>VZSC01003434.1:37268-70887 GCA_013398225.1 Steatornis caripensis | reverse complement strand
TGTCCCTTCATCCAGGTCGTTGATGAATATGTTGAACAGGGCTGGACCCAGCATCAACCCCTGGGGAACACCGCTGGTCACAGGCCTCCAACTAGACTCTGCACCACTGATTACAACCGCGGAGCTCTGCCATTCAGCCAGTTCCCGATCCAGCTCGCTGTCCATTCATCAAGCCCACACTTCCTAATCTTGCCCATGAGGATGTTGTGGGAGAACCTGTCAAAAGCCGATGACCACAGACATCCCTGGGGAGCCTGCAAAGAACACAGTAGGAATTACTGAGTTACATTTCTGTTGCAGGTAGAACCTGGCTGCACAAAAACATTGCTCCACAACTTATCAGTCTTGTCTTAAATTGATTAGGAGTATGTTTCATCTTAGTGTATATATGAAGTTATTACAGATTATCTACACTCAGAAAAGCACCTACATGCATATTTTTCTTAGCCAGATGACTATATTTGACATTTCCTGCCCATGAACTTTGAGTTCACCATATCAAAAATGCAAACTCAGCTTCATCTGAGCCCATGAATACTACTATGTTTGAGTGCTGTAGTGCAAGGCAACATAGTGCGTCTATTTTGGTGTTTGTTTACTGGATATATAATTACAAGCAATAAGTACATGCATCTTTCCATCCTTCTCAGAAAACCACCTTTCACACTTTATTATCACTTATTAAAGCCTACTGCTATCTTGATTGAAGTGTGTAGGTTGCACTATACTTACCTGCAAATAAAGAACCTTCATTTGGTTCTTAAGTTACTTCAGAAGGTCTCCCTGTTATTACATGCCTTCTTTTCATATTATGAATTTCACACACTTTACTTCTTTTGTGTTTCACTTAAAATCTCACTTATTGGTGGCACAAAAGTAAAGCTTGACTAGTAATATCTGCCTTTTTCTTTTCATTATTTCCCTCATGGGAAATGCATCCCTCATGGGATGCAATTCGACTCATATTATTAATGTGAATTATTCATTTCTGAAAATTTTTCAAGTATGTCTGAATCAAGCATGTTCCTATGTTTTCTGCCCTTGGAAGGAGGGGAAAATCATATTACAGCATGATTGATTCTTTGATATATATGATTTAATGACGGTATATACATAACCACATCTTTCTCAACAGATACTGTTGAAGTTAAAATCTGTATCCAGATGGACTACTGTGCCTAGCCACAATCTGGTTTTTACCACAGAATTATTTCTTATGACTTCTTCTTAGTTTGTTTTTACAAACTAAAGACTGTTTTATCTCAAAAATCTCAAGACAAATGTAAAAAAGTAAAGCAGATAAACTAAAATATCTATATGACTAAATTTATTTAATACAAATTAAAATGCATGGATTTGAGAGATTTGTTTGATTAGTTACATTGTGCCTACAATATTTTAATTTCTTTGAGAAGTCGTTAACTTCACCTGGTTTTGGAAATAATAATTAGAGAAATACCAACATAATTAAAGAGACAACTCTAGTAAGTTGTGTCATATCTAGCTCTGTAACAGAGTTTTTACCCACAGACCACACCTGTAGTAACTATACAATCTCCTTTGTCCATGTAGTGTTCATAAAATCAGTATTTTTCCTAGTTTTTAAAAAATGAAACAGAACAGTTCCTATAACAAAAAGCATACTAGAGCTTACGATTATGTGAAAACACAGTTGTCATCTGCTGTCACCTATTTCCTTCAGCTTTCCTTTTTTGGTAAAATGTTTGCCACAGGGGAAAAAAAAAAGTAGGTGGACAATCAACAGTGCTGGAATCAGGGTGGGGTTGGGTTTTTTTCAAAATTGGCTTGTTAGGTAAAAAAAATGAAAGACTGCTAGATAATCTAGTTTTTATCCTCAGGTTCTACAGCAGTGAATGTAGTTTATATATCAGCTTATATATATATCCATGCACACATAAACCCAAAATCATGAGGTTTCTCAACACTGTAAGATGTGTACATCAACTTAGTCACATAAAAGTTTCAGTTAAATGCAGGTTACTAAATTCTGAATGCCTGTTTTGAAAATTAGAAAATGTTGCTTTCCTTGCTAGTTTTGCAAGGAAATAAACTACACAGGTACACTGCCAGCCTGTCATTCTCATCCCCTCCCTCATAACTTTTGAAAGAACTGGCTAATTTTGATCAAATTTGACAAAAGTACCTGGTCTCAAAGATATGAAGTTCCAACAAGTTTCCATGAGAACTGACAGTTGAGTAGGAGATAAAGACTGACATGAGTCTTCTCAGCAAGGAAAATATTGCTGTGCAAGATCAGCAATTATCTATTATGCTTGACATACTTGCAAGCTGATCATTGTGTGTATAGCAGCCACACAATCCCCTTGCATGTAGTTCTGAAGGAATCCCAGGTCTTGTGTTTCTCACCTAGCCACAAAGCTAGGGAGCAGAGAAGTGGTTGGCAGTATAGTTTGGAATCAGTGGAGAAGTGAGGTTTTAGCAATAGAAAGTGAATAAAGAAGGGAGCTGTAGTCTGACTGGATGTAATCTCATTTGAAACCAAGCTTCAGCATATACACTGTAATAAGATGAATTTGTTAAAGTTTACAAAGTGTTTGTAATCACTAGCCCACTAAAATCCAAAACAATAAAAAAATGGAAAGGATGAGAAAATGTCAGGCTTACTGTGATTTAACGATGTTGCAAACAAGTTGCTACTTATATTCTCTAGTGTTACTTCAAGTAGGCCAGCATCCCAGAGTGCTCTTTAATCTTTTCCTACAATCGCCGCTCGATCTAGGAGGCCACGTGTAGTCATACCCTTTTTAGCAGGGTCCGCACTAGCTCTCCCGGTAATTGCACAGTTAGCACTTGGGTTGTTAGGGACATATCCCAGGTTATTAATGCCTCAATAACTTAAAACTTCAACATTCTTGACATGTTGTGGAAGAACTCTTTTAGCTTTCCAGGCCTTTGTCTGGATCATCACATTTAACCGAGAGAACCCCAGTGTTGCCTGCTCTGTGCTTCTGTTCAGTTCTACTAATGCCAGCCCCTGGCACTGACAGTTTTGAATGTGCTGTGTTTCCTTCCAGTCTCCTCAGCCAGTCTCACAAATGCCACATAAGGAGGCAAAACAAGCCCCTAGTCCATATCCCCCTTACTCCTGTTTGCTTTCCTTGCTTAT
Organism: Steatornis caripensis; assembly: GCA_013398225.1. NCBI lineage: Eukaryota > Metazoa > Chordata > Aves > Caprimulgiformes > Steatornithidae > Steatornis > Steatornis caripensis. Next base: position 67,739 of record VZSC01003434.1, on the reverse strand, counting down.
TCATAGAAAGGATTGCATTACCTTTTTATGCAAAGGCATCATACCAGGACCTCATGTTCTGTTATTTTTCTATCAATCACGAATCCTTGATCTTTTCCAGTCATTGTTTTCAAAGACGGTATTCCATTCTGTTCGTGAAGTCCTTTACTTACATCTGCTCAGACCTAACAAACACTCCAGAAGTGTTTACTGGAGGTCCATCAATGTTACTGAATATACTTGTCTGAATTATCTTCTAAGCAATCATATCCCTCCCTTGTCCAGATGTTACAGGGCATAAATAATAAGAAATCATTCCAAAGAAACCTGCATTGCAGTCATCATCAAAGTGGGTAAATAAAGAAAAGCTGATAGAACACCACACACTGGGCAAATCTCTGTGATCTCCATAGAAAAAGGTAATAGAATTATATTTCTTCTTTTTTTAAATACAGCTTTTCTTCTAGATTCAGAGGCCTTCATGTTAAATTCAGTATTTTTAGCACTCACGTGGCTGTCTAGAATTAAACTGCAGCAGTTCCTTAGCATCCGAGAAAGAAAGCAATGATAGATCACTGTGATTCTCCTGTCCTTGTACAGTAATCAAAGAATCATTTACTAATAGACTGTTTTGCTTCCAAAAGCAGAAATCACACAGCTCCATCTTGTGGAAGATAGGATTCCTTGTGTAACATCACAGCTCGTTTTAAGTCCTACAGTTGAATTCTGCCTTTGTTAATGATTTATTTGGCTTTGGATGTTTTTACCTACAAGGTTTTACCTACTGCAGGTATATTCTTTAATGTGTAGTTTACACAACTTCATCAAGAACAGGAACAATATGCCTAGCGTTTTTATTTATATTATTCTGTTTCTTTTTATTGTCCCATCACATTCTCCCAAACAGGTCCGTGCATCAACAGTTCATGTTTGTACCAAGTGGTGCGGAATCAGCTACTTAATTTTCTTTCTGTCGTCTTCCTTTGCCCTTTGAAAGGCTGGACACCTTACAGAAGTGTCCTCAGTGAACATGCCATAGATTAGCACTAAAAATATTTGATTTTCCGCCTAGGGGTACTTCTTAGCAGGAAGCATTTGCAATCCCATTTAGGTGGCACCAAAATGCAGGGCAGCAGAGTTTGTCTCATTCATGTAAATCAACACAGAACTCTGGTCTGAAATGTTTCCATAATCTAATGCCATTAAAGTAAACCAAGTCATAACAACTTTTACCTCAGATGAACCAGGTAATTTTCCACATTACAAAAAATATCTTCCTTGATTCTGGAGACAACTGTGGGATTGATCCTTCTTCCTTTGTTGCAGTCTCATTGTCCCACTGAGAGCTTCAGAAGGGACTGTACATCAGAAATAAACACGTCACCATATGCACTCCACACATGCTGATTCTATTACTGTTATGTTGCGAAGTGTAGTCTGTATCTTCCTACTTCCTCCACCCTTCTGTGGTAAGATTAGTGTTGCAGGGAGAGACAGCTTTGAAGTCTTCAGCAAACACAAGTTTACAATTATTATTTGTGCTTCTCTCCAGCAACGGCTTAGATAATTATGGCACCATTTACCATAAAAGGTAAATGCCAAATTTAAGATGACATCAGGAAAGTAAACTAAGACTTGTAGAGTGACAAAAAACACTAAGAATTTGAAAATTTCTGAACAATAAGAGCCTCTTTTTAAAATGGCAGTTATTTGTCTTCTTGTGCTACAATATTTATACATTAACTCTTTGGTCATTAAGTGAGAATTTTACAGAAACTAAGAGAAAAACCTTCAAAAAAACCCTACTATACTAAAATCAATATTTAATCTATCCCACATACATACTCATTATTTCCTTCATCAACCACACTAGTGGCAATTATTCACCAGGTTTTGCACTTTCTTTTCATTCACTGTTCAGTACATACAGCGACCCCGTCACCACCATCATGTTCCCAATGAACAACAGAAAAAGAATTTTAACAGAAGACCCAAATGTTATCAAACTCTGTATTTAATATGAACAAGACTCAAAGATAAGACCCAAAGATTAACTACACATTTAATACCAATAAAAATTACTAAACAATCAAATTGGACATAAAAAAATCATGAATCTTTCAAATGTATAATATTTATACATAAAATTCTATACCACACTATCAAGAAAACTTTCACTTTTATTTTTTTGGCTATATATTCTACTTAGGGAATGTGTATAAAAATATGTCTACAAACAGACGTCTACAAACTGAAATCCATCAAGAAAAAATTTCTTGGTCTTTAGTATGTAACTCAATGCAACACTTTACAACATATTTTGATGTTTGGAACAATACTTTGTGTTTGGAGAAGAAGGTATTTTTCATAAGTTGCAGTCTAACGTAATACTTCTCTGTCAGATTATCCCAGCCCACATTTACTGAAGTTTTCTGAAAAAGCAGTGAGTAACATGACTCATGGGCCTATTCACGGGTGACTCTGGAAACATATATCCCATTAATTTAGAACTGAAATGCGTGAGCGGTCGCAAATGACCACAAACACTCCCTCAAGTCTTCTAATTTAATTAAAAGGATAAATGTTCCTAAATATTTTCATCTTTTTAATTAGTTTTAAATTAATTTTCAGTGTGAGAGCCAGAAGTCCTGAGAGAAAAAGTAAGGAATTGTGCACAGGAGCTTCTGCTGATCTTCAGATATACCAGATCTGCATGATGAATGTCAACACAATAACCAAAACCAGTTGCTTACTAAAATACTGTTTTGGACTACAACAGTCAGAGGCTGTCTGAATTAACACATATAGGCAAAAAAATTCAGTAGAGAAAAATCTCCTAAAAATCATCCAAAAACTGTATTTTGAGTTAACACGTCAAGACTTATGGTGGAAAAAAACAGAATGGCATCTTGATTATTTCCCTACAAAGCATATTCCATGCCCCTATAAAGACGATTCATCACCACTTCACCCCCCTGAATTCACCTTCCATACTGAGAAACATTATGGTACTCTTCAGGTAGAAGTCAATATAGTAACTCTCTAGATATGACTGACGAGAAATATACCTCATCTCTTCTGCTAATATTTTTTTATTGTATGAAATTTCAGGAACAGTATCACGTTGATTTCTTTTTATTGAGTCTTGAAGTGATTTTTGTTTCTCTAAAAGTATCAGTATTACTCTGAAACACTGAAGACAAAAATCTACAGAAGGGATGAAGAAAAAGTACCGAAGAAAAAGACTTTCCAAGGTTCATACCCCACTCCACTAATAACTGTCAATCCTAACAAGAAACAGCTACCTCTGAACACAGGTGGATGCAATAGTTCATCCTCTTTATCCAATCAGTCTTTGGACTGTATTCCAGAATCTGCCAACAAGGTTGCCAATTAGTGCCAATCATGGCAGGGTTTACTGTGATATGGACACTTATTCAAGAGAAATTGGGCTGATACTACCAATCCATTTTGCATCTGTATCTGAAGAGCCTTTGTATGACTTTGTAACCTTCAGTCACTAGCAAGATTAGCCACGTTGAAATATTAATCTATAGATACAAAAGAACATATTCCTCCATCATCAAACTACATTGTGCAGTTTATAGTTGGAAGTACTCTTTGGCTTTTCAAGAAAGTGCCAAGAGACTACTGCTCGAAAGATAAGTAATTTGCTCAATAGGGATATAATTATTTCATTCCCCCAAAGTAGGGGATTAATAATTATGTTAATTAGGGTAAATATTAATAAAGTATTAAAGCATTATCACAAGACAAACCAAACAACAAAAGAGAAGCTGAATATTACAACTGCTACAAATAATACTTTACAGTGATACTCTGTGTTGCATACTGTGCTTAGAAGATACATAATTACTGACTGGCTGCCACCCTATGGATTTTTGTTACTTCAGTGCATACCATTAAAACTCAAGTGTTATAAAAACATGCATTAGAAATAATCTTGTATTTCCTATCTTAGATTGAAAAATATATGACTAAATGTTAATTATAAGGCAGGTCATTCCAGCTAAAGCCAGGACAAATCGTAGTACAAACATGCCTGAATCTGCTGTGTTTCCCAGTCATCCAGTTATCTACTCCTTTTCCAATAAATATGTATTTTCAATAAGGTGTTCAAAGTGTAATCCTGAATTCCCTAGTAATCTAAATAGGAGATTTGGCTGCAGGAGGAATCAAACATCAGACTTAGGGCAGAGAAAATTCAAAAGTAAAATGCCTAGTAGACTTTGCAGGTAACCAGTTTTAATGTAAAGGCTCTTGTTTTATTATGCATGAATGCATATGTCGCTTTGGATTCTAAAGTACTTTAAACAATGTTCAAGCATTTTTAAGAACCTCTTTATATATCTCTTTTATAGGATTATGAACATTTGCAAATGGAGTCATGTAGTAACGCTTCGAAGGCTAACGAGTTAGATCAAGACATACTTTCCAAAACTCTCTAAAACATTTCAAAATCAGAAGCCCTGCCCAATACACATTGCCACATTCAGAGTGTTAGCATTTTCTGTGAATTTTAGCAAAATCTTTTTTCATATATATATGTTACTGTTCTCCCTCCCCCTCTGTTTTCCTACGATGATGACTACATCTGCACAACTTTATCAAGAAGCAAGTAGTAAGAGTTTAATTTCAATAAAATTAAAATAAAGCTATAAAAATTAAAGCTACATATACTAAAGACAGAATTGATTAGTTTAACTTAATTTTCTAAGCAACAGTGTGAAAGGATTAAAAAAAAAACCCTTAGATTATGATTGAGCAGCTCTATGGCAGTTTTGTAACTACCATTTCTGAGGAGTTTTACTTTCCTCAGAGAAACAACAAAAAAAAAATCAAAGCTGATTCAACAGAGATTTTATAGATTTGTAAAAGTATCTTACAGTTACAAGTTCAGTTTTCTGAATTTGTGTATAGTGGGTCACTCAATATTTTGAACAGGTAAATTTATTTAGTGTTCAGGTATATATTCCTGGAACTTAAATGATAATCTGAGCTCTCAAATGAAGAAGTTGGTACTGTTTTACAGAAGACAATGCTAGTGATACTGACTTTTAGATAAGATAAATAAATTGAGAAACTCATAATACATGAACGCAACTCCCAAATCCAGAATAAAATGTGCACTTGGTTTAAACTGAAAGCTTGATGTTGAACTAAGAATATTTATGCAGCCTATTAAATACCAAAAAAAGCTAAACAGTTTAAAGAAAAATGGAATTATCAAGACTGGACTGTCACTTCTATGTTCTACAACTCTTTGTCTGTGTGAGAAACTGAAAGAAGTTGGATGCTCTCAACACTATTCCTGATAATCTTCAAAATTATCTGAATTTCAGACAGTTTTTGATTGTTCAGCAATATCATAAATTAAGAAAAAGAAAAGATGTAATGCGTTAATGAATTGCAATAATTTTAAAGATACAGTTTTCAGTAACCTCTAACAGAAAGGCTATGAGTAGTTGTCAGTAAAAAATTGCATGAATGTTCTAGATCTGGTTCTCTAAATATTGATATGAGCATTCTATGAAGAGCCTCATATAAAGAAAATAGTTTCCAATTTAATTTTTTCAGTCCCTTAGCTGCACACATTCCAATAGAAAACCTCCCTTTCAATAGTGTTCATCATTTCCCAATAAGAAAATATGCAGAGATTTAGGTACAACTGAGAAGTTCCATCTGCTTTCTTTAAGGTCTGTGACCGCAATGCTATAAAGGAAAAACTGCTCATTGCTGATGAGAAAAAACAGTGGTCCAGAATTGCTTGATGGATAACCCCAGAAAAGAAAGGTTTTTTTCTTAGGATCCATTAAAAGGCAAAGGAAAACAACCAAATAAAGGAAACCTCATTTCCTTTTCAATTCCATAACAACTAAGGACAAGTTGTTAGAGCACAGTTATGTTTAGAATTTCAGAGGCTAATAAAGTATTCCCATCAGTGTCAAATAACACGTGAAAAAAGAATTGCCTCAGATGTGTGTGGAGTGTTGGGTGCAGTACTCAGAACTGACTCCATATGGCAGTACAACTGCGTTTTGGACAAGTCAAAGGGAAAAATTGGAGTATTTTAAATTGTCTCTCTTAGGGGAAACAGTCCTTTATCATGTGTCAGCCTGTAGGCTGACAGAGCAGACAGTCTTCTGTAAGGTGGCTGGTGAAGCTTAGACTCAAATATAACTTCCCTTTTTTTGATGTTTTGTAGTGACAGAGGAAGGATTGGCAGGGTCATGTACAGACATGGTATGCAGAAATCTTTCTAGTCAATATACACGTGTTCACGGAGGTGTGGAAACACTGGCAGTCAGCAACAAAAGAGCAGGAACCTAGATCAGAACAAAGGTCTATATCTGACAGTAAACTTTTATGGATGTTTAGGGAAGAGTGAAAGCACAGGCAGTATATAGTGAGACTTCCTGAACAGGAGCTCCTCCTTCCAGAGCTTAGGTCCTGGTATTTCATAGCTTTGGGTGTTATAACACCATTACTTTTTTTAAAACCATGTAAACTTCTCATATACACTGTCTTCAAGATGAAAAGGAGGCTATGAAGTTGAAGGAAGCAAGGCAAGAAGTTTGGAGCAGCAAAAAGGAGAGATTACAAAAGCAGCGAATAAATGAGGTAGGACTGCAAAGAAAGGATGGGATCTGAGCTGCAACACTGCTTGAAGAAAAAGATGGAAAGGGACTTAAGGCAGAGATTTTTTTCCATCTGCAGCTCTCCATCTGTAAGTGACAGTACTGGGGGCTCTCTAAGGAGCTAAGAGCCAGCACTATGGACACACGCTGACAGAGCCAAAGGGGCACATTGTAACCTATTGCAGCCTAAAAAAGCATTAAGAAAGGGGTACAGTGAAGTCCAGAAAGAAAATTAGTTCAAACTTCACTGGAGATATTTTTTAATTGTATGCATCTGTATGGGATGTCAGACAATCCACCAATGAATGTATCACTTCTTATCTTTCTCAGGCATGCAACCATAGATATGTATTGTCCTTTGTCTCTCATATGTATCATATTCCAAGGGCAGCCCCTTCCAGTCGTTGTTTTCAGAAATGAAATGATTTTTTTACAGGGCGAAGGCAGTTGATAAATTCTGTGAAAAAACTCCAGGGCAAGACAGTGGTTGGTAACAGCACAAAGATGTTTGGAGGAGGAGGGCATGTTTGGTACATTAAGCGTGTGTCAAAGAGGCATAGTAGAAGAAATAATGCTTACCTGTAATGAGCTACTAATGGCACTGAAGTTGTACCATTCATTTGTTTACATTAATATGCTTGACTAGATTTTCTTGTCAGTCTATATATTTTGATTATATGCACCACACAGCTCAGCAGTAAATTACTGCAATTAACTTTGATTCTTTAGGATCTACAGGAGTAGCATAAGCACATCTCATGGCAGAAACAGAATTCAACTCTAAATTCTTGTCTAAAATGTTTGTGCAAAGTGAGTGGTTACATTCAAAAGTACTGATTAACTTCAGCACAAAATCTACAGAGATCTAAGGCAATACTTGTTTCTTAAACTTCCCATAAGAAGAAAACTTTTAAACAATCCGAAGAAAATTTGGTATATCTGTCACAGTGAAGTTTGAAAGAGAAGTACAGTTCATTTAACAAACACCTTAAGCATTCAGTTACCATTTTTGTATACCAAATGCAGACTTTTCAATGAGCATCTTAGCTTACAGATAAAATGTTTTTCATGCTGTTCCTTTTTAATTTTAGTAGCACGTTCACTGTGAAACTAGCACCATTCCATCTGTGAAACTATATAGAGTCAGACATTTTACCTCATAACAAATCTGCGTAGCTCTTTATTTTTTGGCTGTACAGTACAAAAGAACTTGATACAAAACAAACTGCAAGTAATCAGATGTAAGATGTAACTCTCTAGAAGAAAGTGGTACCCCTACTTTTGTTAGGAGAAACCACAGATCAGCTGTCAATAGAGGCTCGGCAAGGTAACATAACAAAACGTAAGAACTAGGGAAACTAAGAGATTCCACAGTAGAAGATCTGACAGGAAATAGCAAGTAATACAATAATTAATCCACTGAATTAACTCTTACACTTTGATAAATTTAAGACAGACATTTATTTCTGATAAAGAACTCTTAACAGTTTCCATGTATGATACATGTTCTTCTTGTTCTTGTCTTCACAACTTCCCAGTGAAACACCAGGCACTTCCCAGTGCTGAATTAACTTAACTTACAAATTAAGTGTGCTTTTCTTCTTTGTAAAAGTTACTGTGCAGAACAATGAATTGCTGCTATATCACTACAGTATAATTTAGAAAATGATACATATTGGAGATACATAATGGAGAATTTTGTCATAACTTGGAAATCCTGTCAATAGATCATTCAAAGGCAAAAGGCAGCACAGAACTGGACCAAATCTACTTATCAGTACTCGCTTTTTGTATTGCAGTAGAGTTTGAAGATCCCAAACAGTGCTTGATCCTCCTTTGTTAGTCAGTGCACAAACACAAAATAAAGGGGTTTACAGAGGTCACCTGACAAGCTGTGGCACTACTCATTCCATTTGACTTGACTGTGAAGAGCAGCTGGCAAAAATGAGCATGTCCACATATCTCAACCACTTGCAGCTTGAACTATGATCTATCTGCATGAAGGCAATGTCCTGTAAACCGAAATGGCAGTGGCATGTGTACGTGTTCCATTAAGCTACAAATGTGGGGAGATAATAATAGTATTTTTTTACATTGCCAAATTATTCACTTGCTTTGGTAAACACAGTAAAGCCATGATTAAGATAGCCACTTCCTTCCTCAAAAATCTCAACAAATCCCCTTTGCGACTCCTTAATAAAGTTATAACTTGCACCATTCACCTGGTAAATAAAAATCCATGGAAAAATGGAAACAACAAGAAAGCAGTTCCATGTATATTCAGATAGTTGTAATTGCTATGGAAACCATCTCTAGTAATTCAGTCTTTCAAAGCATCAGAAGCAAATCATGATACAATGATAGCAAAAGTGTAATACTGCCTAAGACTTCAAAGTTCAAAATCCAAGAGAAAATAGAACAACCATGTAGGAAAAGCCTACATGTTCTCCCATCTTCCAGGTTCTTTTTGGAGCCTGCACTCCAAATTTATGTGGATGAGCTCTTGTGGATGGGCTTCCAAAATAGCTGCTTAAGTAGCACTGAGGGCTGGCAGAATACCACAATTATTACCAAAAAAATGATACTGTTTCTTTAGTTGATGCTTCAAGTAATCATAATTTTAACCACCTTTTACTATTAGAAATTTTGGGAAACCTGGAAATATGTAGCTCTATTCAAGCAATGTCATTCATTCTCAAACTCCAAGACAATAGGGTCAAAGAGGGTAACATGGTCAAGGATTCAGACATCATAAAAGACGGCGATTAGTTTTAATGTAAATAAAGCTGGGTAAAATAAGAAGCTACCATTCTTAGATTAAAAAAAACCCACAATTATTTTAGAACATTATATCCCTTGCTTTCATTTCTTTTATATGAAATATTCTCAACTTATTTTATTGTAATAGTACCACATGAGTGTGTTAACAGGTAATTCAGAATATTTTCAGCATTTCATCTCATTTCCTTGCAGTAGTCTGCCTGCTGATAAACCAGAAGTGATCTCACAATTGTTCCTAATCAACTTCAACACCTGTTTCTGAGTTCCGTTGCACCACTTTTCAAATTCATTTGCTGAATAAAATTAGTAAATGCAATATGCATACATCTACTACTCCAAATTATGTTGAAATTCATTACTTACAGTGCACTAGCCTTTATTCTTTCTAGGTACATAATTTCCAGAAAGAATACCACCTCAAATATTATTTGAGAAGTACGTTGCATTTCAAACATTAACCACTCAGTTTTTTTCTTTCAGGCACAACCCATCCCATTACACTCTCACAAAGCAGAAGTCCACAAAAACTGATTTATCAAAGCTTTTCAGCAATAAGTCATTAATGTTGTTGCTCATAAGAAATAATTCATGCTTTTTTTTAAAGTTACTTTATTTGAAAATTCTGCACACTTGTCTTGTGAATATTTGTGTAGTAAGGATTTTGTTTTATGATCATGTGAACCTTGTCTTTCCTACCTTTTTTTAGCTAGTCTTCTAAGTCATAGAAACCAACCAACTCCCCACAGGAAACAAACACTGTTTTCCACATTGCAATCAGTCAGAAGCCCCATCAGATGAGAGCAAATAACCACATTCTATCAGGCAAAGCACAGGATGCAAATTTTATGCTAGCATTATTCTGATAATCAGAAGGCAAACAATAACTATTCTCACACAATGTCATTTGCTTTAGTATTAATCCACCAATTTTTTTTTCATGAATGTGAACTGGCAGCATGTGAATCTTACAGGTAATCATGTCATATGACCACAACCTTTTTTATAGCTATTTTCAGATGTAAAGCTAGATTTATCCCACAACCAAACAACGCCCTGGGCTTTCAGGATAAAAAGTGACCACAATATAGAGCAAGTTACACACCCAGTTAAACACATTTTTGTACAAGCCAAAATGTTTGGTTCTTAAAATTATTTCAGAAAAAATGTTTGGTTATAAAACTTTAGAATACGTAACACCAATATAGCAAGGGTATTGATTTTGCTTCTCTAAAATCCTTCACTGGGAGATCATCATCAAAGTTAGCAAATTAATGTATTAAAAAAATGGTATTGGTCAAAATGTCTGGAAGGAAAAATGTAGTTATTAACTCGATCTTGCACCAGCATTAGGGTTAGTTTCCCAATTTGTCTGATATATTGTTCATACAACTGGATCTGAAAATTTTGGATCTTTCTTCCCAGGGACCTGGCTACAGACAGCTTTAAGAAAACCCTATGTAGCTTTAGTTCTGTCTGTCACACATTATGCTAATGCTGCAGGTTTAGACTGCATTTTTATTAAGAATCATTTAATCCAAACATCTTTAATATCTATATTGTCTTTACTTACGTGGATTTGCATGTTTAGAATTCTGTTCACTTTCCCGGCTGGAAAGTGGTTTAAGTCTTTTTTCAAGTCTCACGTATCATGAGACTTTTTATTTGTATAATTCCTCATTAACACTGAAAGATTATATCTCTAAAACAATGTACTTGTTTTCTTAGCAAGAAAAGAATTAAATGATTGGGACATATGTAGGCCTCACACTTTCAAGGATCTAAGAAAATGTTCAACAGTAATATGAGATTTTTGAGTGTTACATTTGTAAAACATACTATCTGACTAACATACAAACTCCCTAAAAACAAACACGCCAGGATAAAATGCAGCATGCAAAGTTTAAACGTGATTCAAAGAACTCTTGGAGCTCAGTAAAGACAATTTACTATTCAGGTCTAAAATAAGAAGCCAGCTCCAGTCTTAACTATGAAAGAATTATTCTTGCTTCATCATTAGAGGTTTCTTACAGGCTCTGAAGAATGTAAGCCAAAAGTTTTCTCTCCACTTTAAATTGAGTATAAATCATCATTAAAAATAGAACAGATCACACATTCATAATACTGTCTTACTAAGACAGAAATCTGAGAGGTGTGATAATTTGGTACATATCTAATTTTTCAGATCCAGTTACTGAAAGTAAAGAATAGAAAAGATGTATTGATTTGAAATGCAAGTAAAGATGTAGATTCCAATTCAGATTTTTGTATTGGTGATAAATCTCAGGAAAGTCATTCAAGCTTATAAATGCTCCAAAGATGCTCCAGATACTATTTACTAAAGAGAAGGTTAATTTCCTTGATGCATTTCTGGAAAACAAGATACATTCAAACTAGGGTGTAAAAGCCAACAATTACTGAAATAAAGAGAAGAGAAAGTATCACAATCCCTGAACTATTTCCTTTGGAATAATGTAACACCAATAGGAGGTAGCATTATTTCTCACTGAATTGCCAAAAATGAAAACATTCTAAGGAAATAGTGACATTGTACTGCAGAGCTTCTATACACCATATTTTCAGTCAGATGTTTAGTTTTTTCTTTCCTGTAAGTGGTTAACCATACTCTTTATCTCACTGGAATATGTCAGCTAGGCAGATGGCCATTTTATTTACTTACAAGTCCTGTTTTACTTGGCATAGTAGAAGCAGGGATGAGCCTTTTCCTGTGTTCCAAAATCTGAGTATCTCTTCCTAGAAAATAATTATCTAAAGACATCTTTTTCCTGGCTTTCTTGAACAGTCACACTTATAGCATTCTAGGAGAGTTGCCATCACCAGGCAAGGCATGAATTGATGGTGCAAATTTCAGAAGACCAAGCCTGAAATTTGAGTCCTGATTTCCTGTGCTTTGTTGCTGTCCAGGTCTGGATAGCACTAAGTTCTAGTAGTTGTGGATTTGGTCAACTCAGTTTTTAGCCCTCAAATTCTCCTGAATAGATCTACATAAACAGAACATTTTGCAACAGTGTAAAAATGCTGCAATTGCTGTCTTTGCTGTATATGTTCTGTAACCAAATGCTTAAAGGAATTGAAAATTCCATATATGAGGAAAGTTTGCTTCATGTGAACTTTACATTCTCTCTAAAACTCAAGGAGAAGTTATAGAGGTATGAATCTGCCCCACAGAGAAAATCAGAATATTCCTTCAGTGAAAGAACTGCAGTTGCCTTCAGTTATTAAAGTGTTAAGTAAATTATTATGAATTGCTACATTAGCAGCAATATCCTGTTTCAATAACAGGCTATAAGCACTCTAATCAGAAATGTCTATCATGTAAAACAATATTAATACCACTTCTACAATTTTCAAGTTAATACGAAAAGGTTTTTAATTGTCATGTTAGTACATTTTCTTGCTAAACTACTCTTGTATTGGAGAAACAGTAAATTTGATCATATGCCTCAGGAAAAATGTCTGTATAAAACTGATACTTCATACTAACTTGTTAGGTAACAATATTTTACCAGTGAAATTTAGGAACAGTTACAAGTCCGTCTTTTGTTTCATGCACAGGACACTACTACAGCAATATTGTTGCTCTATGCTTTATACAGCTATCTTGGTCACTTCCACAGCAAATACTGGTTTTGGAATACAGCTTTAAAAACAATGACTGAATCTGGTTTACCCGCAAAAGCAAATATGCTTTAGAAAGAAGTCTATGTCACTCCTTTCTCGACATGGACTGATGAGAACAACAGGCTGAGGTGCACATTAACTCCTTAACTGTCTGTCTGTTTTCCTGGTGCCTAAAAAACATGCTCTACAGAATGCTGGGTCGATCTTCTCTTACACGTTTTTCTCTGAGATCTTTAGCAAGCTCTTTAGCAAAGTAACAACTTGACAGAATATTTGGTTTGTGAGAGTAACCTATATTTTCATAAGGCTCCAGTTCTAATTCTTAAATTTTGTAACTGTTCTGTTGGAATCAGAAGGATAAATACTAATTGAACTACATATTCCAACAACTTACGTCATGTATCTGCAGTTCAGATGAACAAATTATAAGTAATACATCACAACATAATGTCTTTTCACAAAAAAACACATCTAATAGCACTCAGAACATGATGTTCTTCATCAACATTTTTTCACTTAGGGTCAGGAAACACAAAATCTTCAACTAAAATTGCAAAACTAGATTTGTATTGCTACTACTATACAACAAATCTACACTGGTCACAATGGTGCAAATGTTTACGCATATGTAATACTGTCTATGTACATCCATGTTGAAATATTCCCCATTGCATCATCAACTGCCTCTTATTTTGTTAATAAAAAAGTAGTTAATTTGTAAAATTACTTCTATTAAATGCACAGCTAAACACCTCTGAGTGACTATGACCATGTCCGTTAGAAATGTATGACAGACTTGAACATAAGTAACGTATTAAAACACTTCATCTGTCATTTTTATATTTGTTTCAATTAAGAAATTTCATTATATTTAATGACTTTTACATCTAGAAGCTATTAAAGTGGGATATTCTACACCATCACCATGTGTATTAATTATACACAATGCGCAAGCAGCGGGGGGAAAAAAAATCAAAATTAAGGTTGTTCAGGGTACTTAAGTACAAACTGTACATATCTTTGAACTTTTTAATCTAGCTTTGTAATTGTGGAGAAAAGATACTGAGTAAACTATTAACAGCTGCTTAAATTTAATTCTGAGTTTACTTAAAGTACATTGAACACACTTGCTGTTGCTTGTATGGCAATTATATCTAAAGGGGAAACAAAGGTGAAGGAGTTAGTAATTCCAGGCTCTCATGGTCTGTACAGAGCCAGTGTAGGGCAAGAACTTACCTTTCCTTACTAATGTTTCCTATCCATCAGAACACAGCCCAAACCAATTCTTTAATCAGAGTTCATTTTTAATCCAGCAAAAGTACATCATGTTTGATTTTTACAACAGCTTCCTTGAAAAGGAATGATTAGGTTTTCGTTTACAGGGGAAATATTTTTTAACCTGTAAAGAATGTTCTGGACGTAGACTGCTGGAGAAAAACTTATTTCAGCAAAGTACGAATAATAGAAAGTGCTCAGAACTACATATTCTAAGAACATGAATAGATGTGGCTAAAAGATGGCTTATAATAAATTTCCAAATTATGGAACACATTTTTTCAATTTCCAATGTATCTTTATACCTACAGATAAATATCAGTATTTCTATTTTTGTTCCTTTTATTAGAAAGGAAGTTTGTTCTTATTTACCATATATATATCTCTTCAGGAATCTAGATAACAAAACTATGCATTAATTCAGACAATTTTGCTTCAGCAGCCTTGTCTTTTAACTACAAGCTCCAACAGGTCTTTGTTTTTACTAAACATATGAAAAACAATAAATATGTAGTCTATGATATACTGGTGCAAGATAACTCTAATAACAGGACTATGGGTGTTAATATCTTAAGATTCATCAGCTAATGAGTTTAGGAACTAGTGTGTTGATAAATCTAATCAGAGATAATGAATCAAAATGTATATAGGATTTGACGTAAACATAGCAAATTTTATTTATTACAAAATTGGCTTTTCAGGAAATTGCAAAATGTGAGCATTTTTAGGACAATTCAAAGAAGTTGGCTGTAGTCTTCTTAGCTGGCTAACACAATTGAGGCTTAAAACATCCCCTAAATCAGCCAGAGATTTTTCTCTGCAGATAATGGGGCTGATCAAGCTAAAAATTCAAATAGTAAACCAGACCAAAGACAATAAAAAACTGACAGAGTAGGAAATATCATCACATTTCCACAGCTGAAAATATTGAGTTTTATTTAAATGTAAAGATAGGTTAGAAGACAAAATAAAATGTTGATGTTTTAGGAAGAATATAAACTAAGTTTTACATAAGTTTTCTAAATATTGGGTTTCTTCTCCCAGGGAGTCCTCCTCAGCTCCTTAAATTATCAGTAACTTAAGAGTATTAATATGGCACATATGAACTGTTTCTAGTTTTCAGAACGGACTGTCATTATTACACAAATGGGCAGATTAATGATCTATTCGTGTATTTCGTTTCTTGCATTTTTCTCTTCCCCAGTAATGATTAATAACTTCTCAAAATTAAAATTTAAAAAATACAGGTGTCAAAAGCGTATCTTAAACAGAAGATTAATACTCATATTGGTGACCCCAATAAGAACAAGTGATGCAAATAATAATCCCACCTCAAGTGATCTGTTCTATTGCACTACCGTACAATTAACTTGCCTTTCAAATAGTGTTAATATGATGAAGAAAATAGGTCTGTTAATGCCTTTTTGAAACATGCAAGCAAATGTCTTTCTTGGGAGGTTGATAAGGTTGTATCTTGGGAGGCTGTATGACCATCTCATATAAAATCAGCTTGAAAGTAGTCTACAATTTGTGTTTGTTTATAATTTTACATGGAATGAAACTCCTAAAGTTACTCAAAATATTTATTCAGGGAACTACTGGAGAGAGTCCAGTGGAGGGCAACAAAGATGATGAGAGGAGTGGAGCATCTCTGTTATGAGGAAAGGCTGAGAGACCTGGGTCTGTTCAGCCTGGGGAAGAGAAGGCTGAGAGGGGATCTCATCAATGCTTACAAATATCTAAAGGGCAGGTGCCAAGAGGATGTGGCCAGACTCTTTTCAGGGGTGCCTAGTGACAGGACAAGGGGCAACAGGCACAAACTGGAGCCCAGGCAGTTCCACCTGGACATGAGGAAGAACTTCTTTAGTGTGAGGGTGCCAGAGCCCTGGCCCAGGCTTCCCAGAGAGGCTGTGGAGTCTCCTTCTCTGGAGAGATTCAAACCTGCCTGGACGCGTTCCTGTGCGCCCTGCTCTGGGGACACCTGCTTTAGCAGTGGGGTTGTGCTGGGGCTCTCCAGAGGGCCCTTCCAACCCCTGCCATTCTGTGATTCTGTGATTACATAATATATAATTAACACAGGTTTTAATATGTTTAAAATCAAAAGCAGGCCTTCATTGTTGAATACAGAAACGCATTAGCATGTACTCCTCTGAATATCGTTCTCCAAACCTATTATTCACAGTTTAAAAATTACATATTATATCTAATTCTTAGCTAATTCTTCAACAAATTTTATTTATCCTGTTCCTATACAAGTTCTTTCTTGTGTTTTTATGAATACGTTTTTAATATTACTCTAATATTTTGCAAAGAAAAATTAAACAAAAAAGAATTGAAAGATTGAGGGTGAAGTTCTACTCCTCTAAGGTAACAAATGACAGCCCTCTACTGGTTAATAAATATATAAGCACAAGAAGTACATTCTACAACAATTTTACACTAATACTATATTTAACAAAGTAAAAAATTATATAGATAGTACAAAATAAAATCAGACTACAGAGATGCCTGAAATATTTTTTTACCATTAGAAATCGTATTATTTCTATTTCATGTAGGAAATAGTAGGTCTAGGTTCCTAAATTATATGGACAATTCTACAAAATATTGTAATTCTTCAAAGAAGTAGCCTCATTGGACTAGAGCTTTTCATACAGTATTCAAAAATAGTAATAAATGTTAATGATAATCATAATATTTTGTAAGGCTTTGTTTTGGTCAGTAAAATGACTCACAGGCCACAAAAATGAAATATTGTTCGGGTAAAAAAACTACTTTTCCGTAATTTTTACGGTCTAAAATAAGTTTTAAACGCAAATATCAAAGAGTGTGGTAGCAACCAGCTAAAAATGACAACCAAAGCATGGTATTTGGTACAACAGTTGGTAATATGATCCAATTTGCAAAGAAAAAATTGTTCAAGTATCAGCGTAAAATTTCAGAAATATGACACATGTATGAGAGAAATCAAAATTGTCTACATATTTTGTTAAATTTTTGCATTTCTAAAGACTTTTTTCTACTTTCTCTGAGTCTCTGTGCTGCATTTTAAAATGCAAATATAAATATATTATAAAATAATTTGAAAAATTCCTATATTAATTTAAAAGACTCTATAATCCTGACTGTGTGGCAAATTTACAAATAATGCATTATAAAGTGCACCTTCATTAATAGTGTCAACTTGAATAAGTATGCAGTAAAAGAACATGTTAGCAGCTGCACACTTTATTTTCCCTTACTTAGAAAAAAACAAAAGAAATCCCACAGCAACCACCAGCATGTGGCAAAGCAAAACATAAAACTGAAAGTATTTATCTGAACGTATTAGACAGTTGACTCAGTACCCTGATAACGGCATTCTACCAAAAGAAGACGGTATTGGGAGAAATAATAGGAATTAATACCAAGCGTAAATAAAAAAGATTTGGAACATCTTCCACATATTGACATTATGGAAGAAGCTGGCCGTATGCTGTCCCTCTGCCCAATAACCCTGCAAAATAAAAGCTGTCAGCCTTCCCCCTTGCTTTCTCAGAGGGTGATTTTGACACAGGTGAAGTGGCATCCATCTCCTTGCATTAGGCCCAGAAAAATTGGTTATTTTGAGAGGGGCTGGAGACAAGTTCACCTGCCCTTCACCAAGGTGAATTGCAGAATAACTCTGAGGAGTGTCCTTCATTTTCAGCTGCTTCTGAAAGCAGGTCTGAAGAGCCTCTCGGTCTGTGGGAACAGCCTTTTTCTGCCCTGATGGATGTAAGGACACCAAAAAATGAGGTACCAGGAAAACAATGAGGTACTGATACCTTGTGTGAGGAATATCGTCTGAAGTTCAGTCAAGTTTGGTTTTGTTGCTGAAGAAATGCAAGTAATTAGTAAGAAACGACAAATAATTTATAATAAAAAAGGAAAAGACACCCTATCTTATATTTACACCCAGCACGCACACACATCCACACGAGGAGGAGAGGGAGCTTAAGCTCACCCCAATACGAACACCTGTGGGGAGCTTGCAGGGCAGGTAAGTCCCTTCCCCACGTCGTTCTGCACGCCGGTGGTTCCCGGGAGCCTTCTCTCCCGACGCCGCCCTCCACCCGCCCGAGCTCCGCCTGAGGCGCCTCGCGCTCGGGGAGGGAAAACTCGCCGCGCTCGACCCTGGAGGGCCGCATCGCCTGGGTCCGGCAGGGGGCGCCGCCGAGCCGCCGCCAACCTCGGCAGCGGGAGGGCGAGGCGGCTGGCGCGCGTGCGCCGTTCCACGGGCGGCGGGGGCCGGCGGCCATGGCGGTGCTGCTGGAGCACGAGAGCCAGATCTTCCTGGACCTCTTCCACCAGGACGGGCTGGTGATCTGCGCCCGCGGCCTCGGCATCGACCGCTTGTTGCTGCGCTTCCTCCGCCTCTACTGCGAGCCTGCCAGCCTGGTGCTGGTGCTGAACACCAGCCCCGCCGAGGAGGTGAGGGAGCCCCTGTCAGCGGTGTCGCGCCTGCCCCGCCCCTTCCCCCTACCGGCGTCGCCTCTCAGTTTCGGCGGGCTCATCCTGGGGCGGCCGGCGGCCCTGTCAACGCTGCCCGCCCGCTGCGGGCTGTGGGGGGCTGGGCTATGCGGGGCCGGGCGGGTTGCGGGGGATGCGTGGGCTCGCGGAGCGAGGCAGGCGGCGGGGGCGGCAGCGCGGGGCGCGTGCCGGGCCTCGCTGGGGAGCAGCTGTCGGACCAGACGCGTTCGGGATCAAGGTCCGACCCAAATCAAGGTCCGAATTTCTCCTCGTGCAGCACGATGAAGTCCTAATAATAGTGACGAGCTAAAATGAGCTTACCTACGTAACTTGTAAAAGGCAGAAATCTGTAAGTAGCCAGTGAGTAGAAAGGGGTGAAACTTGTCAGAGTTGTCCCTGCTTGTACAAAAAATGCCTCTGTTTTCCTGGAACCAGGGAGATTTCCCACCATCAGGGAGGTGATGTTCTGGGGACCTTTTGTTGTGACCGTACGTGAATAAATATCATAGCTGTAGTTTATAAGATGAATCTTGACGTATGTGACCTACCTGCTGTAGTTGTCCTTGGTAGCAGGGGAGTGGGCTAAAAGACAAATCTGTTCCCAATTCTCTGTTCTGAAGTCAATATCAAATTTCCTATCCTCTGAAAAAGAGCAATTTAAATGTAAGAAAATGTAAGCTCCTTTGAGTGTCAGTTGCTCGTATTTGCTTAAATATTGTCTAGCTCCTACTGAAAATATATAGATTTTAAAATCACCCGGATGAGTTTGAAACGGAACAAAGTATACCTAAGTGGAAAAAAATCATTATAATTCTGACTTCCTTAAGTAGTATGTTATACTATCATGTTTTTAATTTGTTTTGGACAGCTCCTCAAAATTAACAGAATATGTGTAACTAAGGGGTTTTTACATCCATTTCATCAGTTACCATGGTGATGTCTTGTGTTTTTATTGTGTTTGGTTTAGGAGTATTTTATTGATCAGCTGAGGTCAGATGGAGTTGTTAATCTTCCTCGGCGTGTTACCAATGAAATTACAAATAATACTCGATATGAATTTTACACACAAGGAGGAGTCATCTTTGCAACAAGTCGAATCCTTGTGGTAGATTTCCTTACTGATAGGATTCCTGCAAACCTCATTACCGGTAAGAGTTTAATGAAAAATAGGTAAGACTGTTCTGTTAGAAAATGCATAAAGCTTGATTCTGTATGAAGAGTTCTAGTAACCAGTATTGAGGTTGAAGAATTTTTTATTTTCCCCCACAAAGACTGAGGTAAAATGAGCAAATACGTAGGTCTTTCTTTTTTTTTTAATGGTTTTCTTTATTCCAAACTTGTTTGCCTTATTTAATCATACAATCTGAAAACATCCACATTGTTTTTAGATACTGGATCATGCATTTGTATGGCTTTCTGATATCAATAAGTGGCTGGAAAACACGTCAGCAGTTAAAACTATGCTATTGACATAACATAAAATTCAGACTGGCCTTCAAAGAAGAATAATTGATTGCACTTAGTGAAATAGTGTCCTGTGGTTTATAGGAAACCGGCCTGTGATTAAATGGTCTATGATTAAAACAGATTTTAGATGTCATGTTTTATCAGCCATGCACGCTACCTGTTTTTTGCATTAACAAATTACTGCTGATGACTTTTACCATCAAAAATTAGCAATACCTTGCTAATCTTTGTCTTGACATACCTTGGACACCATCCAAATAGCAGTATTATGAAGTAATGCTGTTACTATCATTGTAAAGATTTTGGGAATAGCATGTGACTTTTTTGTTGTTACATAGAAGTTATACATGAAAGGTGTTGTAGTTATCTTTATCTTCTCATATTCTGTTCCCCTTCTCCCCCAGGCACCATTGTTTTTATGTTCTTGTCTAAGCTGGAAACCCTGTTACAGCCTGGAGAGCTAATAAAATAGATATCTAAGAACCAGGAATATAAGAATATTTTACTATTATCTAAATGTTAACATCTTAATGGCTAAACATAACAATATTGAATGCTTAGAAGAATGTACATTTCCACTTCAGAAGCTGTATCCCTTTTAGTCAGTGTATGACAAGCTCTAATCTGTAAAACATTTTGAGCAGTTTTATGCTAGAGCCAAAGGACGCCAGATTTGTCTAGTCTGGTGTTCCTAGCTTGAAAAACAGTGAACATATTTTCTGGGCAACCTACTTCATTTTCTCTTCTTCCCCTTGGTTCCTTCCTCTCTACCTTTCTGCCCTATCAAAGAAGAAGGAAAAAAAAAAGAAAGCAAACAGACCTTTGGACTTTGTCAGAATGAGAAGCAGAAACACACTGAAGATATAAAAAATAGTCCTGGCCTACAGTGACACAGAGTTGTTAAGAGTTTTTTTTATTGCCACTAGAGGCCAGTGCGACAGCAGCTTTGATACGAATTCTGTGTCTCCTGTACTGTCCTTTCAGAGTCACATCTTGGTAAACTGAAAGATCTTCAGAAATGAATATGATTGTTATTATGTCCTGAAAAATTTGCTTCCCAGGAGAGACGTAAGAATATCTAGATAGAAACATGCTTGTAGCGGATTATTCCATGACTTGATAACAAATGGCTAGCAGTTATGTGGAAGTCTTTTTCTAATAGATGCTTTTTTGTTTACAAAGCAAAGGCATATTAAAATCAGTGGCTAGCTGCTGAGTTGAAGAAACTTGTTACAGTGATTACATGCACTGTAAATTTGTCAGCTTATGGAGGTACAAGGTAAAACCTGTGATGTTTGACGTCCTTTGCTTCCTTTTTAGAAAGGCATTTATTATTCCAGTGGAAGGTACGAACAGATAGTACCACACAGGCCTCACTTCACTAGGGTGAGAGTGAAAAAATGTGGTGTGCTATTTAACACAATTAAGCGTGAGAAAAGATAAGCCTTGGTTTTAACAGGTCTTGGCTGAGTGAAGTCTAAACCCCGGACATATTCACCTCAAGCTCGTAATATAGTTAAACTATTGTTTCACTTTTTTGTGCTAAAATGTGCACAGTACATGAAGAAAATTGGTGGTGTAATCATACAGTTGATGGTACTTCTGTCCTCAAGTGTGAATATGAATATCAGAGGGAGGAGGAAAGCAAAATAAATGTTTTGAGAAGTTCTTTGATTATATAAACACTTGCGCTGTTACCAGTGAAACATACTTGACGAGTCTGTAATTCCAGAACTTCTCTCACAAAATGATTCAAATATCACAATCTTGAACATATCAAACTTGCTTTGTTGCAATAGCATGTTGTGCCTTGCATGTACTTTTACTCCTTTTAAAAGGCTCAAGTTCAAGTTTTGCCTTAGGAGTGAAGGCTTTTCTAAGCTAATAAGTTCTGCCACTCAAGCACAAGGTGTTTTTTGCTAAAGATGCATCATTAACCCAGTTCTGTTATTTGGGGATTCCATGGTACTGAAACTGAGGAATCGCTTGGTTTGAACTCTGGAAAGTTTGTTCAACCATCACTTTAAATTCCTATTGTACTTCATTTAAGAAAAAATGTTAATAAGACAGTTTTGAAGAAAAAATTTGTACAAAAATAGACCTTTCTGTATCTTTTTGTGACTTGAAAACCATTTCTTTTGCCAGGCATTTTGGTATACAAAGCGCACAGAATCATTGAGTCCTGCCAGGAAGCATTTATCTTGCGACTTTATCGCCAGAAGAACAAGCAAGGCTTCATTAAAGCTTTTACAGATAATGCAGTTGCATTTAACACTGGCTTTTGCCACGTGGAAAGAGTGATGAGAAATCTTTTTGTCAGGAAACTTTATCTGTGGCCAAGGTAGGGCACCTCTTTACTTTAACTCTGCAGTAAACTTAAAAAAAAAAAAAAGATGAAAAATGTTAGAATGTGTTCCTAAGAAAATGAGGTGTATGTGGTTACACTGCTGATCTGTGTTCCCTCTGGTATTCCCAAACAAATTTCATTCAATTTTTGACAGAAGAAGTGGTCTTAAAGATGCTAAATTTCTGTATTTTTGAAAATAGACCCAAACTAAATCTATAAGGGGATGAACCTTATAGTATAGCTGTCCTTTTAACCGATAGAAATCACAGCAGAAAGTGACGTTCTTAATAGCTTAAGAAAAACTTCACTGTTAAAAAGGTTATTTAAGCCATCAAGTAACAGGGGTACAGTCTCTCACTTCTGCCAGTCATGGAGGTATTTGTTTCCAACTGCCATGAAACTCCATGGACCTCTTTCTACACGTCAGATTTTTTTAATCTTCTTTTACACGTACGCTGTGTATGAAGAATATTTCTCGATGACTGATAGAAACCAAATTGCCAAGTTTGTGACATGCATTAAGTCTTTCAGGAGCACAGGAATGTCACAGAATCTTCGAGTGGATCTATGCGATTCCAAGTGACTTATGAACCCATTCCAGTTTCTCTCTTGTGAGATCTTTTGGTTTTACTTTATGTGTAAAAATGATGCAGAATGTAGTCCAATAATTTTCCATGGATCATGCACCAGCACTATAGGCTCACGTGACTAGAATGACTACAGTCATAATTGTGGAATAGATGGTTTTCTGAGACTGTTTGTAAGATTGCAATCCTCACATCAGCAACTGATTTATTTTGCAATTCACTTACTTGTTTACATTACAAACAATTGTAGTTTATGCAAACTTTTGAATAATCATAGGTCAAGCAAACCATCTATGTAAATCTTAATAAGCTGTTTTCGTCTTAGATTTCATATAGCAGTGAACTCATTTTTAGAGAAGCATAAACCTGAAGTGGTGGAAATACACGTGTCAATGACCCCTGCTATGCTTGCTATCCAGACTTCAGTCCTGGACATTTTGAACGCATGTCTGAGAGAACTCAAACGCTGTAATCCAGCTCTTGAAGTAGAAGATCTATCTTTAGAAAATGCTATTGATAAACCTTTTGACAAGGTAATAATTTTTATTATTTTGCTGAGCTTTAACTAAAGGTACATAGATCCCTTAGATAGTAGATCCCTGTCTGCCATGCAAACAAAAACATTATTTGTAAAATAAATAACCAGCAGCAACTGAGTGTTCTCCCATGACATATTTATTACTGGTACAAGGAGAGAAGCTGTGTTACTCTGTAGTGGTGATGGTACAGTTGCCAGTGGGGTTTTTGGTGTATTGGTATTATGTTCTTCCTTCATTTCCCGAGTCCCTATAGTAAGAACATCCTAATTCAGGGTTGGTTTATTATTATTATTGTTGTTGTTGTTATTGTTGTTGTTATTATTATAAAGATGCTGGAATTTCAGCTCAGAATGCTTTAGAGATAAGTATGCAGTTATTTCCACCACCACCCCCAGCTTTTTTTCTCTTGAATTTCCTGCCTGTATTTTTTTATTTTCTCTGTTAGGAGAGGCACTGTGTATCATGCATAATATGCACATACATGCATCCATTGTATCTTTTAATCATTATTTATGTCATTAATTTTGTGTGCGGTGTTATTTTTGGCATATCTGTGATGATTGGCATACACGTGCTTTCTGTAGGGTAGAATCATAAACTTCAACTATCAAAGTTAAACATGGTTATATGTTACCTGGGATTTAGTCTTGATGTGAGGCCTTCTGTATTTTAAGTATTTGGAGGGTTTTTTTCTTGTTCTCTGTAGGTTGCTTATCTGTGTGCTACTCATCTTATTTTGAAAATTAAATCACATTATAATGTTTTTTACTTTACCTCAGTAAAGGATACTAGATACTAAAGGCACAGGCCAGTACCAGTAAAATAAGGGGGTTTATGGAAAGGAATAGATGTACTGGAAGCATTAAATGATATACATCTGCTAATTGTTGAAATGTTTTAGATAAAGGCATCTATACTACATTAACTTTGCAAAAAATAATTACTAATCAAAACAAATACCTCACCATCACATCTTTATTGTATGTTTAATAACTTTGTGAAACTAGTGGCATCCTCTGTAAAGGAAAAAAATGTGCACTCTTATCTTGGTTAGTATACTACATATTTGACATCCTGAACTTTCAATTTGTATTTCTAGACAATACGTCACTATTTAGATCCTCTCTGGCATCAACTTGGAGCTAAGACAAAATCTTTGGTCCAGGATTTGAAGATACTACGTACTTTGCTATTGTATTTAACTCAGTATGATTGTGTCACTTTCCTTAATCTTCTGGAGTCACTGAAAGCAAGTGAAAAAGCTTTTGGTGAGAATTCAGGTAAACACTGAACAACCATACAAGTTAACGCATGAAACAGTAAAATGTTGATATTTTTAATTAACATTCCCAAATGTATGAAGGTATCTAATTAGGTTTTATATAACTGGCCATAAGGACGTAGGTTTTTATTGACAGAGAGTGCTTTCATCTTCCCACTTAACTGCTGTTACTTAACAGTGTGAGATTTGCATCACATTTCTGTGTTCTGTTAAGCTAGTAATTACATAGCAAGCAGGTAGCACAGGTATTCCAGATGAGAGATTTGTGGCTTTTACTGGAAAGGATTGAAACACACGCACATTGCAAATGTCAAACTGCTACTGCTTTCTTTTCCTCTTTAGGTTGGCTGTTTCTTGACTCCAGTACTTCCATGTTTGTAAATGCGCGAGCTCGAGTTTATCGCATTGCAGATGAAAAACTGAATCAGAAAGGCAAAGCCTCTGAAAAAAGTGATGTAAAGAAGGAAAATGGTACTGATCATTCCTAATTTGAAGTTTGAGAATGTCACACGATTTCAAATGCTCTGCATATTATTACTTGTGTTATGGTTCCCTACATGATCTTACACACCTCAAGATCTCAATCTGTTAGCTGGGTTAAATTGAGAGATAATCGTAGTTCAAAAAGCATATAATAAATGACATAAAACAGAGTCATGAAGAAGTAAGGGGTTCTAAGCTTGCTTAGCTGATCATTGGGAGAGCTTTCATGGAAATGTATTGAATTACATCGGTGTTTAACTTGATCTTTTTTCTTTTATGTGAGCAGGTACATATATTCAGGAGTTTCAGTATTGAAGAATGAGTGAATATTTTAACATTTTGCTTCACTAAAGCACTTATCCCCATTTTTAAATGTTTCTGTAAGAGTGCTCTCCAACCCATTAGCATAGCAAGTTCTTGGCATATATATGCTGTTGAATATTGTATTTGCCAACTGCCATCGTGCTATTGACATCTAACCACTAATTTAAAGTTCTGAAGGATATTTTGGCTGTAAGAGCTGCTATGTTCAATCTTACTCTGTTTCAGAACTGAAAAGGGAATTGGTTCTAGAAAGTAACCCAAAATGGGAAGCTTTGAGAGAAGTACTGAAAGAGATTGAAAATGAGAATAAGAACAGTGAAGACTTTGGTGGTCCAGGTGAGAGGATACTAAATGATACAAGTTTTTCCCAGTACAGCTGGTTTTTACTTCTACTTGACTTTTGAGAAAAGGAGCATAATTCTTTACTGTAGTTTTATTAAAGAGCTAGTTTTAAATTTAATACTTTGTGGACTTAAGGCAAAGAATCTATGTACATAAACTATGTGAAACTAAATAGTTTTACATAAACTCCTATTTAGTTCTTACTCTAAAAGAGAAATGCTGTTGGTTACTTGGAATGCGATGCTGTTTGTATGCAATACTGCTTGGGAAAGAACTTGTATTGTTACAAAAAATATTTTAACTTTCATTTTGATATTGTACTGACAAGTTAGTCTCAAAGCTAATAAAGCTAATAACATGGAGATTTATAATAATCAAGGTACCACTCACTCATTTCTCAAGTTCAGGGTCAAAAAAAATAGAGGTTCTGTCTTACGCCTTTTCCATCTCACACATTCTTCTCATGCACCTGAAAATCTGCTTATCCAGGAGATGCATGTAAAATGGTGTAGCGAGTAGAAAGCAAGTGTGTTTCTAACTGTTCTGCTGCCTTTCCTATTTTAGGGCTTTTCATCCCCTTAAATTTCACCAAGTCCTATTTTAGGAAATAGTAAGGGTAAAAGAAGTGCTCTTTTCTCCCACCCACAGTGTTCTGACTGGATAAGAACTGGCTCTCTCATCTAGTTATGTAGGAGTTTATCTGAGTCAGCTTGTGGAGAATTGTTATTCAAGGCCCACAAATGTCAATAATATTGTGTGAAACGTAATTTTATTTTAGACTCCTTAAGACAGCTGTCAAAGGCTGAAAATCAGAATGGCCTAAATTAAGTTCTTCCTTATCCTATGTTTTTAAAAAATAAATTAAAAAAAGTAGTTGTCCAAGTATGTTTCTATACATGCTATATCTGCCTCGTTTCTGATGGTCAAAAGGAAAACCTCACTAATTTAGATGGTGTCAGAATGAGGAATGCTGAATTCCATTAACCTCCTCTGATCTTGTTTGGTACAAAGCATCACGCAGTTGAGACTCCCTGAAAGTCCAGAGCAACTGTGACAACCAAATGTAAAAGCTTTTGGCAGGCATGCTTCTAGGATCATTAACAACAATTTGCTCAAGAGATGTCTTGTAGCTGGATAAGAAGTACAGCATAACATTATGAACATGATGTTGTTTCTTGACTGCAGGGCAAGTGCTTATTTGTGCCAGTGATGACCGAGCTTGTGCACAGCTCAGGGAGTATATTATTGCTGGAGCAGAAGCTTTTTTAACAAGACTGTATAACAAAACCTTCGGAAAGGATGAGAAAGCTGGAGAAGTGTGGATTAAGGACAGAAAAGCTGTCAAGTCCAAAGGAAATGCCAGACCAGACACAGGGCCTCAAGCCAAAAAAGCCAAACTCACGGCTTCTTCAAAACAAAACAAACACAAGAAGCAGCAAGACCGGACTATAATCCAAATGATAGAGAAAACTGAGGAGGAAAAGAGAGAGGAGTTAGAGGTGGAAGATAACAAAGAATTAAGCAGTAGTCAAGAAAGCAGTATTGAAGAGGCTGTTCCTGAAGATTTCCATGTGAACTTACCCTCAGATTGTTACTATGGTATTTTCAAGAACCCGCTCACAATTATTCATCCATTGCAGGGTTGCAATGATCCCTATGCACTTACTCGTGTACTGCATGAAGTAGAACCAAGATATGTTGTATTATATGATGCAGAACTAACTTTTGTTCGGCAGTTGGAAATCTACAAGGCAAGCAGGCCTGGGAAGCCTTTGAGGCAAGTTGACCTGGTCAGGGTAATTTTAGTCTTAAAAGAAAAAATAAAAAGTGCATTTTCAGCAGTCAAGGCAGAATGTGCATGTAGTAGTTTTCTTTAGCTGCTTTTTAATTCCTGTTTAGCCCTCTTCTTAATTATACATAAAAGCATAATGTCTGATGTAACCAAAAGATTATTTTTACTTCCCAGCAGGTATTTAATATACCTTAACATCAGAAACATACCTGTAAAAAAAAAAAAAAAAAAAAGAAACGTTCATTCCATCTCCTATGAGACCTCTGCTTAGATGATCTTAGTGGCGGTAGATCCATTTTGAGGCGCTGTGGTCTCATTTTAAACCATCTCTATAGGTATGATTTTTACACAATAAGCTTAGTTTGGATTTAATTAATTTTCACATTTCCTGAATGCTGAAGACCAGTAATTCAGAAACTGTAACAGAAAAAATAAGTAAAGGAAAACTCAGTAAAGGAAATGAGAAGTATTTATAGTTATAATTGTTTGTATTGTTAGCTGACAGAAAGATTTCTGCCTTGTGTATATAGACTTGTAAATGGCAAAATTCACTTTTATGAATAGGTGTTACAGAATAATTAAAAATATAAAAAACTTAACATTTAATATACTATGAGTTTTTGCATTATCTTTCCTTTCTATGGCTGCCTGATACAGCATTTCTTGAATACTGTAGACTGTAGTTATACCTTTACCTCTCTGAAAATAACTTAGGGCAGTTTCTTAAGTCTTAGAATAAACACACTTTACTTACTATGGTTGAAACACAATTTATTGGCATATGGAAATTATTACATTTTGAATTACAGTGCTTTATACTTTAATCACCTCATGAAAATTATTTGCATAAATTTAACAGAGCAGTTGTAATTTTTCAGTTAAAGTTTTGTATATATGCAACATAATGGAAAACGGAAATCAGTTTGGCAGTATTTAGTGTGTCTGTACCTGATACCCAGGTAAGGACTCTCTAGTGCAGATATAAATTACACGGCTCACAAAGTGTATTGCATGAGGATAATTGCTGGGTTATTTGTACAATTTATTTTTAATTGCCTAATCAGCATGGGTTGTATCTACCTCTAGCATCACGTTCCTGCACTTCAGAGCAGGAAAATCAGATGCAGTCGTGCAAGTAAGGGACCACATGAAAAAAGTAATAGAAATAAAATCCCATCAGTCTGTTAAAATGTACCTCAGTCAAGATATATGGGATAAAAATTACTGTGCTGAAAAGCTATAGGCAGTGAATTCCTTAAGGTGATTATTAATTCTTATATGTTCCATATAAATCCCTATTTGCGGAATAAAACTTTGTTTGTCAGTATGTTCATCTCTGCAAGATAAATGACAACTTGTTTCTTGTAGAACCTACCATTTCCTTGTACAAATATATCATTTTAAAATCTTAGATGTTTTTTCCTAACCCAGGCTGATTGCAGATTTTTTAGTTTGTTACGTGTATTCTACTGGGAAGATTTTAAAAACAGTAAGAAAGTAACTTCTTCATCATACTTGCTTTGTGCCTTCAGTGAATGGCTGACTGAAATCTTAGTCCACTCTGGTTGAATCCCAAATTCCAATAAGTGTGTCTGCCACTGGGAAAAGAGGGAACACTGGATATAAGAATTTTTGTTGCTGATTTTGGAACATCTTTACAGAAGATAGCTTTACAGAAAAGGATAGTTGTTTTTCACTTGTCTTTAAGGCAAACACTAACTTGTCAGACACTTACAGCTACTAATCTTATATATTGGTTGGGAGTGTTTTTAACTTAATATGGAGTTTTGTGATATCTTTCTTGGTTTGGTTTTCTTTCCTCCTCGAAACCTACAGGGTTTATTTCCTCATATATGGGGGCTCAACAGAAGAACAGCGCTATCTCACAGCTCTGAGGAAAGAGAAGGAAGCCTTCGAAAAACTCATTCGGTAACAAAAGTAGTTTACCACCTTTATTATTAATGTTTCATGTAGTTCCCTTATATGCTTACATTTTAAAGAAAGTGAAGTTCTTAACTGTGTGAAGGCTTTAAATAAACTTTTACTTCAATTGCTTTTCAGATGTTAAGAGAACTTTCTCACTGAGAATCAATGAAAAGTCAAAACCTTCCTTTCAAATGACCTGATTATTTATTAATTTTAGATTTTTTTAGTATTAAATGTCAAAGGCTAAACAGCACCGCTTGTGTTTTTCCCTGATTGCCTGTGAATTTCCTTTCAGTAAATGTGCTTTTGTCTGCAGGTAGCATTTCTTGTAAGATATTTCTAAGGCTTTTATAACTTGTTTTGGGGAACAAAATTATTTTCTTAGACTGTATAAGACAGTATTTTTACTGACAGTGTCTTCTCAGCAGGTTATACTGCTATTACTAGTCATTAGTTCCTTTGTTTCATATGCCCTGAGAAGTTCTAAAAATAAAAATATCAGATGTTTACAAGTGCTAACCATTGAAAATAAAAATATAGCATCTAGCCCAACAATCT
>VZSC01003428.1:0-28238 GCA_013398225.1 Steatornis caripensis | reverse complement strand
TTAACTCTATCATAGCTGAACCCAGGACACCTTGTAATGTGTACTGAGTTTGCATAGCAAGGTTTTGGTAGCAGGTGAGCTACAGGGATGATTTCTGTGAGAAGCTGCTAGAAGCTTCCCCTATGTCTGATAGACCCAATGCCAGCTAGCCCTGAGACAGACCCANCCCCGGCTGTGGGCTGGGCGGGACGGCAGTGGTATGGAATACCTGCCCGGCTGCTTTGGGTCAGCTACCCCCCTCCCAGCGTTCTGGAGAGAATTAACTCTATCATAGCTGAACCCAGGACACCTTGTAATGTGTACTGAGTTTGCATAGCAAGGTTTTGGTAGCAGGTGAGCTACAGGGATGATTTCTGTGAGAAGCTGCTAGAAGCTTCCCCTATGTCTGATAGACCCAATGCCAGCTAGCCCTGAGACAGACCCACCGCTGGCCAAGGCTGAGCCCATCTGCAACAGTGGTAGCGCCTCTGGGTTAACGTATTTAAGAAGGGAGAAAAAAAACACCTGTGGAACAACAGATGAGAGAGAGGAGTGAGAATATGTGAGAGAAAAAACTCTGCAGACACCAAGGTCAGTGAAGAAGGAAGAGGAGGAGGTGTGCCAGGCACTGGAGCAGAGATTTGTGGTGATGACCACAGTAAGACAGGCTGTCCCCCTGCAGCCCATGGGCATTGATGATGGACCAGATATCCACCTGCAGCCTGCGGAGGACCCCACATCGGAGAAGAAGATGCCCAAAGGAGTCTGTGATCCCATGGGAAGCCTGTGCTGGAGCAGGCTCCTGGCAGGACCTGTGGCCTCATGCAGAGAGCAGCCTGCGCTGGGGCAGGTTTGCTGGCAGGACTTGTGACCTCGTAAGGGACCCACGCTGCAGCAGTCTGTTCTTGAAGTACTGCACCCCATGAAAGGTACTCACTCTGGAGCACTTTGTGAAGAACTGCGGCCTGTGGAAAGGACTCACATTGGAGAAGTTCATGGAGGACTCTCTGCTGTGGGAGGGACCCCACGCTGGAGTAGGGGAAGAGTGTGAGGAAGTTGCAGTAGAGGCAATGTGTGATGAATTGACCACAACCCCCGTTCCCCATCTACCTGTGCCACTTGGAGGGAGAAGGTAGAGAATTCAGGAGCGATGGTTAGCCTGAGAAGATGGGAGAGGTAGTGGAAACATTTTTTAAGATTAATTTTTTATTTCTCATTATTCTACTCTAATTTGATTGGTAATAAATTAAATTAATTTCCCTGACTTAAGTCTGTTTTGCCCATGACGGTAATTGGTGAGTGATCTCCCTGCCCTTATCTTGACCCACGAGCCTTTCATGTATCATCCCCTGTCCAGCTGAGGAGGCAAGTGATAGAATGGCTTGGTAGGCACCTGACGTTCAGCCAGAGTCTATCCAGAATGCCTTGCAATTTTTCATGTTGTTACCCTGCTAGTGTAGCTACTGGCCAAGGCTTGGCCTTCTGCACTCATTCCCTGCCATTTCCCTTCTCACAGATAGTATGAGAAGGAGTTTTGTCACCCCACGTTGCTGCCGCAGAGACTGAGTGCACCTCCCATTGTATGTTCTCTATATTTGCTGTCCTCTTAGGGGTGGGAAGTTGGCCATATTGAGCATTACCCATGAGGTCTCTCTGTACCTACAAAGTTATTTCTTTCCCTCTCTGGCATCACTATGACCCGTTAAAGGCTGTACAGCATACGCACAACAAAATGAAATCACTAACACCTCTGTAAGTTTATATGTATAGTACATGTAGAAAAGTCAGATTTTTTCAGTATCATAATACACATAACATTTTTAGCATATTGCTATTTTTTTTGTTAGAGTTTACTATTCTCTCCTACCCAAATTCACAGAAGTGCACTACATATGATTTTAGTAATTATTAGCGCTGAATAGAACTTAGCAGAAATTAAAGCTTATAGCCTCATTGTGCTAGGTCCTGCACATATGTGGGATGAAAAGAGTGCCTCTTCAGCAGAGAGCTTATCATCTAAATTGTTAGGAAGTACGTGCTGTTACAGAGATGATTCAAGCTATTTGATCGAAAAGCTAGGATTTTCAAAGGCAGATAAGTTACTGTCTGTTCTCAACAGCATAAAGTATTCATGAGATTTCTTGCATTACTCTCATTTCATCAGTTATATAAACCACTGCAATACAATCATTCTAGGCAGACTAAAAATTGCACTCTTTAACAATTAATAAGTATTAAAGAAAACTTTCAAAGAGCAGTCTCCATTCAGCCAGGCTTCTGACTATAAATTCTAAATACTAATGTTAAATCTGAGAAGCAGTTTTATTCTTCTGCAAGACATATTACATAAGAGGACAATAAAAAGTAACTAAAGACCCTTCCAAAGCATCTTGCCCTTGTCAGGAATAATTTCCTGGCTCCATAGAAATCCTCGGAAAGTCCACAATTAACTCAGTCCTGGAACAGAGTTTAAAATTTATTTACAAGTACTGTGATTATAACAGTTTCTGACATGATTTTTGATAAAATATTATCTGGAACCGCTTTTGTGTTGCTTGCATCT
The DNA here is from genome assembly GCA_013398225.1 of Steatornis caripensis. NCBI lineage: Eukaryota > Metazoa > Chordata > Aves > Caprimulgiformes > Steatornithidae > Steatornis > Steatornis caripensis. Next base: position 25,696 of record VZSC01003428.1, on the reverse strand, counting down.
AGGGAAGAAATGAAACATGAGCATGGCTGCTATTGCTGAGACATGCCATGAGATCAGCAACAAAGCTGTGCTTGCATACCCAATTTTCCATCTATGGAATGAAATTATGCTGTGAAACTTCACTATAGGAGGCCATGCAATCAGTTGTATGACTAACCTAGCCCTACCCTCAGTGGGAGAAGTGGAACCTCTGAGCTTTCTGTGTTACCTTTCTGGGTAGCCCGCCCTTCACATATCTCCTCTCCAAGGTGTGTGACATTAATTTGCTACATGTATGTTTTGGCATGTAGGATCAGGGGTGCTGACACACTTGCACTATGTGCCCTTCATAGAGTGTTGTCACAATATGCAGTCCCTTCACTATATAGATGCATTTGACTGTGGATACAGCACTATCGGCATTCATCCTGAAGTCCAACAGAGTCAAGGCAAATCAAGGCAAAGAATTTGCTCTAAACCTGTCTCAAATTCAGCTAATTTAACTTGTTATCTCTAAACTTCCGACCTGGTTCTAAAAAACCATATGCACAGAATAAAGTTTGAAATAGTCAGTAAAGTTAAGGTTATGTATTTTTTTGTCTTATTTGGGGTTGTGTAGAAAATGTGTTTTAGAACTGGTGTTGAAAATGCATAATAAAAATGCAGTTGTTGGTCTGGTTTAGATATCCATACTTAACATAAAGAAACAGCTATCTGATAAATTATGTAGACAAGTGTTTGCATTTTTATGGCACTTCTTCAATATACTTTAGAAGTCCCAAGTTACAAAAGCTTAAATTCAACTCAGTATTGATTTTCAGCGGGTAAGTTGTTTTCGATCTTCAGTAAATTAAAACTGCAAATTGTGGTTGTAACAGTTACATACCATATTTTTCTTTCTAGAATACTCTACAGAACTTTTCTACTCTAAAATAGAAGTCTTGTATGAAAAGGGGAAAAAAGAAATAGTATTTCTCAATAATCTAAAAATGCTTAATAATAAAGAACTTTTTTCTTCATATCCTTGAAAACAGTATTTGAATTTTTATTGGCTAAATAGATTTTGTTTTTTTTTTTTTCATATTTTCAATCCCCAATTGTCTTTTCTCCTGCAATGTTCTCCTTTTCTTTAAAAAACATTAAGAATACATACATATTCTGTATAAAAGTAGATATCTGTAATTTGACTTTAAAGGATTGTTATATATGTATGTCAAATGGAAGGACACTAAAATTAAGCAACATCCATAAAGAAGACATACAGGGTTTTGAAGGCAACTGGAGCCTCACCTGAATGCTGACATGTACTGCAAACTTTACAACAGTGTCTGCTTATACTAAAAATAGATTTATTTAGCATGTAGGACCTTGAAAATGAAAAAAAAAAGAAAGCTAAGAAATGGCATTAGTAAGCATAAAACTTCAAGAGATAAAGTGAGAAAAATGGTGAGAAATGTTAGTGAGAAAAGAAAATGGTAAAATAAGACGATTGTGGTAGAAATGAGGCACTCGGAGACCAAGACACGCTTTTCTGCAGTGGAGGTCTCTACATCTCACTACGTAACACAGAAATAAGCAGCTCTGCTCAACAACAGTTTGCAGACAGAGGAGGATGCTTGGCTGTGAATACTTTATCCAACATCACAGAGATTGTAAAACATGAGATGTAATGAAGAAATGAGACTGAGGCTCTCCTCCTCCTTCCAGTCGCAGATTTGGAGCAATATCACTGCAATATCAGTGCAAGCTAACCTTCGGTGCTTCACTGCCCGTCTGAGTGAGAGTGCTGGGGCTGAGGACCTACAGCCACACATGGCAGCGTTTGCTACATGGATTGCATCTCAAATGACTGCAGCAGGAGAGTGAAGGTGTCTGGCTTTGAGACTGATATGTGGCGTGGCAGCAAGTCCAATTGCTGTCCCAGTGTGACAATGAACGGGCTGGCAGCTTAGCATGTGGTCATGCTGTGCTCTGAAGCATGGTTGAAGCCTATGGAGACAAGATGGAGGTAGCTGTTACAGGGTGTGCTGAAGGCCATGCCACCCTATCAGTGCTGTCTACAGTGCCCGGGCTGGAAAGCTGAAGACATCTCCACATTCCATGCCATTAGCAAAGGGGTTGATGGGCTGGTATACTTTTTTGCTTTGTGGATCTCATTGTGAAAAAACAGTGCTTCCTTTCAGGCCAGAAAAGTCATGCAGGTAGCAGCAAAACAGATGTGAAGGGAATAACTATTTTCCATGTCTAGATAATGCAACCATTAACAAGTTAGGACATGAATTAATTACAGCAGAAGGTGAGGAAGCCAACAGTTTAACAGAGGAGAAACTGGCCTTAAGACCATTTACAATGACTTTGAAATATTTGAGAATATATGATTATCTGGAAGTTGTTACAGCAGTAGGATCAATGGAAGAATGGGAATGGGGGTTTCCCAAAGGGGTCTTGATGAGGTTACTACATAATATGTAAAATCTTGTGTTTGTTTTCATAGAAGTGAAGAATCTACACAATTTAGCTCTCCATTCATCCTAAAAATAAATAATATTTTTATACCTGAGTAATGTATCTTGGACTGAAGAGTGTTATTACCTATAAAGCTCAAACATGAATTGGCATGAAAATGTAAATTACACTTAATGTACACATTATCTAGACATGCACATTTGCTGGAACAATCATTTAGCGGTTGATCATCTTGCCGTGATTTTAATCTGTTGCTTGCTACTGGCTGAAACAATTTATAAATGGATATTCCCCCTTATTATTCTATAAATGTATTTTTCCTTTGAAATTTAAAATTAAATGTACATAGTAGAAACATGCATAAGTATTATTATGAAAATAAACCAGAAATTATGAAGTATCTGAACACTTCACAATTATTGCAGTCAGCATTAGACTGTTCTGATTTTCTCAATTTGTGCTTGCCGGAAACCTTTGGTCAGTTGTGAAAAAACAGTAATGACTATAAAGATTAATGTCATGATATAGGACACCAAGATGTAAATGTCTTTCAGATTAACTTGATTTTTTTCTGGACTGAGTAGTGTGATATAAATTGTTAATTCAAATCATCTGCTGTAAATCTGTGAGAAGCAGTCTGTTAATTTATTCTAGGATACACTCTGAATAACTGGGAAATAAACATTGGATTGGAATTGTGAGACAAAAAGTGTGAGGGAAAGACAGTGAAAAACATCAGAACAAGTAGGAAACACCAGTGATTAGCAAACAAAGAAATTTTGCAGAAATTTATCTACTCTACATAGACTGAAAAATGTAGGAATATATGGTTTACTTAAAAAGAGGAAAACAATAAGATAGGAGCAAATTTAAGATTTAAAAAAGGCCATGATGAGAGGAAAGAACCTAATGTATTTTCAGATAATTAACATGAAACAGAATAAATCAAGATTTTGAGGATAGCCCTTATTTTTATTTGAATACAGCTACAGAATTCAGTTCTGACTTGGTTTTGGAGATGATTGACAAGCTCTATTTGTGACATTTGTTATCGCTTGCAATTTATTATTCTGTTCTATCAATATTGCTTGTTATGTGTTCAGTTTTAAGCAAGTCAGTAGAAATATAGTAATTATTATGATCAAAGTTTTGCAATGGAAATTCTTCTGTACAGCTTGCTTTAAACATTCTCATAGAAATAGTGAGGAATTTTCACTGAAGTCAGTAAACATAACAGATTCAGGGTTTTTACTATGCTAGTTTATATTTTGTTGTGATGCCCTTGCAATAATGTTTCATAAAGTACGTTTGCAATAAGAGTTGTCTTATATTTTCAGAATTCTCTAGGCCTTCTCTTTTCAGTGTTTCTTGCAGTGCCTCAGCCAACTTCTTCTGTCTGTTCCAGTTAACTTGAAAAGTGTGTCTTAAAAATATATATTTTGCAACCAAGTTTTCTAAAGTTGCTCAGACTTTGAATGAATTTGTTTTTCTGCAGAATTTTATTTTAAAGCTTTGACCAAGACTCATCCCTAGCTTGCATGCAGTCACCCAAGGGTTATCTCCTCATACTTCTCTGGGCAAATACAATTGCAAACATTGCCCAAGGCCTTCAAAATCCGGTGTAACAAATTTACATGTGTTGTACTGGTTATCCACTTGACTCATAATCTTGAAACATTTATGTGTGCTTTCTCTACTTGTTCTTTCAATCTTCAAGCAATACATGAAACCATCCTTGACAGCTACTTCTGCATTGCCCCTGTTTTAGTCCCATCATACAACAGGGACAAGATTAATATGTCTCTTTTATCAGATTAGCAGTGCTTTTAGAGTTAGCCAGTATTGCAGCTGATCAAATCTTTCCCTTTTAAAGCAGGACTTAAACACATCTGTCAAATCTTGGTGGACTTACTGTGCATGAAAAAAGGAAAACTTGAATTATAGGATGAGACTTTCTCCTGTACAAATGTGGATATAAGAAATGAAATCATCTGCATTTTGAGTCAGAAGAAGTGAGAAACAACAGCACTGCTAGGAACATTCAAAGTAGAGCTTGTGTGGAGACATTGTGATCTTTTTTATTCCTCAATGTTTATTCCTGGAAATAAAAGTCCTGTTCTGGAGGTGGATCTCGATTTTTTTCCCCTTAGAAATTGAGCAATATTTATAATTTTGAGATTTATATGCGAAACAAAGGATTTTCTTCAGTTTAAGGATGTATTTTATCTATCTTTTGCCATGAATTCAAATGTTTGTCCCCACTACTTTATCCTTCCAAAAGTGAAAAGAGCTCCAAAGAAGCCAGATGCTCTAGAAACTCCACTGGGTAGTTTTCTGTTGAATTTGCTAGGAAAAGGCTTAGAAACTTTGGGATAGATGACAGAAAATTGATGGATGGATGGATTGATGGAAGGATAAACAGAATCCTACAATAGTCTTAATGTCTTTAGCTTCAGAAAAGATACAATCAATTTACACAAACTGAATTTGTCTCCCTGGGGGTTTTGGTTTGTGATTTTTGTCCTGAATTCTATTCTAGTATGTTAGATTTATTATGTACATATTAAGCATAAGTAAAGAGAAATCAAGACAGAGAGCCTTAACCATGTACAGATGTAGAAATGAGAATGGCTTTAGCAGAAGAGATAAAACAAAGGAGTTACAATTCCCACTGCTGCTACTGCAGGCATCTTGACTGAGAGCTGATGCTGGGTCAAATACACAAATGCTATCACAGAGAACACATTGTGACCCAATTAACAACATTTCCTTACTATTCTTGACTCGTATCTCCTCAATAATGTCATTAGCTTTAAAACTTTCAGCCTCTGCTCTCAGCAGTGGTATCACTTACAACTGCAGCTTCTGCTATTGACTGGTGAAATTAAAATGCACTTAAAAGCATTAGAGAGAACAGATTTCCAGAATGTTGATTGTGGATTGGCATTACCATGAGAAAGAATATAGATTTGTCTTATTAATTTATGGGGTTATTTCCATAACAAATGTTTACTGTATTTTGAAGGAGGTGAGAAGGAAAAACTCCAAATATGATTTACTTCAAAGACTGCAATTCCTCAGGTGGTTCAGGAAGCATTAGATTTTTTTTTGCCTGCATTTGAGTGGGAAAACTGTATCTATAACTGTAAGCCTCATCTCATGTTATGAAGAATGTTATTGGATAACATTCTTAAAATGAAACATATTCTACAGTGATCACTGGAGGTAAAATGTTATTTTGCAACTGGATTGCAGAGTTTAGATGTAAACTAGAGATTACTCTTGAAGCTAATTTGACCTCCTTAGTTCATGTCACCACTACAAATATTCCTGACCAGTACAGCCTAAGTCTCACATCACATTTCTACAAAATATGTAGCAAGATTAGATTAATAGCATAAAAAATTAAAGTATATTTTTCAAGAAAATGAAACATCTCTTTTCAGAAAGAAGAGGCACAGAATTCCTTTATCAAATATGTTATTGCATATTAATGCAAAGGCTGAAAGGTATATACAAATAGATAACAGTTTAGCAGCTTTCATATATTATTGTCCTTGGAAGTGTAGATGTTCCATTACTTTTTTCAGAAATACATAATCGATATCAGTTAGAGTTACATCTTTTCATAGAAAGTTCATAGATTATTTCAAATAATCTTCTAAAATGTTAGTGCTTAATGTTGTCAGTGTATTTCATTTATCTAAGCCTTATCCTTTGTAAATCAGCTTTGGCAAGACAGCATAGGTTTCTAGTGCAGTCAGCTTTGATTTGGCGTATTACTTGGCTTGTCTGTCTATTGTATATCCTATGCTCTGGTGAACAAAATCGCCTAAGCTTGTCTTACTGTTTGTAAAGTTCCAAAAGCTTGGAGCGTCTGCATAAAAATATTATCTTTATTTTTGCACATCATCAGGAGTGTTGTTGATCATTTAATTAGCAAAAGAGAGCTGCACTGAAAATGCAACTAAAAAATCCATAAAATTCCATCAGCTTATATATCTGAATGTTCTTTCTTCTCTTTTTATGGTTTAAGAAGTAGAACCTAAGCTTGTAGAATTCTGTAAATAGCTGATATGTGAAAGACAGTTTTGAAATAAATACAGTGTAGACTGGGGATGAATAAACTGGAAAATTTTACTTTTAAAAGATTAATATTTCTGGATTATTGAAGAAGATATTTGTGTATGTTACCTCAAGACACCAGAAGAATTTCAAAGACTATTCTTGCAAAAGACTTAAAAATATCTTTTTTCATTACAGACTTTGGAATATGACCATACCTTTTAACACCACTTTGAATAAACACAGTATCTACAGATAGTTTTTCAGTGAGCAGACAGATATTTTGGAAGTATATTAAATGAATACATTGTGAATGCATATTGTTGTATCTGTCTTGATAAGAGGATTAAATTCACAATGCCATAAACAAAAAGTGCCAGAAAAATGTTGATCATATAGCTTGATTTTCAGTTTTAAACAACAAATTAGAGTTAGTAGAAAGGGAAAAAGATAAAAATATATTCAATAGAGCATGAATAGTAAACCACGTGTTGTGTCTTGCACTGTTTTAGAAGTAGTGGGTGATCACATTAACAAAGATTTTAGTTTTATAGAGATCAAGGAACAGAAGAGCCAGCATTAGATAGTGTGAGTGGAATGAAATGCCACATATCTTCTTTTGCATGTTTACCTTAAGTTATTCTCATACTAACTTATGCTTATATGCCAATGGTTATTTTGTATTTACGAAATATGTACAAACATATGCAAGTACATATAAACATAAATTCCTAATTTCTTGTCATAGTTTTAGCAGGTTTCATTATATCAGCATGATGCAGCAATGTTGATTCAAACATTGTGTGCTTCCTCCAAATAGGTCTCATTTATTTTAAATGGACCAGCTATCAAATGAATTAATTTTTGTCTTTTTGGGTTTTGTTTGTTATCTGTCTAAAACTAATCAAGATGAAATATTCCTTACTTTGATAAACATGGCAGTGTGAGGTGCTATCTCAGTAATTTGTTAAAGCTTTATATAGTTCTAAATTGTACTACATAGTATGAAATAATACTAATCTATTATTCTGAAAGATACATTTACCTTTGCTGATTGTATTTCAGCTTTGAATAAGGGGTGTCACATCCTAGATAGTTTACCTTTCTTTGGAAAGAGAATTCCATTTGCAAGTATGTCTCACTTTAATAGTACTTGTATGCCATGTGTAGTAACCTAACTGTGGAATTGATTATATACATATCTGTTAACTACAAAGTATTACTCACATACAGTTCACAATATTTAACACCAAGAAGCAGGCAAGCAAACATACGAAAATAATTTAGCTACACAAAGATGTCACAGCCAGAAACTCAAATCAGCAAAAGCAAATTTGATGCAAACTTATAGCAAGTTTCTGCAGTGTGAATCTGGAGAATAGAACTTCTTAAGATGAGTGGAATTTCTCAAACTTAATGTGACTAAGAATACATATTTTTCTCTTCATTTAGAGATACTGAGGTTTTTTTTGTGTAGGATTTTTGTGTAGAAATGACAATTTTTCATATGCATACTCATCTTGTGGGATTCCCAGATTAAAAATATAATTCATGGGGAAACTCAGACACTGAAATTACTGCTTAAAAGGCCAGAGTGGCCTAGTAGTAGGGCATATACTGCATTATTCAAATTGGCTTGGTTTTGACAGTGTTATCTAAGCGATGAAATGCCTACTAGGGCTGAAAGAGAATGATTCCATAAACCAAGAGGTTAGAGAAATTCAAAGTGGCAGTAAGATGTAGCTTTATGTTGTGTTTTCAAATAGGATTTAACTATTTCTACAGAGTGGAAAATCCTTTCCAACAACAAAGTGACAATAGCCAGGTGATTCAGGTAGGTGCTAGGCACGTGAAGAAGTAGCAGCATACAGATTTACGTGCACACCTTCTCCATCATGGGGCAGGGACCTCTCCCTTAAGCTGTTTACTATTCTGTAGGAAGGAAATCTGGTCAACTGATCCTAAACTTTCCAAGATACAAAAAGCTTCTATAAACAAGAAATTTAAACAACTTTAAGTTTCACCTCAATGTACCAGAAGGGAGGAAAAGTTAAAATATTGAGAACAGGGATGGATCAGAAGAATTGTTTCTTATCTGTTATACTAAGATCTACAACCATTTTATCTGTAGTAGGTAAGGCAAGCTCTCTTTTGGCGTGCCACCAAGTGGTGCCTAAATTTATCTAGCTCAGTGCATGGACAAGCTACCTGAAGACAGAAATCTTATTGCCTTGAGGATCCCTTTTTTTTTTTTGAAAGACAGAAGTATTTTCATTGCTGTGATTTTAGCACCAGTGCATTTAAAATATATCGAGATACAATGGGAAAGATTGAATGGGAGAATTGGGGACTTTCTGTAGTTATTACACAATTGTGCTTAATCCTCTAAATCATATTCTAGATCACTTTGGGGGAAAAAAAAGTTCTATACATTCTGAAATTAAAAGCAATCAAAGACGATACTATGTAGTGGTGGATAATTCCAAAGTTATTTTCATTGGAACAAGTTAAGATCTGTAAATACTGATTCAAATGTATTGCAATTGTAACGAGTACTTTACTCTTTTGTTACAAATACAAGACAAATTTTATGTCAGTCTATTGTCCTTTCTTTCCCTATCTATGGTGGCTGACCTCATTGGTAGAATTTTTGTCAAGTGTTACTTAGACCTTGACCTTAGACCTCCTGCTTGATGTTCCACTACTATTCTCACTCAGAAATTTGTCTTTTGACCCAGTTCTGAATGCTAGAGTTCAGGGATGGCTTTTGCGCCTACATCATGTGACATAGCACGTGAATTTTATCGATGCAGCCACTGGTACTGCAAAAAATCATTAACCTGTGAACCATTTTTGGAAGTCCCTCACCTATCTGCTCTGTGTCTATGTGACTTCCGTACGTCAAAATTACATAAGGATTTAGTACCTGCCTTGTACGACCAGGTAATCTCAAATGAGGACTTACCTGCAAATCAGCTTGTAGGAATTGTATATCTGTTTCTTATATAAGAAAAGCTATGCTTCTCCTTCATCTGTCTACTCTGTCATCTCATATTTATTACTGGAGGCATGCACTTAGGCAAACATTTCCTTCTCAAATAAGGAATTGAGGTGAGTGACTTTTAATATCAATGTGCATAAAAATGTCTAAGTTTATTAAAAATACCTACTAAAAGAAGCTCAGAAATAATTTCAATAGTAGCTTTCATGATACATTCTTTAAAATGATGAAAAACATGGGTCTTACTGGACAATATTAGCCCAGTTGTAACCTTTCATGAATTAAAACTTCCATTTCCTTTTCTGTTAACTACACAAACAACCTAAAAAAATCCTCTCACTATGTAAGATTGAGACTAGTTTCTCCACACAGTTGCCATCTCAACTCGCTCAGTGGACTTAAGTGACATGGGAAGTGGCAGAGTCCTTCACAGACTAGACTTCCAGTTGAGTTTCACCTAGAAAAAGAACTGGTGTTCTCTAAAGTTAAATTTCTGTACTTCAGCATTCTCTGAAATTAGACAAAATACTTCGTGGAGAGTGCTGAGAGGTTTCAAAGAATAAGTTAAGAATTCAAAGGGAATAACCATGGAATTTACATCTCTTGAAGACTTCCTACGCATACACCACTTCTAAACAAAGCAATTACATCAATAGAATTTCACCAGCATAAAACCTGAGCAATGAACTGGTAATCAATCTCCCTAATGTCAGATCTATCACTATGCTTACGCACTGTTTATCAATATGATACCAGACTACCTAATCAAGCAAGTCTATTTTAATGGGGAATTTTATAGCGGAATATAACACTCAACAAAAAAATATTTAATGGAAGACTTAATTCATTTATCCAGATACAGTTTACTTCCATCAGTAACAAAATCCAAATACAATAAATGCAGCTCTTGTAAATGTCTGCACATTCATTTTGAGAAATAAATTCATTTATAACACAGTCACATAAGATGAACTCTTGAAGGTACTGTAATGTAACTGTAAACAAAAAAAATCTGAAAATTTGATGTTCCATATTCATAACTGATTCAAATCAGAAACACAATTTTTAACCAGAAATATGTCATACCACAGAGGCATTCAATTCATAAAATGTTAGCAATGGAAAAACAAATCTTAAAATCAACTTAGATTAATCTTTTAAATGTAAAATAATGCCCCAGGTTATTCATGGCAAATTATAAAATTCAAGTTTAGTTCCAAAAATTCATAAAGTGGAGGGAAAAAACTTCCAACTGCTCTGTAGTTTTACGGTTTTAAACACTAAAGAAAATTTTAATGGAAGGAAATGTCAGCAAGACATGACGCTACCTGTTTCAAGGTATTCTGAATTGAAGTTTCTGTGAGTGAGATGAGCAGGCGTAGATCTTTCCACACTAGTTATTTAAACATACACTAGCTGTTTTTAACAAGACAGCGTTAAAGCAAGAGGGATAATGCCCACTGTAAAGTATCAGTACATGAAGAATATTAGGTTTTTGGAGGGTCCTGACAGATATCTTCCCCACAGAATTTTGTGTGATTATCTGACTCCTCCATATTATAAAAACTTTCAAAGGTGACTCAGCAATTCCTTCTACATCTTTCTCTTACCCTGGAACAGCATCCTTTTGTGACTGGTGGCAGAAATAGTCTTCAGGGTGTTTGATGTTTTGCTATGGGCAGCCACAATGATGAATGATTTTACTGCTTTTAACCCACAGTTGCTATCTTGTCTTGAATTAGGGGTGGTCCGAGCTTCCTCAACTTACTTGAGTCAAGCTGTGTAAAAAGGATACTTCGGATATCAGAATCAGACAAGAAGATACACTCTTCCCAATGATAAGAGGGAAAAAAATGGAAGATTAGTAGTTAATGGAACTTACTCAACTTAAAAAGTGTTCTTTGGTTTTAGAGGTGAGCAAAAGAACAAGTTGGAAAATATTTTCTTAGCAAAGCAGCTAACTCAGCTCTGCAGGGCAACAGGGCTATCTGTTCATCTATTATAAAATAGTCACTACTAGAGGTCAGGAAAAAAAAATGTCTGAAGGTGCAAATTCCTGGTATTTCAGGCCATACTCTCAACAGTGGTCATCTTAAGAGGGATGAGACTTAAACCTCTGACCTTTTGAACTGGATACATGGTGTGGTAGATGAGCGAGTGTTGAACCATAAGATCATAGCTGAACCATAAGACAAACAACAAAAAAACAGAAACAACCAATTTGACATTCAAAAAGATCATCGTAGGTCTATATTAAAAAGTCATGACATTTACGTCAAAATTATTTGCTTAAACACTTCTACGACATCTACCTATACATTCTGTAGTTGCGTAATTATGATAATTTCCACTGTGTAAGCTTTGTTCAAAAACATTGTTTAGAATTACATTTTGTCAGAAGAAAAATGTATATGAAAAATTTTCAGTGGTTTATTAAGGAGAGGGGGAGGATTTTCAAGTTCTCAAATTGTCTAAATGAAACTTTTCATTCATTCTTCTGTTCAAAGTCACTTTTTGTTTCGACAATTTGTTTACTTTATGAAAAATCAATACAAAATAAGAAAATAGAAGGCTGGCTAAAGTGGAACATTTTTATGGAACAAAATAGTTTCTGTGGCTGGTAGCTACTTGTCCAGGAACATTAGTTCACTTATGTGAAGCAATAAATATTTAATCTGAGTAGTAGCTGAAATCAATCTTAAATGGGTTGTGGTTTTTTTTAATAGAAAACATTCTATTTACAATACAACATATAAATTAGAGTGAAAAATATACAAACCCATGTATTTTACACTGGATAAACTTTTGTTCCTTTATGCTACTAATTTAATAATTTTCTAGTTAAAAATGTTACCTACTGCTATTTGTGTTTCACTGCTAAATTATTTCAGATTTTTATAATATAATATTTGCATGACAAATAAGAGAGTTTGTTTATATTTTTTTTCTGGATTCTTTGTGTACAATACAGATTAAAAAAAAAAAAAATTAGTGAATAGTTCTGTTACCAAATTTTTATGAGTGAGACATTGTAACTCTCTTTGAATAGAGTATTAGGTACAAAGTTTTTGATGTTGATATTAAAGCTTAACAGAAATGTCCAGAAAGTATTGCTTTCCTAACTTCAAATATGGTCAAACCTGAAGTTATTATCTTTCTAGTTTAATTTGCAAGTAAAGCTAAGTCTGTATAAGAACCATACTGCAATTATTAGTTACCACTGGTATTTTAATAATCAAAATAATACTCTAAGTAAGGTATGTTTATTCATTTTCTCAACATTAACCACGGAAAACTTCTTAATATTTAATATTAAACTGATTTTTAAAAAAAATCTTGTATCTGACATCTGTGATTTTTGGTTGATTAAAATTAGTGTGTCTCTGCTGAAGTCAACAGAGCTGAATTTCAATAGTTATTCATCTGATTTCTGAAAGTGCAAACTGGTGTCTGCAAGCTTGAGGAAGGCCAAGAAGTTTAGCTAAACATGTTCAAATAGTCCATTTAAGTTAACATAGAAAGAATCTTCTTATATTTAAAGCTAAAGTCCTAATCAAGTCTTTATAGAACTGTAATTACAAACTATAAATAGAGATATTACTATTTGGATCATATAAAATAGGACCAGAAACAACAACATTTTCAAATTTAAACCCTTTTAAATCCTGACAGTGTTGAGAGTTGGGCCCATGTGAACCACATGAAGTTCAACAAGGCCAAGCGCAAGGTCCTGCACCTGGGTCAGGGCAATCCCAAGCACAGATACAGGCTGGCAAAGAACGGATTGAGAGCAGCCCTGAGGAAAAGGATTTGGGGATGTTGGTTGATGAGAAGCTCAACAGGAGTCGGCAATGTGTGCACACATTCCAGGCGCCTAATCGTATCCTGGGTTGCATCAAAAGAAGCGTGGCCAGAAGGTCAAGGGAGGTGATTCTCCCCCTCTACTCTGCTCTCATGAGACCCCGCCTGGAGTACTGCATTCAGCTCTGGGGCCCCCAACATAAGAAGGACATGGACCTGTTGGACTGAGTCCAAAGGAGGGCCACAAGGATGATCAGGGGACTGGAGCACCTCTGCTATGAAGACAGGCTAAGACAGTTGGGGTTGTTCAGCCTGGAGAAGAGAAGGCTCTTGGGAGACCTCATAGCAGCCTTCCAGTACCTGACAGGGTGCTGCAAGAGAGCTGGAGAGGGCCTTTTTACAAGGGCATGTAGTGATAGGAGGAGGGGTAACAGTTTTAAACTCAAAAAGGATAGATTTAGATGAGATATTAGGAAGAAATTCTTTATTGTGAGGGTGGCGGGACACTGGAGCAGGTTGCCCATACAAGTTGTGGATGCCTCGCCCCTGGAAGCGTTCAAGGCCAGGCTGGATGGGGCTTTGAGCAACCTGATCTGGTGGAAGGTGTCCCTGTGAATGGCAGCAGGGTTGGACCTAGATGATCTTTAAGGTTCCTTCCAACCCAAACAATTCTATGAGTCTATGAAGCCTAAGTTTTTAAATGCTTGGATACCAGGTAGGAATACAAAACCAAGAGATTGGCTGTACACTATCTGCTTATACTTATGTATCTCAGACAAGAAAATAATATGTTCTGTACGATGGATAGTAAGCATGGTAGCAGAGACAAAAGTGCTTAAAAGAAAGAGCTGAAAAAAAAAACGTTTTTAGGACAAGAAGTCCTTATATGTTACTGACAGGTGAGGCACAAGAGGGAAGCAGCAAAACAGAATGAGATGTGGCTCACCATGATCCTAGGACTGCATGTCCACATCTCATCTTAACAAGCAGCTAATCTTCCACTAATGGCCCTTGGCACACATAGTGCATGCTTGGAGGGCTGTGGAAGGGATTTGTTTTCCTTCTGCAAGCGGCAATCTCAGACATGTCCCCTGTGAGCTTGATAAAGTCAAGCATCCCTTCAGCCTTGGTTTCCCCAGGAAGAAAGTTGTTTAAAGGTCATCCATGGTGTCTGCAAAGGGATACTGTGAGATTTGCAGTGAATACACAAAAAGAATTTGTGCCAAAAAGGAACCCTCCAACACTAAATCACTAGTGGAGGCATACATTGTATCTGCTGCAAGAAATCCACATAGGTCCTGAAAGTTCAAACTCTCAGTCCTTTTATTACAAGTGTATTTTTTTTTTATACATAGCTGACAAAGGCTTGGTGGGATGGTAAGGGGAAACGGGGGGCTACAGTAGACTGACAGTCATTGAAATCTCCCAAAACACAAAACATCCAAATTCTGTTACCTTCCCATTCACACCTTCTGCATTATATGAGAGACTATCAACTACTTGAGAACTAGAGACATCTTGCTGCCTACAAAGAAGGTATTCAAAATTTCCATCCCAGAATGTCGTGGTTTGAGCCCAGCCGGCAACACAGAACTACGCAGCCGCTCGCTCACTGCACCCCCACCCCCCCCACCCCCCACCGGGACGGGGAGGAGAATCAGCAGAGAATGGGGCAGCCCTCGTGGGGTGAGATAAGGACAGTTTAATGCAACAGCACAGAGAGAGAGAGAACAGTAACAATAACAAACTATAACGCTAACAAGAGAGAATACAAACGAGTGATGCACAGCACAAGCGCTCCCCACCCGGAACGGGAACCGGAGCCGCCCCGCGCCCTTCCCGGCCTCGCCCCCCGCACCCTGCCCGGCCCGGCCCCCGGCTGTGGGCTGAGCGGCAGTGGGATCGAATACCTGCCGGGCTGCTCTGGGTCGGCTACCCCCCTCCCAGCGTTCTGGGGGAAATTAACTCTATCATAGCCGAACCCAGGACACAGAAGGAGAGTAAGAAAATGAATGTGTCTCTATGTCCTACTAGATAAGGCCCTCAGGCAGTAGGGTGGTTTCTTACTTCCCAACGTTGCAAGAAATTTATGCATTTTACTTCACCACAATTAGAACTTTCTAAGGTAAGAAGATGTTTTGGCTTCTTGTGAGAGGACCTCAGAGGAAGAATTCCCACAAATGATGGAATGTCTTAACCAGGAGGGGCACAGCTGCTTGCACCTTCTTGCTTTGCATCCTGGGATGGATAAAATAAAAGCTCGATTCCCTCCAGTGTCAGGGCAACTAATGGCTAATTTTGCCTGGATATATGCATTCATCAGTAGGATATAACAGGCAGCTGACATTATAGATGCTGCTGTGCATACCAGGCATGTTCAACACTCACCTATCGGATCGAGCCTTTGGGGAATAGTGACTCATTTCTTTCTAATTCCTGGATCCTACTGTGGCTTGAAAAGGTATTAAATTCTTTGCTGCTTACATGAGGAGATTTTTGACATGAGTAGAAGGAGAATGCAATCAGATTCTAAGGTTTAGGTGCCTCCAGGAATACACAATTGCTGAGTATCCTCTGTCGATCCTCCTTTTGGACACATTTGTCTATGCTCTCCTGTGCCTTTTCTTAGATGTTTTAGACAGTTTTTACAACTTTCTTTATACTAAAATTGCGTTCTGTTCTTGTTGAATTAGAGAATATTAACTAATGCTTTAGTTGCCCTCATCATGGATGAAGAGCTGTCATTTTGCATTATCAAAATACACTTGAAATTAAAATTTAACAACTAAAAAACCAGAGGACTATGCATATTCATTTCATTCTTCACTTCTCAAGTGTTCACATCATTAGGGTTAGCTATGCAGCAATTTCAATAGCGAGTGAAGACTGCCATCTTCTGACTTCCACAGCACATCTGCGTGACTGAATATACAGCTCAGTTTGTCCTACTCCTGTTTATCACAGTACTTCCAAATGGAAAAACCCACAGCCCCATCTTGATTCCGTTGTCTAAAATACTGCAGCCCAGTCAGAGTCTTGCAATCACTGTATTATACTCCAGCTATGAAAGATAAACATTTGTCTGTGACAAATAAAACTAGTTCAGTCCCCTATTTTCTTGCAGGGCTATCTGTTTCATAAATTTGTCATCTCATCCACACTTCCAAAGGAATATTTTCTATCACCATCAGTTAATTGATCAGTTGACTATTTTCTTAGTAACCTGAAGACCAAATGGTTAATGCTGTGACAACACAGAGCATGTATGTGGAGTTCTACCTCTCATTGCAAGTCAGTAGTATCACAGCAACTAATACTAGCACCTTTAGAATTCACACCCAAAAAATTCAGCTGTATCTGTCATGTGAACCTAAAAGTAGGTATCAGACATTTAATCAAATGCCTCAAGCTGTTCACTAAATTAAACCCATAGAAGTTCTGCAGCAAATGGAACAGGTGTATGTACATACATTCTGGCCAATTGTCACACGTTCATTTGCGACTCAAACAACAGACTGAGACAAAATAAAAAGCCTCTTTTACAGGAAGGAAAGTGTAAGTAGCAACATATAAATACTGTTGTTTACCACATCTTTTAGTCGGACTTCAGCCCCTGGCGTGTTGCTAGCAGAAAGCATAGACAGATCATTTAAACTCAAGGTGTGGATGATCTAACTCAGAAGTTTATCATAACCCAGATATCACACATGAAAATACAACCTCTCGTAGCAAGAGTTTGGGGGACCTACCACTAGCGCAGAAGACCAGCTGGTATATAATCAGCAAGAAAGCATGTTCTCCAGTGCTGAAGATGCTGATAATCCAGTAGGCTTCTCGCCCAAGAAGGAAAATTTCTGGCTACTAAAGTGCATCTAATATTTAGATCACTTTCTATCTGATGTACAGTGTCTGAACCTACACATTTAACGTGTATCCTGCTATACAGAAAAACCAACTCAGCATTCTACAGACAGAACAAATTCAGTACTCCACAGTTTGATCTGTAGTTTTCAAGAGAAAAATAGTAGAATATAAGCTGTCAGTGGGGTGAAGAAAGCACATACCTGTATTTGCAACTGCTCTATTTCTTACATCCTTATGTTAAGAAAAATCTTTATTCATATTCTCTTTCATGACTCTCAGGATGTTTTTGTTTCTTTTAAATAATTCAGTGCTTTCAACTTTTTCCTGAGGGAAAATCTACTACTTAGAAATACTTTATATCATATTATACAAACTCACCTTTTGCATTAATTCATTTCAATGTATGAAAGTGCTCATCCAAGATTTAATCAAATGTAGGTGTGTGTGCATATGAATGTTTCTTTGTGTTTATGGAAGAATAGAAAAATATACTTCATGCAAAGTCTTCAGTCATCAAAAAAAAAAACAAACCCACTGATCAACCATTATAAGCAGTATTCCCCTTTCTCTTCCCCTTCCGTCTTTTTGATGCCTCTGGTTCAACTCTGGTTCATCGTACATTAGGTATCTATTTAGTCCTTTGGTAGGAAAACCAAAAGAACAGGTAGGTCTTTGAGAACCCATCTGTGGTCTAACTGTGTCCAGTTCTTGGCTCTCGAGTACAAAAGAGACAGGGGTGTATCAGAGCAAGTCCATGAGAAGGGCCACTCACATGATGAAGGGACCAGAGCATCTCTCATGTAAGAAAAGGCTGAGAGAGCTGAGACTGTTCAGCCTGGGGTAGAGAAGGCTCAGGGGGAACTTACAAATTCATATAAATATCTGATGGGGGGAGCAAAGGGAGGAAGCCAGGCTCTTTTCAGTGACTCCTAGTGACAGGGTGGGAGGCAAGGGGCACAAATTTCCTAAAATACAAACTGAAATAGAGGAAATTGTGTTTAAATACAAGGAAATATTTTTGATCTTCTTATCAGAATACATCTTAGTTTTGCATTACTTTAGGGGGATATGTGCAACTAACTATGTCATTCTATCAGAAGGACTGTGTGAATTATTTCTTTAGTTCAGCAATCAAACTGAAAAATAGGCAAACAAAAACTGAGCTACAGCAAGTCAAATGCCACTTCAGAAAATCCTATAAAAGCAGTAAGAACTTTTTCCACAAACCAGCCAAACAAGCAGACCTGCATCCTGCTGGTCAGTAGAAGAAAAAGAGAAGCAAAATGTCCATCTAAAGGTTGTAGTGCAGCCTATGCTAGTCCACACTCCACTGTCCGTATTTATTAAAAAAAAAGAAATAAAATTATATCCAAAAAGTTCTTTAAAGTTTCCCAAAATGACATTGTTCATATTATAGAAAATTATTGAGAATTAAAATGACTATGAATGAGGAAGTTTAGCATCCTGATACTACTTCAAAGAATGCTTAGTGATTAACACAAGGTAAAATAATGTCAGCAGAACACCTGGCACATCAGCTTCCAATGCCATCAGGCAGGAAAGGAACTATCACTTTGTTTCCAATTTCTAAGAGTAGGACCATTGTGCTACGATTAAAGATACTTAAAAAATGCCCAGACAAACAAAAAAAAAAAAAGTGTGATCTTTTAATAAGATAACTGGACAAAAATAACTGTTTGTTTATTCTGACCAGCTGAGAGATGGATCAGCACCAATTTTGGCCTGGGAATTTTTTTCTTTTTAAGCCAAAACTGTTCCTCTAATAGATTTCAGTTCAACATAACTTAATAGATAACCCAAATCTATTTTAACCGACTTCATTTCCCAGTACTCACAAGCTATTTCAGTCTATCAATAGAATTGCAAAATGAGATCTATATTATTTTTTTAAACCAAAGTAACCATTTTGATCTCTACTGTGGTCTAGCCATCACTGAAAAAGTATCTTAGCTTGATTGGCTTCTACTTCCTTCTTAGAAGACAGAGAAGAGAGTGACCATGATCCCCAATCCTTTTGACCATGGCATGTCTGACTGCTAGAATACAAACAGATGCTAAATAATATAAAATTCAGATTTCTTCTGAGCTAAGATTTCCAGTAGCAAAGACACCATATCTCATTCTCTGCACAAAAAATGAACTTGAGTTTAAAGGATTGTACAGAAAATCTTGGACAATTTTACTCTTTAAGAATTAATAAAGCAAGGTGTAGCATTATATGCTTATTCAATGAATCTCTGTTTAAGTGTTTCAGGGTTCAGGTGATGTCTTAACAGCTATAAATATTTCATAACTTATTTTTCTTCTTTAAAACATTACTTTGCTACCTAAAAGAATATTCTTATGTTAATCAGCACAGCTAATGCCTTGAGCTATAAGGGTGATCAGGATTAAATGAGAACCGAAAAGACTGCACTATCTACCCAGAAAATAATTAGGTCCTAAAGTCCTACATTACACTTCTTTATGTGGGTATCTTAACATCACATCATTCAAATAGATTCACCTAATGGATTCTGATTTCACTTTGAATGTTCACTTGCATGCTAACATAAATATTATGAAGAAACCAAACAAATGAAAAAAGTGATCATGAATTGCCTGCAGACATTAGGCTGCAGCAACATGAAGTACAGCTTACAAGTCTTTAAAAATTCAAATTGTGTAATTTTCCAGTGCTTACACAAGGGAGTCTTGTTGGGAGTTGGGAGTCTTACCACTCCTTTGCCCAAGGTGAACACTGATAATCTTCAGAAAGTGAATATTAATATTAACATAAGAACCACCAGTTAAAATGTACCAAAGTTACTTTACAGTTTGTTTAACATCCTGGAGATATTCCTTCTTTTTCATAAAATTAAGAATAATATCTTGCTGTGTTGAAAAACATATTCTGGAAGACTGAAAAAAAAAGATGAAAAGGATGGGCTTTTTTTCGTATACACATAAAAATAGTGATGTATTCACCATGTTGCTCAGCGTCTTTCCAGTTTTGTCACAGTCATACTCACAACTTCTCTAGCTAGTAACCTGAATTGATTAACTATGTTATACCAGTAAGAAACAATACCTTATTAGAATTCATTTTATATAATTTTCTGTGTATTTGAAGGAATATACAATGCATGCAAAGAAGAATGACTTCCTTGAATTTAAATCATTTTGAATGGATTTTTATGCACCTGTAGTCAACACAACTGTAATTGAATTTAACTAAATTGTAATGGAATTGTCTTAAATAGAGATACATAATCTGAGGATTCCCTTTCATCTCATGTGCAGGGCCTGAATGCAATGCTTGTGGAGTTTGCTTTTATTAAAAGATTAATGTACATTTACTAATGTAGGTTTAAACGTGGTCTAATTCTTAATCAAATATATTTCAGCAGCAGGAGGGCCAACATTCAAGTAATGATTAATTGAAAACTTAATTAAATACTTCAAAATACACTTGAAAGTGATATGATAAAGTTTCAGGTCATGCAGTTTGCATCTGAATCTCAGTAATGAAAATGAAGGACTTGATCCAAAAGTCTTCATAATCAGTAACTGAAATTACCCAAAACCTGCCAAAGACTATCTATCTAGTTTTGAATATTTGCAATGAAGTTTTCTGGGGTAGTTTTGCATTATATAGAATATATAAATAAAGAGTTGTCTTCACCTGCCTGTTCCAAATTCCAGAGCTTCTGTATTTCCTGTGCTGTAAAATGCCACTTTACTAAACTTGACCTGAAACTGCCAGAAAAATATTTTTCTAGTCTAATTGACTAATAGACTAAATAGACTAAAAAAATTAAAGATTGTTGAGTTTAAGTAAATAAAATTTTATGACTTATGTACTTTATTTTACATTGTTGGTCACAGCATATCGATAGGCAGAAACTCACGCACTTACTAAAAACTTCCAGATTGTAAAAACACTCTAATCCATTCACAGTGGAAATCGTTTGTTTAGTTATTCTCAATTTATGCCACATTTTTCCCTACCCACAGGTGATTCATTTCATGTGATATATCTTTGGTTTGGCACTGCTTATAGCCATTCTGGTGAGGAATCCTTCTGATGGCTCACTGACTCGTTTTAAAATCTTTTATGCAGGTATGCGTTAACATTGAGCGTCCTGCATACAATTATGATGATGTGTAACCTTCAGTGTATAAAATCTGTAGGACAAAGATTAATTTAAGTCACAGAAAATAAATCCAGAGACAGATAAGGCAAAAAGGGAAGATACAGCAAGAACACTTTACTAAAACTCTTGTCAGCAAGTAAAACAAATAAGTTCATAGTCCTTTGCAAAAGTGAATGTTGCCTTAACTGGTAACTGGAGATGCACTTGTGTTTTTCATGGAGATAAGCCAGGATGGGAGGTCGAGGTCAGGCTGTATGTGTGTGTGTGCTTGCACACTTCTGTGTTTGCACACATGCCCATATGTGTACTAGAAAAAGAGGAACAAAACTTGCAGGTCTGCAGAGAGTAAGGAATGTCTCTGTCTGCAGAGACAAAGGAATAGTCATTCCTTGTATTTCCAGGGTTATGATTTTTAGCAGCTCAGAAGAATATTTAGGACTGAAAATAAAGAGAGCTGGGCTGTAAGCCACTTCTGGGTGCTTACAGAAATAAAACTGGTAAAAAGTTATTTACTTATGTATGAGTCCGGAAGAGTGAATGAGCCACAGATCAGTGGCACAGCTCAGAGCCTACGATATAGCTGCATGAGGCAAACACCAAATCTGGGCTGACCATGGGTCACGGGAAGAGCTGTAAAGAAGTTATATCATTTTTGCACTCCACAGCTAGCTTACTAGAAGACACTGCAGGGACCTCTGCATGGTGCTATTCTGTGCACTGAAAATGTAATCTTGAATTCTTTACTGCTAGCAGCAAGGCAGATAAGGAGAATCTTCCTTATACCCATATGGGCAAAACCAGCTATCATCATGGAAATCCAAAGATTAGAATGAGTTTAACATCTATTAATTAAAGGAGGTCATGACCCTTGTCTCAGCTGACTTTTATTTTTTTAATGAAAGAGTAACTAAAATGCATCTTTCATTTCTCCTATTTGCTCAGTTCAGCATTGCTGCATTCTGCATCATCATTTAGAGTAGCGGAGAGGAAATCTAAAATTCTTAATAGGATCGGTAGCAAGTTGTTCTCACTTCTAGTTAACACAAATTGCACAAGCCAATGGTGAAACAGCTACCATGACACTTTTTTTTCCTATAAGAATTTATGTTCGTTGAAAAAAGGCAGTGTAAACAGAACTGTGATAGCACAGAGAGCAGCAGCTAATAGTAGACAAAACACAAATTTAATTTACTTTATAGAAAACAGACAAGGAAAGCCTCTGTTCACTCCTACCTGTCAAATGCAGTGCAGGAATGCTCAGTACCTCAGAGCGCAGGATGGGGCAGAGCCAGCATACTCATGCCTGCATGTTGCTCTTGGGGAAACTGCCCATCGCACTCTGCCTGGCTTGGAGGAAAAAACAACTTTTGGTAGATTTGATGGTCTGAGCACTTGTCTGCCTATCTGACCCCTGCTAGCACTGGGGTCAAACTTCTTCTGGACTCAGTGAGTGAGATAACTAGTCTACGACCAGCAATCTGTGAGAAAAAAGTCAGTCAGATGAATCTGGTGTCACAGCTGAACATCAGTTGCTGAACATCAGTTGCTGAACATTGATTTGAGGGGTAACAGAGTTTGGGTTGGAGCTGGGAGAGATAGGTGGGAGAGAGTTAATTTAACATGATATTTATATTGGGATAGTAATTATTCTCTAATTAAGACTGTGTATGAACTGCTGCCATTTTTAATGCTGTGGCACTTTGCAGGTTTATATATAAAAAAATCTCAATCACTTTTCTTGCTGTTCATTTTAAAGTGATATTTAATAATAATAATAAAAAGATAAAAACTCATCTCTTTGTTGTCACTGCATAGGGTCTGTCTGCCATACAGTGTATCTGACTCCTGGGACAGGTTTCCTGGGTACACACAGCTTCCACAGCCCAGCTCACTTCTGTTACCTAAACTAGCTCTGTGGCCCATTTATTGTATGTCGTATTTGTTAGCACGCATCAATCAGCCTTGGCAGTACAAAACAACACAAAACACAGCGTTCAAAGAACAGATGCTTTGCCAGACTGCTGGAGTTGTATGTGATCTATACCACAACGGGCTTACAGTGTCTTGTTAATGTGCATATAAAGACGGCATATGTCTCCCTGGTGGCTGTTATTAAGGTCAATTTCCTGAACATCTATGGGTTTTGCTTTTCCAACTCCACTAAGTATTTCATTAAATTATTTGATCGATTTCCTACTTCTGTCTGGTTCTTGCTCCTGGATGCCTTGCTGTCTTTCTCTGGAGTACAGAAAGGAAATTACATTACTAAATAAGGAAAAGAGGAATACTGTAGCTTCATTTCTACTGCCAGCAGTAGCATGTTGTAGAGCTACATATATCTGAGACACATTTATGAAAACGGAGGAATCCATATTTAATACAAAGCAAAGCTCCTGAACTATATATTCTGTCCTTCATGAGAGATATATCACTTTCCAGTTACTATCGTGAAAAGCAAAAATGAAAGGGAAGTCCAAAAATAGATTTCTGAGGTAAAGCTTACAAGAAGACAGCATCCTTCAATCACAGAAGAGTGCCTTGATATCTGAGACAATGCATCCTACCTTGCTTTTTATATCCTTAGCCATACTAAACCTCTAATTTTGTCTTCCTTATCTTAGTGATAACAAAACCAAACACAGCGCAAATTTAAGAAAAAACAAAAGCCTAGAAATTCTGGAGACTGCAATTTTCAACTTTGTCTATTCATTGAAACTATTAAATTTTTTTGCTTTCATTATCACTGTTTCTAGGAGTCACTAGCAACACATATATTTCTTTATGTTACTGGCCTCATAATGGAGCAAATATGTCTCTGAATTTAATGTTTCCNATTAAATTTTTTTGCTTTCATTACCACTGTTTCTAGGAGTCACTAGCAACACATATATTTCTTTATATTACTGGCCTCATAATGGAGCAAATATGTCTCTGAATGTAATGTTTCCATACCCTGCCTCAATCATGGTCTGTATCCTTGGAAGTGCAGACTCTATGGACTGACCTTCTGCTACAAAGCTGATAAAGAAGCACTCTCATATAAGATTGGACTCTGCCTAAGAGAGAGACCTATTCCAACAATCCAGCTGCTTTTTAAAAGCACAGGTTTAGAGAAACAGAGGGACACCACCTTAACAAGCATCTAAAGCATCTCCTGCAGAGCTGTTCTTCAGTTACTTCCTCGCTGAAGTTTCGGGTTGCTCACATTTCTGCAGCAGATCTTCTAATAGGCTGTGCCTATGCTTGTTTCTCTCTTTAGCTGAAAAAAAACCCAAAGCATTTTCAATACATAAATGATTGTTGTGATGAATTACGAAATGATCATTTGGTATAAAACAGGCTTCACCCAGATTTTGTATCCTATCCTTTTGCATCCTCTCCCTTAAAACCATAGAAAACTGGAAAAAGGGGTGTAAAAAACATCCATTTATGTCTGTTCCCAAGCTTAAATTCTGGCTGCCCAAACAGTGCCTGTCTGAGGCAGGCCATCCTCTTTTTGTTTGGTTCTTTGCTAAGCCAGTAGCAGAGAGTACATATTACCCTGCGATCCTCCCATAAGTAGCCCTACAAACGGTCTTGATCGCTCCACTTTGTTCTTTCAACCCTTTCATTCTGAATAGCGGTAGGAGCAGTCACACTGAGAGTGCTCATCTTGGCATTTTCCTCTGTATGGGACTGGCATCCTCACAGGCAGCCTGCTGCCCTGCAACCACGATCCCCGACAGCTTAATCAACATGCACAGGTGTTGAGTGTCTATGTACCTACCAGAGGATGCTGCTGGCAGGTTGATTATGCTAGGACTCTCAAACATGAAATAACTCTGATCATTGATTTTCCTAACTCCCCAGGGAATTTCTAGAAACATTTGCCTTACACGTATTTGTCATGTACATCATCTCACATGAGTTTTACTCTGAACTTTCTCCCATCTCTGTTGTTCTAACTACCTGTCGATGCATTGGAAGTGCACAAAGCAAAAGCACATTTTTCTTAAACCATTTTCCCTTATTTTAGTGACAAATTTACATTTTTACATGATACTCAATGCAGAGTACAGGCAGTCAGATTCAGTTTGGTTTGGTTTTGAAAGTTTTCATTTTGTTTCCATCATAATAAGCTGGTCTTTGACTCATAAGCTCTTTATATCATGGAATTCTGGGATGATATAAAAAAGCCACAAATCACTGCATACGTAACAAAAATGGCAAACTTGAAGGAAGCTTGTATGTTTCTGCTCTTCTTTCATTTCCTCTCTTAGCCCTCTCACTAAGATCTACCTGGTTTGACCCAAAGCAGTACTCCATCCCATACACATCATGCCCAGAGGGAAGGTGAGGGATCACAAGGGTCACTCCCTCTCCC
>VZSC01003425.1:24484-46676 GCA_013398225.1 Steatornis caripensis | reverse complement strand
GGGGGGGGGGGGGAAACTACATTCAAAATTCTTCAATTGAAACTGTGATTCTCTCAACAAAAACGAAATTTCAGGAAGCTTCGTTCTTCCAGGCAACAAGATCTGACTGCCCCACTGATCCAGGCACTTGCAGCAGGATGTTCTTCACTCTAGTTCAGATCCCCAGCTGAGAAACCAAGCTCTGCATCCACTAGCAATTAAAGTCAAAACATGGCATTTTTGTAGGACATATGTATTACTGCAGTAAAAGCACAAATCGTTTCTTCTAGAAGGATCTCTTGCCTGAACTATCTCTTTCTCGTAAACGCCTGATTCTTGAAATGTTTCTTGTCTGGGTGGTCCATGGAAAGATTCCTTGGAGGCTACAAAGGATGCTCCTTTCATTTGCTTAAAAAAATTATTCACATACGTAACGAGAGGCTGTTCTGAGAGGTTGGGTTTGGGTTTTTTTTTTTTTTTTTTAAAACCTTAGAGGTACAGCATTAGGTGTCAGAGCTGCAGCCCTCATACACACTTTGCAACCCCATTGATTGCAATAAGCCTCAGGCAGTGAAATGCAGGGAGCATTTTAAACCACTCCCAAAGGTCAAAGAGCAGCGTAAATGGCTTCTATGTGGGAGTAAATTACATGTGTACAAAGGATCAAAACAATGCCAACACCATGCATACAAAGCAACACGCTTATCCAGAATTTGAAATTACTTTAATCTGTACCTTGCAAAAAATTCCTCAAAACCGGCCTCTTTTTCAAAGGAACTGAAGACATGCTTCTGCACAAACCCTTACTTAAAGGGCGTATTCACTCGGTTTTCAAATCTTTGCTAAAAGATGGGAGCTGAAACCATACAAAGTTTCTGATGGTTCTCTGGAGCAAAACAATATTGTTCTAGAAAACTTCAGTTCAGTAGTCTTTCACGATATTGCTGGGCACCCCAGCCAGAGGCATGTTTTAGACTCCAAAATACTAATTTCATACCCCATTTCTACATACCCCAGGTCCTGCAAAGTTTCCCAGCTTTCGCTCCTGTTTTACAAATCTGTATTTTCAAGACCTTGAATGTCTCAGCTATGCTCTGCTATAAAATAAACTGTTAAACAAAAATCCTAGTTAAATTAATTTATTCAGTATATTATTAATTTATTCAGTTAACTCCGTTTTCAGTTCGCAACACAAGCGAAGCTGAGAGGACCGATTCCTCTGGCCCCCAATTAAGACAAATCCTTCTAAGCACATGCTTCGACTGCAAGCGTATGAGCAGCCCCCTTAGTTCAATGGGATTTACGATCACCACAAATACTTGTTTACTCACAAAGCTGAGGATGAGTCAATTCACCCACTTGAAAAGTCAGGGCCAGAATGTCCAGGTGAGGCACAGATAATAGACCGGAATCAGGTTCTGGGTTATTACTCTGATCTTAATGACACACTTACAGCAACACAAGCATATAGTGCAAAAGTTAACAGAGACACACAAAAAAATCCTGGGCCATCCAAAAATGGAAAACTGTTTTCTCCAACGAAAGTGCATGCCGTGAAATTTAAGTGGGTTAGGTTTGCTTATTCCCAAATCCTCTTTCATTCAACAATCAAAACCTGGAAGAAAGAAGCTTTTCTGTTTGCCATTAGTCGGGGTGGTTTGTTTTAGGAGTTAAATAAATTACACTGTGAAGAACAGTGCCTGACCACGAGCTGGCATCCCACCAGCTTTTAATGGTAGTCCGAATGGCTCACACACTTTCCTTTCAGTCCAACTGTCTTGATACTCCTTTTGGAGTTTGTTCACAGATTTCTTTTTTAAAAAAAAAAAAAAGCCTGAGGATTTAGAAAGTTTCTCATCTGAGTCATCTCTACATGATTTGGGTGAGCAAGTCTTTCATTTCCAGTCCTTTTTAGAAGTAAAAACCTCCCTAACGGAACGTGGTTACTTCTGGAGTGGATTTTGCTGTTTGATCAACTAGAGATGTAGAATAGGGAGGTCTGACAATGGCAAATTGACTTTCTGCTTGGGGTAACTCAAAGTTCAAATTAGCACTGAAAGAAGCTGAAGTAAGGTGCAGAAGTATGGTCTGCTAGTTAAAGCACAGGCCTGGGAGACAGGCCTGCAATGCTCAATTCCCAGCCTTGCCAATGACTCACTAAACCCGTTTCCACAAAGCGCTTGCAAACGCGCAGGATGTGGATAAAATTATTGCGCTCCCTAAAGAATCTCACCGGCTCCAACCTTGGATGACTTGCATTTGATTTAGCTTCTCTGTGCCTCATACTGTGGTGTATGCAGTAATTCATTTAATCTGTAATACAATTTGAGATCCCTGAATAAACATGTAATTCTCATAAATATTAATACTTTATTATTAAGTAAGTACTTCTTGCTTCTAACTGACCCAGTAAGTTCTGAAATACCTGTTGCTGACAGATCAGTGGGGAAATTTACGTGAAATTTAAATTTACGTGAAAACCTGTTAGTAAGTTCAAAAGGTATGAGAAATCTGCCGCTTCGCTCTTTTTACAGCAAATTTTACTATACTGATGCAAACCCTGAAACATCCATTTTCCATGCTGCACTTTTTCTGAAATACCCTCAAACCTAGTTCTAAAAACCAAAGACACAGAAGCAGTTCTGGCCATCCAGACCACCAACAAATCTGATGAACAGCCAAATCTGCCAGCACTCCCTGCTCTGTCCAACACACCATGACGTCCCAGGAATAAAACAGCAGATGAAATGCACTGACAAAGCCTTTCATTCCCCTCACTTCACGCAGACTTCCAGAACAGCACAACACATTTGAGCAGCAGCTGGAGGGTTGCTGGACGCATAACTGCGCTTCATAAAATAGCATCTGACCTCCTGCACTCTTACCACTAGAATATTCTTAATTAGCTGCAGCCCGGGAATGGCTGGAGATTCCTAAAATAGTCAGTTAATGAAGACTGACACGCACCAAACTGTAACAACAAGGAGAGCAGTGAATATGGCAGCTAGCTTGGGATTAATGCATTGCACATGTCCAGGACTGCTGTCAAAGCTCCAACACTTCTCCTGAGCTATATGACCTCCATAAAACTAAACCAAACAAACAAGAACACCCCCATAATAAAGTTTATTTCCTAAGTTACTTTTGTGACATTAACAGTTTACCTATAATGACTCACTGGGTACAACGAAATCACTTAGAGCATCCGTGTGTTTACATAACAGTCGTCCTCCGAAGTATGTTTACTGCCAGAGGTAACCAAGAACCTTTACCTCAGTATCTCTTAGAACAAGAGGCAGAAGATTTAAACTGTACCACTGCAATCCACAATCAGAAAGGCAAAAGCAAATGAAGTAATGAAGATTTTTTCAAAAAAAAAAAGTCAAGGGTCACACACACTGCCATGTACTGCTCAAAACTTCACACTGAGATTACCACAATTCAAGACATGACAGCGCATAAAAAGAAGTATGTCATTTCAAAGTACTGCAACTACAAAGTATGTTAGTAACAGACACAGTAGATGAGAGAAAAAGGTCTCTTATTAATCAGAATTCATATTTAAGAAACAGCGGTTGTTAAGTAACTCCTCTGAATCCTAATCACAACCAGGAAGGTACCAATTATTCTGACTCTCTGTTACTATTCATTAATATCACGCTGAAATCAACTTTGAGGGGATTGCTTACCTTTTTTTAAACTGCGGTTGTACCTGAACCAGCCAAACCCACTGAGATCAGGATACAAACAAGAATCCACATTTGACTAATTGGAAGGTCAGGTAAACAAAGCTCCGTTATCATAATAACAAGATACATACTTCCTTGCAGACTTGCTATTATTTGTATGCATCTCTTGCCCTGACAACAAATAAAATCTCTACTGAAATGAAAGAAATATAATATCGTTCCCTCCATATTACTTTATGAAAGGTTTTCTCTCCTCCAAGAATGACCTAATGCTTAATTAAAGCTACAACACAGCAGCAGAGAAAGACCTAAAGCTCCAAGCCAGTGACGACCAGAAACTGTTAGATCTGATATTTTCAGTATAATGATATTCTTTTATTGGCACAAGAAAAAAAAACCCCAACCAAACAAACACGAGCTGTAATAATGGTGGTCGAGATGTGTTAACACACTTTGGGGAAGGCTTTCTGGTTTTGATTTTAAGCCTCTGCCATTTTGGCAGGTAGCCAAAGTATAATTCTGCCTCCCTTGATTGCCGAAGCCTGCTATACCTTTAATTAAATCTGTGACTGTACACCACCTTTTTCAGTACGAATAAGGAATTAAAAATCAATTTTCTAGAGGAAAAATCCCTTCTCCTCACAGACAAACAGTATACATTTTTCTTTTAAATATACGTGTGTATATACATATACAGCATGATTAGCTGAGATTGTGTGTATGGCATTTCCAGAATAAACCTAATCAGTGTTACCATGCGCTCCATCACACTGCTCTATTTGCATTTTTTCTTGGAAGGCTTCCAAAGAAGGAGGAAAATCTGCTTAGGAAGAGGCAAAATGCCCTCAACGTACCGTGAGGGGGACAGCCAGCAGAGAACCATGTAACTGGAGCCTCCAAGACCTAAACTTTCCTCCCATGCTACAAGTTATGCCCCCTCTGACTATTTTACGAGAACATCACTGGACATCGGCAGATGATCTTGAGCTGCGGAGTACATGCAACGGCAGCAGGTCCACCCAGGCCCCTCGCAGCTGCGGAGGGAGAAGCAGAGCAGAATGCCAGCTCGGCTCCCAAAACACTGATTCTTTCCCTCCTGGGGATGCCATCCATGCAGGAGTCCACCAAGAGTATTGCATAGTGGAGCTTCCCACTGACAAGTGATCTGAGTGCCATCATTTGCTCAAATGCACGACAGCAGTCATGGCGGTGAGCTGACGGACCTGAGAAGGGATGAGGACTTCAGTAACTCCTCTTCAAGCTTGTGACAGTCAAATGAAATTAACAGAAGGCATTTTGTACACACTTTGGAAACGCAGTTGGCATATACGTGCCAACTTCTGGGATCTTGCGCTTAGGGGAGGATCTTAAGAACTTTCAGCCAGAAGATGGGGTGGGGAAGATGAACGTCAATCCTTTCAAGTTTCATAGAAAAGCTAAAGAAATGCCACCCGAAAAGAATTAGAGAAAAACTAAAAAGAAAAATGAGAAGATTATTTTTTTCTTTCTTCCTCTCAGTAGTGTGATTTTTAATACCAGTCTCAGGATTGGGCTTTTCAAGGATTAGGGCTGAGAGAACTGCCAGAATCTGAATACTTTCAGCTTCAACGGAGAGATGGGCAAGATGCCAGACGGGGAGGGAAGGTCTTCAGGCATCTTTCACCTTTATTATGGGCTTATCAAGACTGAAAAGATTCCTCTACTTCCACGAGTACCTAAGGGAATAAACAAGCTAAGGACAGGGCGTGAGAATCCTGTGCTACCCAAATTATCTCAGAAGAGAAGAAAATAAGAAACCCAGTCCTAAAGCAGCAGTGAAGATCACTAAAGGTAGCAGAGTGAGGACTCATACCTGCGCCTCTGCTACTACTGGTCCTCTAGAAGATGAAGCACTGATTGCACCGGACTACACTGCAGCCTCAAAGTACGCATCTTTTGAAGCCAGAATTGCCAGGGAAAATGCTCATCTGCAGGCTGATCAGAGGGTAATGGGACAAAGTGTGGTGCTTCAGCCGCGTCCTGGCAGAGAGCATTTGCTCCTACGAGCAATGACAAGCAGTCACCAAGAGACAAATACGCTCCTAAGGATCAAGTGTCAGATTTAAAGGGTGTGAAACAAACCTGACATCAGCTTTAAGTATGAAGTTCCTTAAGGCATGTTCTGGGGGATCTTCTGAGCATTATTTGCTGAATTTGAACTTAAGTACTGTTCTGGGAAGCTTTAGAGGGTGCATCAAATGCAACTTGTACTCACAAAACTGTTTTCACTGAACAGCAACTACATTTCTGCATAACATAGATGGCAGGATTCAAAACCAAGCTCATACAAAGTGAACCTTTGTGATTTGAACATTAAGTGGCATTCTTCTTTGTCAAAAACAGCAGAACAAAGTAACATTTATTTACCTACCTCTGTTACAAGCTTGGCTACTGCAACTCATCACTGTAGGATCTGGGAGCTTTTCCACAGAACAAAAGTGCTGCAGACAAGTGGACGGAAGACTTTGAAAGTATTCCTCCCTTTTCAAGTTTCAGCTCTATCTAAAGTAGAATCTTGGCTAAAGGAAAAGGAAAGGTCTGATCCAACTGCTTTCTTGGCGGAAATATTTGAACAGAGCGCTTAGCAGAAGATACTGAGCATGGCTGGACTTCAAGTTTCTCCGAACTCCTTAAGTTTATAAATATCAAGTTACATACTAAGCTCCTGTAACCAAGACGCTCATCTGATAACTGCAGGGAACTAAACACATCAAGGTCTAGACTAGTTAAACAAAATTACAGTTTATCTGAGAAACTTAGTGCTTGGCAGCTGAACAGAGAAAGCAACTTCACACCCCTTTTTTGAAGCGGATAGGAAAGGGGATAGGTCAGAGGGAGGAGGACCACACACTGTCTTGTAATACAGGAATCGTGATTCAAAAATACAAAAAGTACAAGAGTTGAGTTCTTCCTAGTCTTAGCACCCTGATGAACTTTTTTGCTCATCAACTGCATTTACCCTCAAAACTCAGTGATATAAACCTTTATTAGTACTCAGGTATTACTTTTTATTTTCCTTAACTGATGCCAAATTCTTTTATTTCCAAATATTATGCTAAATTATTATTTTAATTCCTTGAGAACTCTGAGACACTTTTATTTTGATCTTCAATGTAAGGCAAAGACAGTGTTTGTACTACTTTACACATGATACAAACACGCATGAATGAAGTTAAAAACAGGTAACCAAAATTAAAAACTAATCCACGTAAAGGGGGCGAAGAGCCTCAGTTCTGCTCTCTAACACATACTTACTAATATCCACTCAACTACTCCCATTCATCAAGATTCTGTGCTAAGCCTACCTGTGCTCATCCCACCGAACTCCACAGCAACACAACACTTTGCCACCGTTCACCAGTGAATCCTAAACACGGCTTATTTTCATCCTAGCAAGGCTGATTGCCTGACTCCCTACAAGAACCTTTCATGGGCAAGAGGTTACGAGCATGGTGCTGAAGATCTGACCACCGCCCATGTGAGTTACACAGAGTTAAGAGATCCCACAAGCTCACACACAGGTACCCGAAATCCAAACTGTGACAGCAGAGCTCTTTGGCATTCAGAACAGTCTCAAAGCAGCAGGAAACAGCATTCACATAACTCTCAAGTCAAATATTATGTCAGATGTTGCCTAAAATCTAATAACCTGGACTTGGAGACCTTGCTTCCTCAAGGAACCAGCCACCAAACGATCTGACCATCCACCTTAATAATTTTCAATCAAATATACGTAACATAATTAAATACTCTCTTGGGTGCCTAAGCTCATCTTCAGAAGCCTGTAATGATTCACAAGCTAGAGGACATATTGAATGTGCAAAAGCTACTAAGAGACCAGTTCTGGCAGACTGCTTTTCCCAAAGATAAGGAGTTTGAGACCCAAGTTTCCATCCCTTCTCTGTGCTGGCAGCTGTCATCCTTGAGCACTGCCTCCAAAAGATGCAGACTTCTGTCTAGATAGGTCATACATCAATGTTATAAGCAACGATGACAATACTAATTTGTTTCATTAGCAAATTAATATATGCATTTGTGAAGTTTAACACACATCCTATCACCATGTCCAAACTGTTTCTGGCAAGTTCAAAATTGTCAGAGCAGAGAAGCCACTAGTCAGAAGGACACACAGGAGAGAGACAATTAGCCCCAACACTCAAGACTCCCAGATTACCACTGAAGCTAGCGCCAGGGCAATAAAGGAAACACATTTTGTGTGTGTCGTCTTTCAAACACGTATGCACATGCATAATCCAGTCAACACAACTGACACTAGCGAAGTTGTACAAACACTTGAGCAACTCCAGGACCAAGGTCCTAGTTAGCAGCCTGACAGGATGAGATTTTACGCGCCAGTTTTCAACATTTCACCCCTGCATTCCACTTCTCTTCTGTGAGCTACAGTGTTTAAAGAATAGAAGTATCTCTTCTTTCACTCAACAGCCCATCGCTACAATGACCCATTATAAGCAATGAGATTCTTCTAACAGCTAAAACTGCCTTTTTTCAAGAGCTTGGCAGATTTTGATTTTTGAAATCAAACAATTAGGTTTCTACCATAAGTTCTTTGCACGCAGTAAGGCAGCCAGCAAGTCTTTTAATTATTTATCTGCCAGAGGTCTTTTAAGGTGACTCTTGGAATATCTGAGCGTCTCCATTTGAGAAAGTATCGATTAAGACAAAGTCATTAACAAGTGAACATGTAACTGCAGGAAGAAACTTGGCAGGTCTGTAATGCACACTCAGGCACTAAAAAGAGCTCTAAAGAGTAATTTTAAATATGTAAACAAATCTATTTTTCTTTAAGTATCAGACTTTTTAAAAAATAACGCTTTCATTCCTTTTTTTTCCTAAAAATTGTGATATAAAACTCTCAAGAAAGTCAGGCCCCTTCATCTACACTAATTGCCAAGTATTATTCATTATATCATTAATCACCATGAACGTTCTGAAATTTTCATATATATGTGTGTGTGTGACTAGGTCATGTTTTTGGGGTTTTTTTTCCTGGAATTTACTCAGAGCAGTCTCCTTTCTGTTTACTTAAAAGCACTGATGAATTAAATCAAGGGTATCTTCAAAGACAGGTTTGCGATATAAGCTAGGATACTGTTTATCAGATTTAAAGACATGGTTTCTCTGAAGCTGAAAGATTTCTTTAATGTGTGGCACCACTTAAAACCAAAGCTAAGAGTTGAACCAAGGAAAAGAAAAATGCTCCAAATCCAGGAAAACCACCAAGGCTTACATCCGTGAAGGTATTTATACACCTAATTCTTATTTACACGTTAGTTACTGAAATACACAAAGGATTTAGATTTCAGGGATCAGCTGGGAACAGGGTACCAGCAGCCTCCAAGGAGTACAACACTTTTATAAACATTCAAGAAAATGCTGCCCTGAGGTTTGTAACTCATGAACATATCCTCATTTCTGAAGCTATCAGTGTAACTGTGCTCGTTCACTGGTGACAACGTAGCCTTGACTATTGGTCATGAAAAACCAAGAGACAATGCAGGATTTATAAAAAACAAAATGTTATGGAAATTTGACAACAGGTCAGTTTGACACAGAAGGGGAGGTCATGTAAAGGAGATGTGACTTTCCTGCCCAGATTTCCATCTGCGTGTGAAAAGTGTATGCAGAGGTACTCAAGAAGACACAACTACTTTGGGAAAATAATGGCCCTGCCTCCTGCAAGGTCTTTGGAGGATACTGCAAGGGGGAAACAACCTCAGAGTTTACTGAGGCAAACTAAATATTTAAAATTATGTTTTATCTTTCGCATCCCTCAAACTCAGCTTTTTTGCTTCTCTCATGCCAAGTTCACCTCATCTGGCATCTGACCTCCACCAGAAGAAACCTGCTAAACTCCCCTCCAGTCTGTCCCAGCAGCATCTGTAGGTGAAGGACTCTGTTTCGTACTGTGGCCCATAAGGCATCACAGCTCAGGTCAGAGAGGCCTGTTCGTAACATAACTCTGTTCTGCTGTTCCCTCATTTTGTGTTGCAATTTCCTGGCAATCAGTGCTCTTCCCTTCTTTGTTTTAAGCCTTTCCTATTTGAAACCGGGACAGGTAGTGGGTGTGCTACGCATAGGAACCACGCGGGGTATCCACCCATCAGGGAAGAGGCTTTTCATCACAAACAAATTGTAATTACTGTCATATTTTGAAAGATCCTCCCTTTCCACCCTAACAGCTTCCTTTGCAGACAATGGACAGTTAAAAAAGAATATACATCTCTCACATTCATTAAAAAATGCCAGTTGTAACTGCCCATGCACACGCTCAGGGCTAGGGTGCACAATATTCCTTGTTACCACATTATCTCTTGAAGATTTTGCCCATGTTGTCAGTCAACCGATTTACCAGCGCATCCTGCAGCCATCTGTTTTAGGAAGATGTATTACTGTCTCTTGACACACAGAGGCAGCATATATAAAGGTTAGAGAAGGAGACTGAAAGTCACCACTGCTGGGCTCCACCGGTAGCTTTCTTGCTGCCTTTTCAGTGGTAGCTGGGTCAGGTATTTAAACCCGCGGTTTTAAATTGCGGTCGGTGGAACACCAATTGCAGAAGGAACATTTGCTGGTTGATGTTCTGAGAAATTGGCTGGCCAAGTGCTGCTGGCTCTCCTTGTTCCCACACACGTATGTGGGACTTACTGCCAAGGCAGAAGCAAAAAGGCATCAGATATTTTCCTAATTACACTCCACAAACAGCTACTATTGTTGTTTGAAAGAGTGTCATGAAATGGCAAATGGCTAACGCCTGGAATATGGGACTCGTGAACTAATATATGCAGTCATTAGGGAAAAGATCACATTTCTTCCTCTAAAATATTCCAAGCTTCAATTTATTCGTACAGAACAAAAGGGTACATTTCTGACATGCCTAATGGGAAGCTATCATTCTTAATTGAGTTCTGTTTGCTCTAGCCTTTGAAAACCACAGGGTCTGCAGAAAGAAAACAAGTGTCTTGTGACCATAAATACCTTCCAAAAGCTGAACTGGGAAATAAAGCAAAGATTCGAGCAGGATTCTGCTGAGCTGATGTTACACAAGGGCTCATCTGCGCTGATGTGTATCAGCAGCGCTCTATTGATTACATTGATTTTACCCAGCTAAAGGTTTGACCCACAGTCTCTGAGGAAGAGCTAGAGCTAAACAACCTCTAACTAACTAAAACCCAAAATAACTATTCAAGGAATAACTACCTTTAAGAAAATAAGAGAGATCAAAACCAATGACCGTGCATTAACAGCAGCACAGAAATGAACAACACACACGCGCAACCCAGCCAGACAGACCCAAACCAGAAAAAGCTCAAAGTGGGATGAAAATACAATATGCTGAGAAAACACCAGAAAACTCTGAGGGACTGGCAGGAGGGGAGGGGAAAGGTGAAGAGAAGCAAACGGCTAACACTGATCCTGAACCAACACGATTTCATCTAATACTGAAGTACAACTTACATCTTCATTACGTTTCTCACTCAAACCAGGAAATCAAGACTAAGGACCACAGTCTTCAAAATCTCTTTTTGATACATATTTTAAATCCCCCAATTACTTTCCATCTATCAAACTTTCTGCCAGTATGAGCATGGGCCCTCACAGTTTACAGACGCATCTGTATCATTTTAGGGCTTTAGCCTAAGTAGCATCACTACCTGCACTGACCGCTGTCCCAAACACAGCTTAGTCCTTCAGGGGTTCGCCCAGTCCATGCCAATGCTCAGGATTTGTCCAAGCCAGGTTCAAGACTCCCAGTACGCACTTTGCAACATCAGCTTTCAGCTTAGCTGTTACTTCACTACTAGCATCTAACTGTGGCATGAGGAGCTGTTGAATATGAAGCAATTTTGAGAGTTTTTCACCATACATACGCAGGCCAGTTTACATACACCAACAGCACAGATATGATAGGAATGCAGCTTTACACTTGCTCCTGCTAACACATAAATGCCACGATACATGCTATTATCCTGAAAAAAACCACACCACAAAAAAATCCCCCAAATCCCAAACACCCCCCCCAAAGCCCCCAAAACCACTATATGTATTCGCATGTAATCTTTGTAATACAACAGAATTCCTTAGAACACGTGTACACAGAACCATTTTCTATTAAGACAGTGCCATGTATCTTTGTTGTGAGCTGAATAATGGACTGTACCCAAGCTCTGTTGCATCTCTTCATAGAAAAAGGCCTATCAGTAAATCAGCCTGTATTCTATGTTCCGTCAGCATGAAATGGTATTGCCAGACACATTTGCTGACCATACAACTACATCTTCAAAAATACTGAGATGAAACAGATGATCAAAGCAGCCTAATGTTCAAACATAAGTTACTCCCTGCTGTTTCTTCTCATTTGGCTTTGGTCAAATTTTACTGTGACTCTTTAATGGGCTGTACAGACAGAAGAGATGTCCTGACTGGTCACCCCGATGCCCAGCCAGCCCACTGTTCTCTCTCCAGCACTAGCAACTGAAGGAGCTATTTAGGAAGTGCATGAAAGCATGTTGGATCGTGAACGTTAAAAGGTGCATCTCTGCCAACTCGCATTAGCTCTTGTACACAGGTCTGTTCTTTTAGTTAGTACTATTCCTTTCTTGAGCTGCAAATACCAGAACTGCAAGAAGCACTCAAGATACAGGTGCACCAAGGTTTCATGTAGCAGCGATATAAAGTAAACATACACATAAGTCTTTCAGAGACCTCCTAGGCTGGCCATACTTCACTGACAGGAGACTATAGTTATGTATATAGCATTAGTGTGCTACAATAATGCCTATCGACTCATGGCTCTACTGCCACCTGATGAAGATTACTAGCATGAAGAACAGCAACCACTTTAAGCCCACTGTATCAATCATCTTCACCTTAAAGGGTCTCCAAGAACAGTCTTTAACAGTCCCACAGGACAGCGATGCTGTATATTCTGCCCCTGAGCCAGATATTGAAGCACTACCATTAAGGATCACAGGAGCTCTAAAGGCGCTGTTCCGGTCCATGGTCCCGGTGATCTGGCATTAGAGAGTTCCCAGACAGGCCTTAATATGAGCCTTTAATGAGCAAGTCACAGGTTGTTGTGTCATATCCTACTTGGGGACACTTTAGTTCACGGATCACTTAAGTGAAAGGCAGTAAAGGCAACTCTTCAGAACTTCTATCAACCAGCCATCCATGCACGAATGCCAGCTCCTTTAGCCCTTACATAAAAATTTTAAATCCTCTCTGTTCTTGCTACCCCGTTCTGCTGGTAGAAAGGAACCTATGTTACAAAGGAAGCATCCCTTCCCCCCATCCTCCTTTAGCCACCAATAGATGACAAGAATGTAAAAATACCATTAATAACTAGTTTGCTCACTGTAATTAACACCTTCACAGTCTTCTTAACAGGGAGAAATTGGCACACTTAAATACGGCTCAGCAAGGTGTTATTTACTTAAGGAAAAAGAAAACATTAAACCTTTATGTGAAAGAAAATTATCTGTTATCTCTCATGGCTCTCAAATACATTTACAGCAGTAACTTTTCAGCTTGCATTTAAAAAAACAAACAAAAAAATCTTTTTCAAAAACCCATTAGGAACTTAAAGCATTATCTACCACTTTGCTACACTCTCCCTATTGAAACTGCTAACAAGAAATACGGCAGATCGTTTTTTGCGTTGTTTGGGGATTTTTTTTCTGGTGTTGATGACAGAGACAAAAAGCATCAACCATACTCAGTGTTTTTAATGTCCCATTCACAACGTCAGCCTCCAGGAGTTCACGGCTGCCCCACCAGCTACACACGGCCCATTTCCAGAGGTGGTACACTCGGCCTCTACAACAGGGATGAGAATGGCATTTGGGATGTGAAGATTGTGCTGATGGGTGGCACATGATCCCCTACCACCGAGACAGTAAGTCTCCACCACTGTGGGGATCCTCGCTGCACCATCAGAGAGGAACTGGGAGAGCACCACCAGGCTGGGCACATCAAAGGCTCGGCTCCTGACCACACATCAGTTGTCTCCCTATGCTGCAATTACGCATTAGTTTTCTTTACAGGTGAAGTGAGAATGGAGAAGTGAAAGACAGGACACTATTGATCTCCATCCAACACAGCACTGGAGGCCAGACCTTGAACTCTCATTTCTCACAGTTAAGTGGGAGAAGGAATTCCCTTATTCTAAGGGTTGCTTACTTTCAGTGAATTTTTCCCTCTTTGGCTGGAACTAGCATCTCCTATTGTCACAGGGCATACATCTTCTGCCTATCGAAACCCATTTTTCCTCTACGCCACGGGTATGATGAACTTCACACCTTTAGTTTATTTATACAACTTGCCTTAGCCCAGGATGGGCATCTGTTAACCATTTAAGACCAAATGAACAAACAGGAAAATGACAACCCCTTATGTCTGAGCCTTCACCAAGGCAACCAAAACATCAGGCCATCCAAAATCACGTACACAGCTTTCCCGTGCCTTGGAGCAAAAGCATTTATGTCACAGACAAGCTAAGCTTGCAAACAAGGGAGCCAGGGCCAAAGCGTCTCATTTCTTCCTTCTCTACTGGTCACCAGAATCTGAAAAGAACATGTTAACAAATCTGTTGTTCTTGTTTTTATTTGAATTCTGTCGTTGCTGTATAAGAAAATAGCTTTTTAAGAGGGAGAGGTTTGTTTCTATAAATCCAGAAGATAAACCCCCAGAGATTATTATAATTTCAAATGTTGTTTTTAAAGTAGCTGACTATCCTTTTTTAAAAGGAAACACCATCTCCCTCTAGTTGTACACAAAATATAGGACATTCAAATAATTTTTTCAACATGTTCATATAAATAGTGCAATTCCATACTAGTCTCAGTAATGGCACGAAAGCATAAAAACTCCCTCTCCCCCTTACTGCTGCACAATTGCAAGTGACAGGCATTTGATCATTACTGCAACCACTTGACAAATATCACAGTGACTTTTCCCCCCGTTTCATGAGTTAAAAGGGCTTATAAACTACAAAACTGTGCAAAATACAAAGTGCATTAAAAAGAAATCAATATGTATTTACATATCCTCTTAAGGAAGCTTACTTTTGATTAATTTTTTTGACTCATGAGAAATCTGGTGACAGGAACAGAGGAAGAACACTTGTATTTGTAAATTGGTTTGCCTAACAAATATGAAGTTTTTCTTTTTTTTTTTTCAGTTCTTACTTTGCGTAGAAATGCTTCTCTTTTGCAGAAGATCCTCTGCCGTATGTTCCTGTAAAAGGTGCTCTTTTGAAAGTCAGAAAAAATAAATCATCTCCTATTCAGGCAGTGGATTAGCTCTTATAGACTACCCTTTTTTGTCAAGACAGCAGAGAGGTGTCATGTTTTTAGCCTGGCAATGACCACATTAATGTGGTTTACAATACATCTGTGCAAATGGTACATAGGGACATGGGATTTCAAAGGAACCTCAAGACCTCCCAATTTCACTGCCAAATTCCTAAAGGTTTAAAAAAACTCCAAAACAAACAAAAAAAAACCAAACCAAAAAAAACAACCCAAAACCCCAATCGAACAACAAAAAAACCCCTCAACGTAAGTTCACCTTTTGCCCTGAGTATTTAGAAGCATACCCAAGAAGGGGATACCAAATCCTGATCCCACCACATCCAACACAGCTAACCACTACAGCTCCTCGCAAGAAATTTCAGCTCTACAGTGCAGGTCTTTGCTCGTGATACAGGGCAAAGTACAAAGTGCTCTTTTTGGAGCAGGATAGTATAAACGCATACAGAAGGGTTATCTAGCCAGCTGCAGGTTAAGTGTTTATGATTAATTCAGGTGCTAAGTCTACCCGGTAAGAATTGACAGGAGTCTGTAGATAAATGCTAATTTTAGCATGTTCTTCCCAAAGTAAATGATTGCAAATGCAATTGCAGTCTCTCCTCATTCTTTGTCTATTAATCACGGGATCCAAACTGACCCTGTCCTATAGCCTCATCTTACGCCTCTTTCAAGCAAGGCATGCTCCTTAAACCCAAGGGGGGCAGATCATCTTCATCTAACTGAGAGGTAACAATTCGCAGATCTTATCGCATCTTCTCTTTTAGGATGGCAAAGGATAATCAAGATTTTGAACACTGTAACTTGAAAATTTCCCTAGCCAGACAACATAGCTCAGAGAAGACAGTGGGAGATGGCAGTCAATGAACCAGTGTGCAAGAAATCCTTGCCAGCACAAACTAGACCTCTGCCTTGAAAACATCCATGCATGAATATTGCTTCTCAGACCTGGAACAGACTGAACGCTGACCTGTGTTAGGCTAGAATTTGGTGTTAGCGTATCCATTTCTCATGCATTGTCTTTGACTTGGTCCATCTATACTGGAGAGGCAGCAATAATTTTCGGTCCTTAGGACACATTTTTGATTTAAGAACTAAGTCCACTAGAAACAGGTATTTTCCCCCTTCCTTGTTCAGTTCTTTTTTAAAAAAATGAGGCATTAATCTGGTGCACAGAAGCAGCTGAAGGATGGTCCAGGCAATTCTACTGTGGAAAGTATTGAGAGTGGTTAATGCTTAAACAACATGGTTTGCTTTAGTCAGAAGAGAATAATGGTTCATGAACTATCAATTCTTTCAGGTGCCTTACTCCTGAATTTTCCTGTACACTGTCTGTATAATACCCTGTCTCTTTCCCCCTTAGATATTTGTCAGTGCACAAATGCATTTCTACCCTATATAATCATGGCAGACAGGGACAACATATTGATATACAGCACTACTTTAGACCCAGGTATGAATATTACATTAGCTGAGTTATCACTATAGGATTCTGACCTTCAACTATCCAATTTTAAATTCATTCATTTTCAAACTATTAAACTCTTCTCTATTACATCACAGAAAATGACACTATGATGGTAAGTTTTCCTGACAATGTTTAAGTCAAAACAAACTGTGATGTATTAGAAGAATTTGAAAAAAAAAAACGTTTGTGCGGTTAGAAAGCTGGAAGGATTCTGTAGTCTGTGGTCACCGTTTGACCCTGAGTGGTGAAGCAGAGAGGAGTGCGGGGTGCGTGCCCAGTTCCTGTTCTTCCTACCCCACACCTGACTGGATCAGAGAGCTCAGCTGTTCTGCCAAAGACAGAAATCTGGGCACCGTTACCATTCCCTACTCCTCACTGAAAAATCCGTAATGTGCGAGTATGTCCTGTTCTCAGGAGCAAGTCCCAAACAAAAGAACAAACTAGATAAAGAGGAGGGCAAAAGGAAAACATTAAATCCTTTTCCCAAACTTTTTCCAAACGCATTACTGGCAAACAGAGAGAGGATCACGGAGCTGAGAAAAGCCTTCTTTCCTCAGGTTGCTGCCCTCAAACCTCCTAGCAAGTTTCCAGCTTGGTAACGTGTCTCACCGTACTCACTTTTCCTCTAGGACAAATTAAAAGGGATAGAAGTTACTTCTTGCATAAACTGATACACTGTTCCGGCATTTAACTAGAAGTGGCTATTTTATCTATCGGAATTAAAATGCATGAATTTCAAATGAAAAAGCCAAACCAGCGTAGGAGCTTCCTCAGAACAACACCAACTGCTTGCAAACAAGCAGCAGGGAAACACTCAACTCCATTGTCAGCAACATAAGAGTTAAAAAGGAAAGAAGCAGCAGCAGCATCACTTAATAGTGGAGGATCTGCCAATATAGCACTTAAATACAGCTACACATCCCCTCGCCTCCCAAGCCCTCCTACCTGTGCAGGCCACTGAAGCTAATTGTTTAATAACAGCGGGCTGCTGCAGCAGTATGCACACACCCCTGAAAGGCTATGCAGGAGGTTTGCAAGAACATTTAGGTGCCAATTAGAGAGATTTTTTGCCAGGTTTTTAAACATGCTTAGAACAGC
The DNA here is from genome assembly GCA_013398225.1 of Steatornis caripensis. Taxonomy (NCBI): domain Eukaryota; kingdom Metazoa; phylum Chordata; class Aves; order Caprimulgiformes; family Steatornithidae; genus Steatornis; species Steatornis caripensis. The sequence continues at coordinate 29,076 of VZSC01003425.1, read as the reverse complement.
CAGCACATACATTTATCAATAGTTTAAGCAGTGAAAGCCTAGGGAAAAAAAAAAATTTGTATGCAAAATGCAAGGGATTGGATAGGAAGGTGTGGCATAAAATGCTCTGACAAGCATCAGAACAGTACTGACAGGGTAACACAAAATTTTTTGCTTCTGTTTCACTACCGGAATCAAAGGGCTCAAAGATGCAAGTTACAGGGAGCAAGTCACAACTGCTTTCAGCAGCCTTCTACTAAGGGCCGTAGATCTCATGACCGTTTCCCTTCATTCAACAAACAGCGCCTGAAAAAGACAGAAATATATCCACATGGGAACAGAAGCCATTATTTTATCAAATCGATTACTGCTGAAACCTTTGAGCTCTAAACAAGTCTCCACTAAAGTCCTATTGGCATCTAGGTTAACAATTATCTTTTTACAAGTTCTGAACACATACTGAAAGTAATAGCACCCCCCGGTCAACAGAGAGCTAATTGATGCAAGAAAGACAGGCAATGGGATTCCGGATTGTTACTATTAAATACAAATCAGTCAATCAGTCTAACTTTGTTCTGAATAACAGCAGGAGAAAAGAGATTTTCAGGATTGCCTTGTAAGGTAGGGACCACATACGGCAGCAATGGGAAACTTTATGAAATCTTAGATGGCCCAGTGAAAAAGGGAACCAAACCTAACCGAAGTGTCAGTCTATTTTAATTCTAAAAAGAGAGAAGACCAACTCCAGAGAGGGATTTCCCTTTAAGAATTCATGCTCTAGGCATGAGAGAGCTCTAGTTGTCAGGTTTAGGTGGGTGGCCACTTTAATCAACCTGGTTCAGCATATATTTTGCATATCTATATTAGAAATACGAATTCTTCCAAACTACTTTCTGAAAAGCCCTTTTAATTGACACAGTCTCCTCTGCAATGCCTTCTCTCAAGAGTCAAGTGTCAATGCCCTAGAATTACAGGAATCTAGGCTAAAAAAATAAACTCTTCTACTTAATGCCTTTCCACAAGGCACAGGAACTTCATCTCAACTCGGAAAACAACAGCTTGAACTTCAGTGTATGGCAATGTACATTTCTTGCTCAGCTGAAGATTTGTCATCTCTTAAAACTACAAAGCTCTTTTTCTCTATCTACTCTCCTCTCTTTTTCATCTTCCTCAGACAACATAGCTTCTTCCAAATTTTTATAACCTTTTTCTAAGGGGTCTTAATTTATGCCAAGAAAAACACTGTCTGTTAAATGGCATCATTAGACTCACATGATTTCTTGTGGTGCATGTGAAGTTTTTGGTCTCCTGCATACTAAATGATCCTTACAGTATGAAAGAAATTGGTATAAACAGCTGCTTTATTTTGTGCTCTGATAACTGAGGAAAAACAGTCCGCAGTGGAGAAGTCATCCTTCGCTTGGGGGAAAGTAAATGGGCAAGTAAGAAGCGCGTGACTGAAATTAGCAGATCGGGCACCAATTTCTTCACCGACGCACATGTGGTCTGAAGGTGGATACCCCAGCAGCTGTTTTCACAAGCAGAGCTCTACCTTTTCTCAGGGATTAATGCAAGATAAGACTCTTCAGCTGCTTTGTTTATTGCCCACAAATATTCTGTAGATCAAGGAAGAGGTGGCAGAATAGGGAAACACAGAATCAGATTTCTTTTGGTTTCTGTATTCAGATGTAGGATGTGTCAACAGCAAGCCCAAAATTTCCACCCAGCCACAAAGTCACAGAAAATGGGACAACAGCCAGGTATCAGACATCTAGCAAAGTCTTGTGGTGATGTCTGTTTGCAGTCTGATGACATAAGTTCATAAAGGTCTGCAAGAAGTTTTCAGGGTTTAAATAAAAATAACCGAGGAATCACTTCCATGCGTCACTACATCATACGTTCAGTGCCAGTGAGCAAACTGAGAAAGGAACGAAGTGAAAAGTGGGAGTGCGGAGGAAGGAACAACCTGAAGTCAAACCATTACTTTCTTACGAGATGAGAGGTGACAGGCAGGGAAGAAAAGTAGCATTCTCTTTCTGTCTGTTCTGAGAAATTAGGGGGATAGACCCAAACTTACTTGCAATATTCTGCTGCTGAGGAAGGATGCTCCTCATAAACATCTAAAATTTTTTTTTTCCTGGGCGGGGTGGAGGGGCACACTCTTTGGGTCTGATCCAAAAGCCTGACACAGCCATTAGAAACGGTTATTGGATTAAATTCTTAGACAGCACAGAAAATAACAAGCTAAAGAACCCTTCCAAGAGTATTTATTCATCTCTGGCTTGAGAAAAGCTTGTAAAGTGTGAGACTAGAGGAGAATTTTGCCAGGAAAATCTGGGTTTGAACCACAAGAGCAGCTGGCTATAACACTATTGTCCAGAGAGATATCCAACAGGTGCTATAACCGAAAAAAAGTCAAGTAAACAAAACAATAAAGGAAAATTATTTAGTGCCTGGTAAGGGGGTTTCTCCATCACACATAAAGCAACAACTCAGAGGAACTTCTGAAAGGCACAAATGTCAACTCAGCACCCCTCTTGGGCTGACCTTTACAAAAGAGTTTTTCATTTTCACAATCATTTTCTATAGGAATAGAGAACTCCTTTGAAAACCTCCTCCTGGAGACTGCAGGAGAAGCACAAACCCTGAGAAAAGAGTAAGATGGCCTAATAACCCCAGTAGTCATGAACTTCCAAGTCATCTCAGTTATTTGCAAACTCTGCTAGCAATCTGGGCAGGGGGAAAGCAAGCCTTTCCTTTCCCTTCTTGTCCACCTCTTCAGCTATCCCGGTCTCCGCACCTGCTAGGCATCTCGGCATGGTCGAGCGGAGTTACACCCCGAGAATAATTTGCTCCAGTGAGTCACGTTTCTCCACAATTGCTCGCAATGGGTGAAACAACGACAGCTTTCAAAATTCCCATGGCAACAGTTCCTACTCTCTGCAAACTCTGACTCCAGTGGCAGGCTTAACACTGCACAAAGCAGCAGCATACAGAAGCTATTCGAAGCCTGAACTCAGGCAGCATTACTTCTATTTAATAAAAAATTCACAAGCACAAATCACTGACCATGGCTGGAGGTGTAACGTTGAACTAAGGCACCTAATCGTTGCTCCAGTATGGATCCTTCTGTGCTCCTATCTTTGCAATAATGGGCTTATCTAAAATGTTGGAAATTGGGTTTTTAAGGTCAGCGGGAGACCTTTAAAAGCTCTCCAAATGGAACCTAGGTCATGACTACTTGTGGTCATCAATGTCACAGCAATTTTTCTAAGTACAGCGATATTAATCCCAGGAGCCTGACAATTTCAATTTCAGTAATGTCATTCTGTCCACCTAAAACTTGCAGTGAAGTTTAATATTCTTCACGTACTGATCAGTTCTGTGCTGTTCATAAGTGTTGTTAAGCGGTTATTCCATTTCACAGTGCAGCTGGCTGACCAAATTTCAGCTGTGCATGGAGTAAGCTCTGTATATTGTAGGATCATTTCTCTCAAGAGGATTCTAGGTAGTTGGAAAATACTGTAATTTGATTTTGTTTTTTTCTTTAAAGCAACTGCATTTTTTAAGACTAGCCAATTATTGCTCTTCCTGGAAGGAATACAACAAAAAATTAATTACGCCATGCAGTATTTAATTGACTTTTAAAATGGAAATGGTCCACCGTAAAAAACACCTAGTGTATCGGTAATGACATTACTCGGGTTGAATCCATAATTTTTGAACAACCTTGAAGAGGATTACAGCAGTATTCTTATTTATTTCATGCACAGTTGGATGCCAGTGCCCTGACACTATTAAGAGCATATACACAGTGTAATTCACGTGAATAGTCTTACAGAATCATTGATATGAATTAAATTCCATGATTGCTTAAGCGACTGCAAAATGTGAGCTCACGAATTTATTCCATATCAGTAGGATTTGAACCAAAATTAGTAGAAATCTTTCCAAATTTAAATGCTTCTGTTCTGTAGCATCAAAACACCTCCCGAGACACGTGTTTGGCTGAAAAAAGGTGTTCTCAGCACAGTTAACAGCATCAGCATGGCCATCTAATCTCTGTATCATGCTAAATATTTTCTTCTTTGAAGTGATAAAACTCCAACTGTCAAGCATTGCTTGATCTGACGTAACGCCTGGGGAAAGCTAATCAAAAGGAAGTCTTATAGGTTCCCCCTACTTAAATCCACCCACCTGAATAAGCACAAGTTAGAATTTTTATGAGGTAAGAGACTCTGCTGTCACAGCCCAGCGTTAATTGGCACAAAGGTTTGAGAATACCTTAGTTTTACTGAACTGCTTTGATTTCAAGACTTCTGAGCTGAATTTTCTTGCTTCTTTATAATCCTGTCTTAACTATCACCGAGTTTGAAGTGAGAAAGGAGCTTAGACAGATCTATATCAGTGTTCATTCATGCCAGACTATTGCATTTTCATTGCAAACAGGGTTTGAAAAAAAAAATCAGATCGAGGGCAGGAGTAGCAGGGAGAGCACACGGAATGATAATCTCCTGTTCAGCTCTTGTGGGAGCAACAGGTGATGATCAGCCACTGGCCACCAAGTCAGTGGCCTCTTATTTTCTTCTCTGACTCTTCCAGACAAGGGGGGG
>VZSC01003425.1:0-24353 GCA_013398225.1 Steatornis caripensis | reverse complement strand
GGGAATAAAATTAAAAAAAAAAAAAAAACCCATCCCGTTCCCCTCCCTTTCTGGGTTTGTACAGCAGATGCAATGGTACAGACAGCCGGCACCTGAAGCCTTTGCAGGGCCTCCCAGGATACTTCCCAACTGCTATACACAGTAGGAATGTTCATAATTCAGCAGTGAATAAACGAAATACAGTAAAAGAAGATGCAGCTCAGGTTTACTTCCATCCCCCAGTTTCATTCCAGCGGCCCTTTATTTCATGCCTCCAGCGTTACAGCATTTCATTTACTTGTATTAAACACTCCTTTCCTGCTTCAATTCCCAGCCACGCCAGGCTACTTCAAAAGTCTGGACGTCCTCTATCTTCATCAGATGAAAATACTATTATTAAGACTGTAGAACATAAACCACCACAGGTCTCGACCTCCTACTGAAAAACAGTACCTGCTACACCCAGATGTGTGCTTTATCTGATATTAACCGGCTTCGGAAGAGGTGATGAAACCCCAAATGAACCTTGCACTACAATATGAACAGGAGGAAATGTCGCTGCTTGAGGACTGACAGATGTTTTGCAGATTACCTGAACAACTGTCAGTGATGGATAAAGAACCATATTTCACATGTAGCACTCAGTTTCAAGAGGTATCTTCATTTTTTTCTTTTACATTCTCAGCCCCATATAGACATTTTACATGATAAAATTCCCCCACAATTACAAACGAGCTAATGCCACTTGCCTGATCCTCATACTACAACTAATCAATGCAAGATTCAAGCCTAGGACTAAGAACAGAATTTGTAATTTTATGAAAATTGCTTCCTGTGGGATTTCTTTCTTTTTTTTTTTTTTAAAACTTGGACATATCTGATGAATGGAGTTTCGTGGTCACCCTTCATACCATTTACCATGTAGTTTTCAGGTTGTTTCAATTTGTTTTTATTTATGCACTGAAAGGGATAGATTTTATTCCTCCTCATTTTCATGGAGTTGCCTTTACTAACAAAAATATGAGATCCCAATTCTGCCAGCCTTGCTTATCAAATTAGAGCCAAGTGTAATAAAACGAATGTTGGACAAAGATTTTAACAAGATACCCAAACACTGTCATTTTCATAATACTATGCTCCACTAGTACCTTTCTCCCAATATTTTCTCAAAAACTTATTTAAGCCATAAAGCCTTGCAAAGATTGCCCACATTTTACAACACACAGTACACAAACTTTAATCTTATTTTACCTTTTTCTTTGTAAGTACTCCTGCAGCTTCTAGTCTCTAGTAAATATTATGTCTTGTCACAGATAACCAGCTGTTCAACTAATTGGAGATTTCTATTAAGATTTCTCCTAAAATCACCCTTCCAGGAGCATTTATTCATCCAAATTCACCTCCCTGAAAATGAAGTCCTACACTTCCTCTGCATTATCAATTTCTGTAGGAGATACTGGTATAATTTTGGATTAAACAAGCAAAAAAGCTTTAAGTCTGCAGAACTTATTTATACTGTAAGGTCTTGAAAGCGCCGCCTTAAGCCATTGAAGACAAAACTCTCAATCTATTTTAGTGCTGTGGAATACATATTCCTCTTTTACATCAATTGGCTTTGCTTTAATACCCATACTCAGTATATAAAAAGATAACAGGGATCACTGAATATTAGGAAGGAAACAGACTACCAAAGGATGAAACTTCATTTAAATAAATTTATAATGCACTTCCTATATAAATACTTCAATATTTAGTTCTTTATCAGAGTATTAAACAAAGAAAACCTCATTTCACATTCATACAAGTTTGTTCATGAGTCACTTGCACAACAAGAAACGAGATAAGATGAGCACAAAACTGAACAAACATGCTTTCACTGGCTGTCTATCCGGTGACTTCCATCTGCTGTGGCAATGTTACATTATACCTCTGTCAATTCTATCAACACTAATAAATCCAACGGGAACATTTTCCTGAATCCTCCCTTCTAGTATTTTAAAGGTAACCGTTACCTCATACATCAAAACCCTTGTCTGATTGTCCTGGAGGTCTGTATGTAATAAAATTCTGCTTATAGAAGTTGCTGACGGGAGATGCTTTTGCCTTTATCTGTCCTTTTTGTAAGTGAAGACGGACCCGGGTTTCTGACAGTTCAATCTGAGTGCCATTTAAATCCACAGTCTAACAGTTTCATATGAACCATGCCGAGTTGCGACTCGGGATTTTGGGGTTTTGCCCACCTCCACGTAGTAGGAGTGAAATACTCCTGGAGCACATCCTGACACGGTCCCACAGCCCAGCCTACCGTAAAACAATCTCTATCAGCATACATTGGCAGACTGCACAGGTTTAAATCACACCAGGAAGCAGCCAGGACAGGTGGCGGCAAAAGACATAGGCTGCCAGGGAGCCAAAACCTGACTGCTTGGAACCGATTTTGTTTAAGAAGTAAGCTCTCCCTGTCAGCCTCCAGGAACATCCTTCACTTGAGAAACACCTCTCAGAAGCACTGGCTGGCAGGACGCCGTCGGATTGTTTCCAGTACTTTGGTTAAAACCATGCAGGAATGGCATTTGTAGTTTCATTGATTAAAAATAATTTGGCCTTCATTTAGGGAGACAATGTCTTTGCATGAAGATAATGGGATCTAGCGTCTAAAAAGTCAGCGATATATCCCTTTGTGAAAGTGAGTTTGGGGAGAAAGGGCACAATTATTCAAAAAAGCGTTTGCCGGAAAGACCGAACAGTGCAGCTGGCTGGAGATCTCTGCCTTGTTATGGATATTCAGGGGAGAGAGATGTGCGGAGGCAAGGAAATTGAGGATTGATGAGAACAGATAATGAGACCCAAGTCTGTCACCTCTAGCTGAAGTCTGGCCTAAGCTGAAAAGAAGCAGAAAGCCGAACTGCCAGGTGTTGGGAAACAGAGCCCACCTCAGCTGATGCTGCTAAGCGACCCCATCTCGAAAGCAATCAGTAACGCCCAGGAGGCCCATGCAAAGCTTGACCTGTCTCTCTGCCAGATATGAAACCTCTAATCAGGACAGGGTCCTTCGGATGGGGCTATGCAGGTGACAGTTGGACTGCACATATTTTGCAAAGAGAGGGTTCCCACACCCATTTTTAATTTTTCCAGACTTGGCAAACATACTACTTCTCACAAGTGTCTGAATGGGTGCTCCCTGCTTCACACCATCACTGCTCTCCCAGTACGGGTAAATACAGCCAACAGCACATTATTATTATTTATTCATGCAAACACTCCACTGCAAGGGGTCACAGAAGTCACAAGCCCACAGAAATAATACAAGACTGCACCCGTATACGGCCACCGGCATGAGGGGGTGTATTTGCTTTCCCCAAGCAAAGCAGAGGATGTCGATAAGGGTACAAGGTTCTTCCAGGGACAACAGAAATATTGGGGGTTTATTTCTATTTTTTTTAACAAATTAAACTATGCAAAACCTCAAGAGTGATTTAAAGAACAGAGAGTTTTCTAAGAGTCAAGCAGAGCCCAAAACATGCTTTTCGATAAAGGTATTAAATCCAGTGATTTGCAAAAGATGGATAGATTATTCTAACCTGCATTTCTACAAGGGAGCTACAAACTATTTCAGAGCTTAAAATTAAAACACCGCCGCCCCCCCCTCCCCCCCAACAAACACACTCCAAAGCTATTGCAACATCTTATTAAAAAAGCTAAGAGTTGTCAATGTAAAAGCAGTGCTGCCCTGCCCGCAGAACCACTCCAGCTCTTCCCACTTCCACAGACACCAACAGGCAAGTGCCGTCCTCCTGCCTGCTCTGCAGGCTCAATAAATACTGCACTGCGAGAGGAACAGTTCCTGCCCCAGCTGGCTGGAGCCTCACTGATGAGAAAATACACAAAGCACCTGCTGCCTGGGGTGGATCGGACGTACGGAAGTAGCCTGTGTCTTAAAAGGGATGAAGCACGTCTACAAACCCTGATTTCCAATCCTAGTCTCAGCTTTGTCGGTCTTCTGGACAGCTCGAGACAGATAACGGCTTTCTTTTCCCCCTTACAACGATGAGGGGAGGGAACAATCTCTTGCCTTATAAAGTGCTACAACGTAAGGATATCTTAGACATTCCCTCGATGAAGTCAAAGTTAACATAACAAATGCACAACCCGCTGCGAGATCAGTGTCATTTTTATTGTCCAGACTCCACCTGAAGATTTGATGGCAAGAAACAAATGTTTTTCCTTGTGAAGAAGCACACTAGAAACAGAAGTAATGGATGCACTAACGGTCTTTAAAACAGCATTATTGCTGTGTTCTGGGCTAATCAGGCCTGTACAATTTGGTACAAAATTAATCATCTAGGACCGTAGTAATAAAATCTCACTTGGAAGCTGCATCTCTGCTTGGCATAGGCCCAGGCATACACACTATGTCAGATTGCTGAAAAAACCACGGGGAAGACACAGAAATAGTCATCTTCCCTACCCAAGTGCCTCAGGCATTCTCTCCATCACACCAAACAAGAAGACACAACATCCTCCGTCACAACTTTGCTAGGTTTCGTGCAGGTACAAGACATTTTTCTGTGCTCTTTCAGTCATGCAGCAACTAAGAGTTTCATTACAGTACCAAATTTCTATCGCAATTAGCTTTATTTGCTCTTACATCTTGTTCCCAAAAGGCACCCTAGATACTAAAATAGATAAGACTGGTCTAAAATAAAACATTAACTCTTATTGACTGAATAATTTTCTCATTTACAGTGAAACGAATGCAAACTACGTAAAGTTAAACAGTAATGACTTTTCTGTAAAACTTCCAGTAAATGAATATTGGTGCTGTTAACTGCTATTAATTCTAGCTCTGTTATAATTTGTGGTGTAGGCAATTGTATTACTTTTCACCAAAACCACATCAAACTCAGCTATGCTCTGTTTCCTATTAATGTCATCTCTCACAGAGCTGGGGGCACACACAGGCTGGAGGCATCTGTTACACACTGAACGGGGCACTGCACGCTTCTCCGGTTCAGGCAGCCAGTGCGCAGGGGTAGGCTGCTGAGGAGAAAGCGCGTTTCAGTCTCACAGTGCCTCTTATCCCCTTTCAGCTCCACTGAGGATGCCAGAACGCCCTTGCCTTTCCATGTCGGGAACGTCAGGAGAAAGAGGCTCTTGCTTATCACACCGGTAACAAAATATTTGGAAGCAGAGAAGAGAGAAGTATTCATGCCTTCTTCCTTTCTTCTTCTCATCATGAGCAGATACAGGCTAGTCCCAGCTCTACACAGTAATTTAAAATCAATATAATCACAGTGAACTTTGTCACCTCTGCTTTAGCTGAGTAGGTTTTTCATTTGGGTCCCTTGCCATTTTTCTCCCTGAAAATAAGTTCTTCAGTTTCCAGTCTGCCTTGAAATGAAATAAAGCCATCCTTGGCTTCAACATAGCATGAAAGCGGCCTCTCAAGAAATGCAAGACACGGAGCAAACCTCCGTCATCAGCACACCCCTACGTTCAAACCCAATGCCTTCCATTAAATATTTAGGACTCAAATATTTATACCCAGTCAATTAAATTGAGCATTACTTACCCTCCAGGGAATTTGCACTCTCCCTCAGCACAGAAGAGAGGACCAAAGTGCATTTCCTATACTTGCTAATAACACAGTGACACCTAAGGCTAGAAATAAATCCTTCCCACTAGAAGCAAAGACCTTGGAAGCAAACATACAAGTCAAGTATAAAAGAAGATATAAAGATCTTGTTGCTAGCCAATATAAACAAATCACCATCTCTGCCCCAAGGAGTTTACAGCATGAGCTCCAAGTGACAGTAAAACGTAGGGGGGGGAAAAGAAAAGGCGAACGATGTAGGAGACCTTTTCCACAGAGGTACTTTCACTCTGGAATACAGGCAATGGGCAAGTCTGACAGGCTGCGGAGTGACGCCCCAAGGAAAGGAACAGTTCCCAGCACCAATCGTACCACCAGACCGTTCCCATGGGTCCTAGTGGGAGGTTTTACAGCTAGAATTCTGTACCCAAGAAATCACCAGCTAGACTTTGTTAATCGTGTTATCACGCGCGCTAATTCATACATCTCTCTTACAGCAAAACCTTTTTATTACAGAATTTCAAAAACCAATACTTGAATTTAAAACTTTAATATGAACTTACATTTTAAAACATTAAATTATCCAGTGAAGCGGACGTGAATGTGAAAAAAGGCCATTTCCTCCATCATTTCATTAAATTTGAAAGTACTTATTTATTTTAATAAGTCAAGATGTCCATATGGCAGGAAATTAACATCAAAGAACGTTAAATAGGCCTAGTACACTTAAAAACCTATGGAGTATTATGCATTTTCAAAGATAGCATAACTCAGCAAAACTACTTTACCAGCAGTTACTTTTTATTACAGTTTCCAATAGTACTTTGGGGAAAAAAGCTGAAAGTGTTTACCATACTCTGCACTCCAGTCCATACAGAAATCATAACATGCAATGTTGAATCACGTGGGCAGGCACCATACCACAACTGCCTTCCCTAATCTAAAGTCTTCCGTTAATGCCAAGCAGATGGTTGTCTACCACGCGCTCTTCCAAGGGCTTCTGCGTAGACCTCCTTCATTGGCACAGATGATCAAGACCATGGATGGCCTCAAACGGAAAAGGCTGCAGGGACTTGGACTGTTTCCTCTGAACAGTTACACTTCACTTAGCACAACAGGACAGAATTGTCTTGAACTAGCCAGACGTTCTCCAGTATTAAGCACCCATCTGCTGAAATTGCAGGGACTTCCTTGCAGGAGCAGGACCTGACTGGCAAGTACGCTGAAAATCTACTCGTGAGATCTTGCAATTTTGAAAGGGCACCCATAATGGATTCGTCTGGTTTCCTAAGGAAACACGCTTATGCATTTGAGCCTTCCGTTGCATCTGGTCTACCAATTCCCCTTCCCTCTCCCACCACTTTCAAACCTGCTGGCTAACGGACCAAACCTGAGAAAAGTGGGTGACCTTACCAGGTGCAGCACAGCCACCGGCTTTGTGATGCGCACGTGTCAACACAGGCAACAGTGGCAGGGAGAGCTACTGAAGGCCACGAAAGTAGCTCAAACCTTCTTTGGCATTGGAAACTTTTCAGAGGAATATGAAGCACTTAAGTGCTCATAGAGCTACACAGGTCTGGGTTTTTTAACAGCAAAGAAAGGGAATGCTCTTAGTACCTTCTCCAGCTCATAGTCCTCACCTCATTACACCCTGCTTCAGTCATTCACGCATTTAACACCAAGGCAACTCTCAGACGGCTTGTACAGTTTTAAGGCAGAAGTAACTTTTCCTGTGTTTGCACTGAGGGCGATTAAGTCCCACAGACATCTGGGGAGCCCTTGGTGCAACATAAACAGTAACAGCACATACACCGAACCCTTCTTTAGAAAAGTCACATCCGATTCTCTCTGCAAACTTATCTCCACATAACAAATCCCCTTCCTCAGAGATCAGCATTTGTTAATACTGTATGATGCAGATAAGTGTCTCAATTTCAAGTCTCCAGCAACAGAAATATAAATCAAAAACACAACCTGAAGTGCCACAGAAGCTTCCAGGTTGGAATCTATCTGAAAAGTTCACGTCAGCTCTAGTTAAGAGCAGACTAGCATCTGGCATGTAAAATGGCTTTCCATACCCTAAGGGGTGAGAAGGCTTCCGCAGCAGCCTGAGACACCCCACCCCACCTTGGGAGCAAAAGACAGCATGCAAAACCGAATGTGAAGTGATCTAAACTCTCCATGACTTCACCGCCGTCGTTACCTCAGGGTAAATCTTATTTCTATACTTGAGAAATATATTCACACAAATGCAAAGCAAATCATGCAACATTCAATTCTTCACTCTGAGTGCGTCCGCTTAGCAGTTTGATCGTACAGGAGCTCGGCACGTGGGACTGACGCCAGTGCTCTAGGACCAGATGATGTGAAATACAGCAGAGGAGTCCTGTGAGGTCCTGATCCAGCACGGTGCAAGAGCACATGATCAACATTTAAGGGACCTTGATCACCTCAGCTCTAGCTGCGAGTGTATTATGGGTGAGTTGGGAAGCAGACAGGAGACATTTGTTTTACTATTCCACATAGGAAAAGCAACAGAAACTGCAGTCCACATGCCAATACTGATCACCATCAGGCATTTAATTGCAGGGCCGTTTCCTCTTTTGTTCATTTCCAAGGAAATTTATACACTAAGACAGTTGAGAAAGTCGCGGAAGTGAGTCAGAAATAAAGAACTCCATGTGAAACCGCTCCTCCTGAGCTTTCTGGCAGCTGAACAACTCAGATGTTGGCCTGAATGCTCTAATTACAGCAAGGTAAAAAAAGCAGTAGGGGCCACTTCAGAGACTGTTCAGCCCTCTGCTCAGCCACACTCGGGTAACCCGAGACACGGCACCCAGCTTCTCTGTGCCCTCCCGGTCTGTACAACTGCGATCACAACACGACCTTACCTTACAGCCGCCATCCTAGGGTAGGTGTGTATCTGCGTACAGGCCTGCAAGGCTGTAATCTCATAGCAGTATGGAACAAACATGCGTGAAGTAAGACTACGTTCAAAGAGAAAGTAGGGGAGGAAGGGTTTACTTGAGTTACGCGCAGAACAGACTGGCCGAGGTGAAACTCCGTAGTACTGTTCAGAAGACAACAGGCAGGATTTTCTTTGAGATGGAGAAAGACAGAAGGCCTAATCCTCATGGCAGCAAAGACTCCTGTGGTAGTAGAGCTGCTTCCTGGTCAAGTCAGTCCACTTAAGAATTTTTAAGCGTCTCAAAGCTATCTCACCCTCTGGAGGGTTCAACCGTAAGGACTCCATGAGTCACCAATGCCTACCAGTCCTTACTATGTCAGTTCAAGTTGCAATCTTCATCTCTGCAAAAGGGATATAGGGCTCCTAACTCTTCATGAACTAAATCAGTCGTGTCTAAGTGTCCTGCGAACATTATCAATCCACAGACCCATTCACCTCACGACTGGGCAGTGTTAAGACATGGGAGTGAGTGGGAACACATACTTCGGAAACACTCATTCAGGGTTGAATTGAATTAAACTCACTTGCTTTTCCAGCTCAACAAAACCAGAAGCTTGATACTTCAGCTCTCAGTAAGGCTTGACATTACTTTTATACCACAGAGCAATGTACCTCTTCAATAAATCATATTCCAGTACCAATAGCCCCCCTCAGATAGGAAGGCTACAGAGATGACCTTTAAGAGTTCAGAGGAGAGTTTAAAAAATTTCCAGAAAACCATTCAAGTGCTGTTTAAAGATGTAATTTATATGCACAGCTCTGCAGTCCATTGCAGGATTTCATATTTATTTAATTTGATGGTTAAAAGAGTGCCCACCCAACTCTTTGGGCACATGCAGGTTTTAATAGAAAACTTTGTAATTTAGAGCCAAATGTTCAGTGCAGGAATAGGAGATTCCTATGGGAATAGGAAAAGCATGTCTTGTTACTCAAGCCCAACATTTTCCCAACCCCACTGGAAGAAAACTGAGAGCACCAAACAGACTGAGAGCTTCACCAAAGCAGCCAGCATAGGGAAAAGTTCAGTTTGCTGCGGAAGGAAGAATTGAGCTCCCTAGCTGGATCACTCCTAGGAAGGCCTCCTGTTAGCTAAGGAGCTTCACAACACCAGTGCGACTGACATCTCTTCCCCAAGAAGAGGCAGTCTCCAAGGCAACCAAGATCTCTTCAATTAGCAGTTGATAAGGTTGGACGTATGGCCCAAGAAACAGTGCACAGCGCTGGGACTCAGGCTGAATTTCCAACTCTGTTGTGCACCGCATGGGGTCTATCAAAGAAGTTACTTAAACTACCCTGTCCTTCGGTTCCCACCGTGTAAACATATCCACTTCAGAGAGATATTACAAGAATTAGAACTGCGTCCACTGCTAAGCACTCATACTGCAGTATCAAAGGACACCTCAGAACATACACAGACGAGACTCTTTTTACCTCAACCTTTCTCTGATAGGCATGCAACATAGATACTGAAAACGGGAGAGATACTGAAAAAAAGATTATCTTCTGAACGGCGACTGGAATGACAACGCCACCATCTGACATTGCAAAAATAATAGAAGTAATTCTACGTCTACTGCATCAACTGCAGTACTAGCCTTGCTCAGCCCTTTCATACAAAGACTCCACTTATATCCTGCAACTAGAATTCTGATTCATTCCTTGATTATTTCATGCTTGGACTATTGCAATAATGTTTGTGCCAAGCTACTTTTTTTAATCCACACACTACAAGGCTATTCAGAGCTTCCCTGCTTACTTCGTTTCTCACTGCAGTATCCTTACTGTTCGCACACTTTCTTCCGCATTGTTATTCTCCTGTATGTGTTCAGTTACATATGAAATCAAGATTGGAAGTTCAATGCATTGCTGCAATCATTCAAGAACCTCCAGGCAACCGCAACCTCCAACCTTCTGTGTATCTCTAGTCCATTTCCTGAGCTTGTATCACAGCTGCTACCATTTTTCTTTTGTATGCTTTAGATATAGGCATTTTGCATGTTTTTATGGCTGAAGAGCTTGAAATACTTCATACTTTTTCCTATTTCAATGCCTAGAAATCAGCTAAATTGACAACTTTTTGCTGCACTTCAGCACACTGTCAGTTTTATGAAACAGTGCACTGGTTGTTGTCATTCCAGAGGTTTTCTACAAATGTCCCAGTGTTCACATGGAAAGAAAATGCAACAAAAAAGCAGAGTACTAGTTTAAAGTAGTGATGGGTCTCCCCCTCCCCAGCAAAAGCAGCTCTTCAAGCTTCCTCATTTCGGCATAGATAGCCAGAGCTGTGACTGCAGCAGCGCAAAGTAAGAATACTTTGCTGTAGTATTGGAACGACTGCATCTGAAGCTCTGAAGAATTCATCTAGCATGTGTTGTAGTTATTTTATATTTTTGTGCACTGGCAGGGAAAAACCTCATGAAAGAATGAAAGTTCAGGAAATGTCTGGTTCTTTACACCTCTTACATTTAAGCTTCTCAAAGCTGTTCACCCACCAATGGCCCATCTACTCAAAAACAGTAAAAAAAAAATTCAGAGCATTCAAAAATCAGAGATTTGCTTTAATGTATTTGAGTCATAAAACACAATCAACTTCCACAAAGAACCTTGCCAAAAAAGAAAAAAGGTGATTTCACCAAAACCATGCCCAACATCTAAAAATTCAGTCAACCGTTTCACCACAGACTGGATACCAGGATTGACTATGATGGTACTCGAAATAAACTGTAAGCGTGGCATGCAAGAAAAGGTGGCAAGAAGAGAGAGAAAACAGTATTAATGGTATTCAGTAAGGAAATTGTGTCTGTGTCTAAGTAGAAACTAAAGTATTATCTGAGGTTTTCTTAGAAGATTATTCAGAAACTTGCCAATAAACAAACAAAATAAATGACACGACTCTCAATCAGAGCTGTGTTCCCCAGCAATACAGCTTAGTAAAAATGATATAGACTACTTGGACTGCTTCTGGCAAGGCTGGCTCTTCTCAGAGGACTGCTAACGTTAAATACTTACCACAGACACGTGACTGTGAATTCCTTATTCGCACTAGCTTATGGATAGGAAGATGTATCCTGTTCTCACGGATAGGAGCTTGAAAACTTATTTCTTCATTCGCATACCAAAACCAAAGACAGTATTTTGCATTTGTTACTTCGCAATGCAGAACCGCTAAAGAAAGATTAAAAGCATGCTCCTTGGCACCCTCCTAGTAAGTGAACATTTTGATACAGATTCTGCAGACAAGTATGTGTCTAGCGCACATTTGTACAGAGCCTAGCTCATGGACACGAAGACTCATGACCCAGTACCGTCAGAATACAAACAATCAAAACACACAGATGGTATTCCGTGCTTATTTGAGAAAACACACAGCAGTATACCACTTGCTTTAGCTGTGCACATTAAAAATCCGGGTTCATGCTTAGACAGTAACAGCAAACTCTCAAGCTATGGTTTTCCATGTTCCTCTTATGAAAGAGCGTAGCACTGATTCCTGAAACAACTGTTACTCTAGTAAGACTGCACGTGGAAATGAATGCACCACAGCAGGTTTCAGTGAAGACTACCGTTCATCGCTGGTGAACGTAGATAAAATATTCAAAGCTCAGTTTACTGATCACATATTAATGGGAATGTTTTTCCTAGTTCTCTCAGCTTAAATCCTCTTTAAAAAGTCAGTTTAAAAGAGTGAGGATGGGAGACAGCCAGAACCTGCTAATTTTGACCATCCTGCATTTAACGGAGATGAGTACTCTTACCGTGGAAGGATAACGGGGCAGGCAGTATGCCAGAGTTTTGGTCAATACCAAGATTTATTATTCTGAGGGACAGAAAGAGTGAAATACTGACCACGGCAAATAGGCCATCAGTTACCTCTCAGTTCAGTAAGTCTCGATGCTTTCCTTACTATGTGCTGATTATTTCCTGTCCAATTCATATTAGCAGCTTATTTAATGAGAACAATCTAAGCAAAGAGAGAAATCCGCATTTTCACAAAGGACATCACCAAGTTACATTTCATCACAGTTAACACCATTTGCTATTCTTTCAGGGAATAACCTTTACTGATCTTTTCTGTTTTAATGCCAGCAATTGCTTTTGAGAACACTCAATTCTTACATTCACCACTGGTTATATTTTAAGTAATAGCATCTTAAAGGAGAGCAATAACTGCCTAAGTGTTGTAGGACAAAGCATTCACACACTGATAGTGTCCACTAGCGTGACAGCGTGGCCACAGTTCCTATGCTTAATGGACACTTTTCCCCACTCACAGGGTCATCCCTACTCTTGTGAAGCTTATTTTTCTTCTAGTAACTTCTACTAATGTTCACGGTAGTTGCACAGAATCTCGAAGAGAAAGGATCCAACATTTTAGACAGAAAAAACATAACCGTGGACATGCATTAAAGAACAAAAGCATCCTAAGTAGTGCTAATAACTTCACACAGAAAACGAGAGATCCAGGTACAAAGAGGAAAGAGATGCCTTGAACACATCATAAAATGGAACAGAGGGAAAAAAAAGTATGTATTTTCTACATAGGGTTCTCTTTACAAAGCCATAGTTAGACAAACAAGTAAAAAGAAGACGTATACATCCTTGGCCAGTGTCTGCATTTTTGTCCTCTGAGAAGCCAAAATGGTTTTGATTACCTAAAAGAGAGTATTCCTTGAATGAGTCAGCTTGCAACACTGAGGCTGACAAGCACAACAGCCATCAAGAGAGCAGGGTGCACCAGCCCCACCAGTGCCAGCACCACAGCTCAACTTGGAAACTCCAGTGACAGAAGTACCATCACATACTACATCCTGCCTCAGGACAGTGCAGCCTCCCATTTCATACCCGTTGATCACACGTGTTAATACTGAGAATAATTAAGACATCGCATCTTATATCTAAAGACTCCCATACAAGTTTCCCCATTTGAATTACAGAGAAAGGAGCAATATTTCCCCGTAGCCACTTCTGGTTTTCCACAATCTCATGCAATGACTGTCATATTAATTTTACATAACAGCTTTTCAGAAAAACAGATACGAGTAGGCACAAATCCTTTAGAGCTACTGTTGCCTAAGACAGAAGCATCTGTGTCAGCATCTCATATCATAAACTCCTCCTAAAGTCCTGACCCTCTCACTACCCAGTTTTTTGGGCTACTGCAAGGGTAAATAGGGTCTTGCTGAGGTCACCAACGAAGTGTTCTCAGCACTGACAGATCCAACACTTGACATTGAGAGGCATTTTTAAACATCTGGAATATCATCCTCTGTGAAGTAGCATACATTACACAAGGGAGGGCCAGTCAGAAAGCCCTGGATCTGGCAGATGCTTCAACTGCATATTTCTGTAGGACTTCTTTTCACGTTTTGTTTTAAAAGACAGCTTACGTATTTACATAAGCGTTTCCACACTGATGACAAGGCACCTGAACTGCTAGCGATCACTACAAGGGGTATTAGAAACGTACTGAGTTCTGTGGCAATTACAAGGATGTGCTAAAAACTTCAAACTTGCCATTGCAGTGGTTAGTCTAACAGAGAAGATTACTGTGAGAAGAAGAGATTGCACTGAAGCACATTTGGGATCCACACCTACTTCTTGCTTTGACTATGCTGCGCCTATTCCACATTCCTGTTACACTGCAAGTAATGTGGCCAGTCGCAGTTTCGGAAGTTTTTGGCAAACCGTAAAGACGCGATCACGGAATAAATACTTGGCCAAAACATACACGAATAGACACGCGCAGAGAAATCCCCCTAGAAATGTAGTTTGAGCTTCCTGAAAAACCCTAAAAAGAACATCTAGGAGATCTCAGTCTCTGTTCAGTCGTGCAGTTCCTATGTAAAGACAAGTTGGTCTTCTGTTTTCAGTGTTTGCTCACTTCTGAATTTGGTTTAAAGAGCTGCTAGCATAGACTTAACGAAGTTTCTTCTGAAAGGCTGATTGTGTTTCCTTCTGTCTTTCTGACAGAACCCATTTGAAATGGGTCATCTTCATTTAATTACCTAGTCTTTATTTTTGCAAGTTTCATTTCTGAACTGGAATAAATGTTACAGTCTGAATTGTGTCTGTAGACAACAGGCTTATTTTATATGGCTTAAAAATCCTTTCCTTTACAATCAGACAATGAAGCAAGAGCTCTGTGCTGCGGGCTCTACGGCTTTGTCCAGAGCACGCGCAGTGCAAGCACAGGGCACCGAAGTTCACAGGGTTCTGTTGCAGGGACATTTAGGAATGTAGGAGCCTTACACAAACGTTACAGACCCGAGGCTGGTCTGACTCCTGGTCAATAACTGAAGTTTATTCTCTCTAAAACCCTTGTGCCTGAGAGGAGCAATATTACCGGGCGGTACATGGTAATGCCACAGATAGCTCATGGGACCAGGAAAATTCCTGATCTCCAGACTTTAAACCAGCCCCTTGACCATTCACCCTCCACAAGAGCATGGAGCCGCGAAAGGGTTTCCTTCAGGCTACAGAGGAATTACTCTAAGAGCACAGTATAGGACAAATACATCCTGTGGGAGATAAAGACTCGAGGGCTCTCTGCAGCACAGCTTTGCCCTTTTTTCACCCCCAGGCAGGAAAACCACAACTGCCCGGCTGCTTTCAGACCTCTCCAGCCCCACCTCAGGATTTATTACAGAACACTTAAGCCCCAAAATGCAAAAGCTCTGCAAGCATGCAGGCACAGCCATAAACGCAGAGAGGCCTCTGCTGCTATAAATCAGCACAGCTCAGCCGAAATCAATATAAAGCCGTAGTTCAGCCTAAAGTAGGGCCAGCAAAGACATGGGCACGCTGGTCAATATTGGGGTTCAACAGATGGCTGTCCACCGACGCCTGGCAGAAGCTGTCCTGGTCTTACATTCTCCCATTGGCAAACTCCCTCAGAAGGAGCTTCCGATTCACCAGCGCCGTCTAGCATACATTTCTTCCCTGCCCATAACTGCTGGGGCTGGGCCAGCAGATGTTGTACAAGTAACCGGAGGGGAGCTGGCCTAACCGCGTGAGGATAGGCAAGGGAAGCAGCCTACCAGATAACGTCTGCAAAAGAGCCTGGAAACCATTGACACAGACTAATTACTTACTGCAACGTAAAGTTTCCACTCTCTGTAGGCTCATTTGATGTAAACTTCCTAGTCACGTCCAAAACCCTTCCCGCAGGACAAACGTTGTTAGTACATAAACTGCTTAGCCAAGCCCTGCTCAGGGTTCCTGGGAAATATTCTGGGGAATGGAAAAGCAAGGAGAAACAGATAACATGATCACCCTCCTCACTGTGCTCAGCTAGAAAGAAACATCTGTCTGGCATCTGGGCTCCGCCACCCACCATTTATTCCCATCTTCAACCTAAATGCAGAAGCTAGGCATTTTCATTACCTCTGGCCCCTCAGTGAGCAAATGCAGGCAAAAGGCATCAGATAATAAAGGCTGAACTGGCTGAAAATCCCGCATGGAGCTGGAAGCAATCAAGTGAGGGGAGGAAAGAGAGAGAAACTCCCACATATAAAAAGCCAAGACAAAGCAGCAGCCTGTAGAAACATCCAATTTCTTACAGAGTGCAGGCTCCTTTCCCCACCTAATTGCTCATCCTAATTTCCTCCCTTTCTCAGGGAGATGCTGGCAGTACTCTGACTCCTGCAGGATAGAGCATCAACCCTGGAAAATTCCTTTAGAAATAACCATTTCTTTCTCAAGTCTCTACTCGCCTTTGCCTCTTCTCTCAGACACAACCCAAACGGCTGCCTGTACCTCAGCATTCACGCTTCACACGTGGCCCTGCCCCTCGCGCACTCTACGCGGGGCTTGGCAGGGCAAAGCTGCTCCTCCTTGCCACGATGTGGCTCAGCACCACCCCAGACCTCCATCCTCTTCCAGGATGGGCTTGCTCAGATGCAGTATACGCACGACCCGCAGAGCCGGGACACGCAGCACCTAGGCTGTTTGCTCACACCTCTACTTCACGTCACCAAATCTTTGGCGAAGACTCACATTCTGCAGCTAGGAATACCTGGTCCCAAACCACATTCCCCTGGAATGGCATTCCAAGTAACTGTTCAAACAACAGCCTGACAAAGCATCCTGAGAAAACAGTATTATATCCTCTTCTGGTTTCTTGACAAGCACTGGTAAATATATCACTTCCACATTTTGCATCTCCTAATTTACTCCTTTTATCAGCAATAGCGACAAAAAGGTTCTAATTAGCTAGCGCTAATCAGGTAGAATGGCATGTGATTGACAGCCGAGAAGTCACTACCTGTTCTCTGAAAAACAGATTGGCTATTTTCCTCATAGAAGCAGGAGATTTATCAATAGACAAAAGGATGCAAAACCCCAAAAGGCAAGGTATAATTGCACACCAGGACTACACATTTTGTTTTGACATAAATCTAAAAGTATTCATGGCTGGCAAAAGCTTTTTTGGAGGGTTGAACAAGTGATATTACTCATAAAGGAACTACACCACCGTCACAAATATAGAATTAGGAAAACTGTCTATGCATAAACTGTTATGTGGTGGGTTTGTGGGGTTTTTTTATTGCTTTGTTTGTTTTGGGGGGAGAGAGTTCCTCCCCACCCCCTTTTTTTTTTTAAACCAGGACTGGTTAAAAAAAAAAGTCCAGTAACTCAAGCAAAGAGTTTTGATGCATTTTACAGCAGTATAATTCCACTAGTGTTTTACTTTCTTAAAAACATTTTCACTTAACTACCTGCAATGGCTATTCAAAATACATTTTTCAGTAACAGAAACAAAATAAAACTGCCAAGTAGCACTTAACTTGTAATATTTTACACAAGACAGCAGATAGGAATACGCCATTCAGTCCAACATACAGATTTTTCCTTTATTTGCTTATTTCTACTTTTTATGAATTTGGCGTCTTCAAATATAAGGAAGTTATTTGAAGCTGCAATATGGAAGTATATCTTGTGGCAATATTTGTCCACCTGATAATCTCAAAGTTCAACAAAAAGTAGCCATTTGTCCTACGTTACTAAAATGTCCTACATTACTAAATGTAAAAAGATGCACTTTACTTGCGTGACCTCGTTTGCAAGTGAGATAGCTTGTATTTTGAGATCTAATAGAGAAAGACTTGTGACATCTGGTATTTTGTGTATTAATGAAAAAAACTCTAAGCACACCTATAATCATTCATTCTCAATGAAATTTATGGTCTGCATAGAAGAGAGGAGCTGGCAGTCAAAAATTAACATTTGCCTGTTGATCTGATCTCAGTATTCAGACTTCTTAGAAAGGACTATTTTTTCTTCAGCTAAAACTAGGCCTGCACAACACTGCTCGTGGACGAGCACCAAATGTTTGAAATGCATCTCAGACCTTCCAAAAAAGCACGCGCAAGTTCATTATGGTGCTTGAAATCTTCATAAAAACTTCCTAGATATCAGACAGTTTTCCACAGAGTCAACGTAGCTATTAACAAGATTTTAAGTTATTGAGGGTTTCTCTAAGAACTTCAAATACAGATCTGGAATATTCTAGACCTGAACCAACCATGAAACTATATATCAAAGACATCATTCTGAAGTACATTTTGATCCGTGGCATTTCAAAGTTGTGCAGACACATCAGGTTTTCCATTAAGAATTAAGAGCAGTGGGACAAACAACAGAATCCCCTCCCAATATCCTACCTTCTCAGCATCACACATCCTGGTGTGATGCTGCACTGACACGTCTCATTGTCGTCATTGTACACTACTGCAAAAATACACGCACACAAAGAAATTACTGTAAAATTTCTAGTTTTTTTTTTAATCTGGCTGTATATATGGATACTTAGCCTTCCTAGAAGGCTCGACAGGGTAAGCAAATGGTGATCTCGGGAATGTACTGATTGGACAGGGAGAATAAAGAAAAAATTGTGGGATTACGCCTTCTCAAGGGTGTGTTCAGAAACTAAAAGACAACTGAGAGAAGGAGCAGAGTAATAAGGCAAATCCTGCAGGTAAATGGCAGGAATGAAAGAAAGGATGTGTGTAGAGGGAGTTCGCAAGGAAGCCAGCAGAACAAAATACACTGTAAAATTAATTTGAACTATTTCTGAGTGTAGTGGTAAGAAAAGCAAGTACACAATTTGATTTTGGAGATATTTCATGTTTCAGTCCTCTGAAGTGAACTCACCCGAGTATGCCCAGTAAGGATCCCCCGAAGCCTTTCGCCTCCGTATCTGCACAGAACTACCATGTCTGTTTTCATGCAGAGAGCCAACATAACCTTCAGTCAGAGCTGGGAAGAGAAGCAGCAGGAATAATTAGCAAAGTGGTATTTACTCCCTGGAGTTTATGCTGTGAGGCTTAAATCTTTGCTGAGAAGAGACTACAAACTTAGCATTGCTTAAAAAAAATTCAACAGGCATGCTCCTCACCTGTGAAAACCCACCATCCAAGGATGATTCACGGAAGCCAGGACTCACCGATGCCGTTATTTTGATCTGGCACATGCCTGCATAACTCCAGTAATTTCCATAAGGAAATTCTGATACACACAAGGAAACAAGTGTGAACCATGACATATGACCAAACTTCCTCTGTCTCGACCCAAAAGATAGCTTACTTTGCTAGTGACTACCAAACTGCTAATCGTAATTCAGCACCAAAATTATCAAGACCCTTAAAAGAATACAGATGCAAGTGTGTGGAATATGCCGGTACGGTGTATATCCTGGTTATCATAACTGCACCTTTTTTTAAGCCACATCTGAAAACTCCACATAGAACAGTTTCACTCGGGAACGAATTAATCTCCTCCATGTACAGCATGCAGACCTGAGCCCACAGCACACTGGCTAACAGTCTCAACAGGAGCAAGGCTCGAGTAACACCACCTCGTACGATTCACTCAAGCAAGGCAGATAGATGTGTAGCACTGCCTGCTAGCCAGGGGAAGGGTTGTGTATATCAGACAAAATAGCCAGCGTGCAATACCAATGCCTTATGACACGAAAGGGAGAGGCCAGTAACGAAGGAATCTTTGTAAAACTCCACAGGCTATGAGGAATTAACTTTATCAACCAAAGCAGAAAAGAACGCATCCTATGTTGCATCCCGGGATTTTTTTTCTATACCTCAAACAATCTATTTTTTTTGCTTGTTAAGGAATGCATAGATTCCATGAGGAAGTGGGTTGTTTGGGGTTTTTATGTCCAAATTTTGCTTATTGTTTCTATGCATCTGACTGAATCAAACTGGAGGTGTGTGAATTCACAAATGTCTGTAAAAAGTCTCTAATAAATTCAACTACCTTTCTCAGAGCACCACAGGTGAAAACCTTCGTGCTATAATAATTGCACACAAAGAAAAAAACCCCTTAGATCCACAGATACGGAATGTGAAGAACAGCATGCACCAACTGGCTCTATGGAAATTGAAGTCCAACTGATTCCACACCACTTATTTGATCAGTAAGAAGCTAGCTGAATAATTAAAATTAAAACTTTAGAAAACCATTTAAGCACTGCTACCCATATGCAGTCACCAAGCACTGTATTCCTTTCTGTTCCCAGGCCAATTACAGCTGGGCTGAAATGAAGCTTGTAAGAGGACTTCATTGAACATCGAGCACCAGTAACTCAGAATTTGGCTTTCCTTCCCTTTACAACAGCTTCTGGGTGACACCTCCTTTGTACCACAGCAGCAGAGAGCATGCTGTGTCCGAGGGCTGTCTGTGTATGCCAAAGAACACTAGAGGCAACCTTCACTCTGCAACGTGGATCATGGATTTCGGCATATTTTGGAATCCTGAAGTGGTAGGAAAAGTCACGCAATCTCAGGAAAGGCATTACAGGTTTGCCCGTGCCAAATATTCTCTTGTGCGAGCAAAGGTACTAATTGTGCAATTTATTATGAGCCTCTGATTTGAATAAGTTTTCCAGATTTCCTGGCAACTCCCTAAAAGCTAATTCACGCCAGGCTGCGAACTAGAAACACTGCAGCACATCATGCTACTAGGATTTGCAGGCAACACTATATTATGTAACTTATTATCCTCTCATGATTTACCCTAATATTTCTACTTGGTTGGGAGGCAACAGGCACTCGTTTCAACAGAAAAGAACAGGTAGCGGATGTGGAGACCTAAGCCCTCTCGGCAACAAAAAAAAAAAATCTGAGTAAAATCAGAGACCATGAAGATCACAAGGAAGAGAACATAGAAATATCCTAGGTGGATAGCTGGAAAGGCTACCAGAAAAAAACGGCCCGAATATTCACTTAAAAAAATCACATGTGCTGAGAAATACTCCTAAAGTCCCTCCTTATTACTAAATGAAAGACAACAGCAGCTTTCTTCCAAGCATCCTCTGCATAGAGGATGCAAATAGTTGTGGGGTTTTTGTCGCCCTGAAAAACCGGTTCCTGCAGGCAAAGGGAACATTTCACGCTGCCTCCTCCAAGGAATAAGATACTCCTGCAGGCATCTGCTCAGTGAGCCCTTCTGTGTGCCTTACCGTCAGAAGAAAGAAATTACGTCTAAATAATCTATATTTGTTGAAGGTAAAAAGGCTCCAAGTCAGTGCGAAACATCTGAAGTTCTAAAACCCTTTGTACTCAGCTTGAACCATCAAAAAGCCACATGGCAACCATGGTATGGCTATGAATCATACCACTGATTTTCAGTATCCTCTACGCAGAAAATTAAATTATGCAAATCCAAGCCTTTATGAACGCCTAACTTTAATGTGAAATTGAACATTTGCTTCAGTCAGCATCTTAGTTATGAAATTAAAAACCTGTCATTCTTGTGAAAATACACGGTTTTAGTTCTCTGCATAAACACTTTAATAGATTTGTACATTTATCTATACTTGTAAATGGTGAAGAGCTGTGCTGTACGCAATCTATTTCCACCAAAAAGAATGTTACAAACCAAGAGGAGAGCTCAAGTATTTGTCATAAGGACTGTGGGAATGAACTTGCTGGTTATACCGCTAAATATCTTCTGTGGGACTGAAAAAGAAACAAATTGGAACATCCTAGTCTAAATAAAATCCTGCGCCACTGATAGGCAGCCCAACATTAATGTCAATAGTCCTCTCACAGACATGCGATAATTCAGTAGTCATTAGCAATTTATAGAAGATATGTGTTTACCAGATATCTGCAGAAACTCTGGGAAAAGGATGACAGGTCAAGATCTCTGGCCATGCCGTGAAGTAGAAAGGTAATGGTCTGTCTCAATCAAAAATCATGACACCACTACCTTCCCTAAGCTGGCTCCCTTCCCCAGCCCGTNACATTAATGTCAATAGTCCTCTCACAGACATGCGATAATTCAGTAGTCATTAGCAATTTATAGAAGATATGTGTTTACCAGATATCTGCAGAAACTCTGGGAAAAGGATGACAGGTCAAGATCTCTGGCCATGCCGTGAAGTGGAAAGGTAATGGTCTGTCTCAATCAAAAATCATGACACCACCACCTTCCCTAAGCTGGCTCCCTTCCCCAGCCCGTTCACAGTACGGCCATGCATTTCTGCATGGGGCCACACAAACAATCCAAGAAAACACTGTGGGAACAAATGGCTATTGTTGGCAATATCTTCTACTGGTAAAGTCATCAGGAACCCACAGACTCGGTCTCATGGTGCTTTTGTTCTGCAGTGTCAGCCGGGGTCAACGGACTCCCTCATACTGAAGAAGTGCAAGCTACAGAACAGAGCATACAGTGCTTTCCAGATAAAAGTTTGGAAGAGCCAAAATATTCAAGTCAACTTATTTCAAAAAAGAAAGTGCTTCATATATCAAAGCCATCTTATGTTTCAGGCAGAATCACTACATTTTCCAGATTTGGTGTGAGGAGGGGCTGGGCACGTACCTTCCCACCAAAACAACCTGACACTACCAGTGAAAATTTACCAGAGAGCTCAGTGTTGCTGAGTTTGCTTCTTTCACTGAAAACGTGTACAGCTAAAATATTTTGTTTCCCTCCAGCCATTAGAGTATGTGTCTTCATTTTTATGAAATGCTCCAATTCCACGGTTTCAGGAGCTACACAGAAAAATAAGTGACTCAAACTCAACTGACATCCTCCAGTGTTTCTAACATCCGAACAGGTTTTGGAGAAAATATTCAAGAAAGTTACATTAGCCCCAATCGCTACAGGTTTCCACAAGTCTTTCAGCCGGGAGAGAGTTAACAGCTAAAGAACAGAGAGCAGCCAAGTGGTTTCCTGCTCCACTCCTGCAGAATTGGATGCTGGAGAAAAGCCAGCAATTAAGACAGGCTGGGCCTGCACGGAGCAAACACGGGGAGGCTCCTTTCTTCTGGGAACCCTGGAAATGTCGGGGAAGTGGAGATCGGGACAATAGGAGGGGCAGGAACGCGCTCCAGGAAGGCTCAAAACGGAGCAGCCAACATGGAGGGGTGGGGTGGAATATAAGCACACACACAGAGCAGGAGACGGAGAGGAAGAGAAGGGACAGCACAAACCCTTGCCCTGCAAGGTTTCATTTGATACGTCATGCCAGTGCTGATGGCAGGGGAGTAATGAATACCGTAATATATGGCCTGAGACTTGCAGATCCACGATTAAGAGAGAAGGGGACCAATCTTACACTCAGATACACAAGCGTGAAATTAAATCCTGAGTAACTTGCCTGGCTGCTGGTGCAGTATTGGTGTCTATGAAGCATAACACCTGCAGTCAGTGGAGTTGTGCGGTGCCTATCAGAACGACTTCTGCAAGGAATAGAGAATCCTTCAAAGCTAACATGGAGAAATCTCTTACATGCAATTTCATATAATTTTAATTGGTACTGAACGCTACATGATTTTAGATGATGTGCTAAATGAATCAACCCATGCCGCATATCTGCAGACAGCAACAGCAACGCAATGCCGGGATACGCCTTAGCATTCTGATCAGCTTTCCATTCACTCTGTCTCAATGTATTAACTTTCCAATAAAAATTATTAGATAAGTGCCCTCAAAGGTACGATAAGGTAATTCCTGCCTGAATACCTTACTGATATGCATAGTTCACATGAAAACACAAAATTTTATCCCCAATCTACCTTAAATATAAAGCTATTACACTATTCAGAGAGATTATACCCTTGGCATTAGCGTTTAAAAGGTATCAAGCCATCAGCTATGTAAGAAAAAATCCTTTAAGGTCGATACTTTATGTCTGAACGGTGAAATCATTAGTTAGGATGGTAGATTAACTACGTTGTTTGCCAAACTTGAATTCTTTTAAGCCTTCTTTGAAGATGAGGTTTGCACACAAAACTGTTTTCAGCTGTTCCGATTACAATGGTACAAAGTCAAAGGTACACACGTTGCCCCGCTTACAGTCATTCTGTGACTTGCCACTGTGGACTATACTAACAGTTGAATCAGTTTTAGTCCGAGTCCCCAATGCCGATACACCTCTCAACTGATGTAGCTCAAGCTGGTGCTACTGCTGGAAAACAAGTCGGCCTTTGGAGACAAGGGACTTGACTACTGGACTCTGGAGTAGTGTCACACTATGAAAACTCTTGAAGCAGGAGGGTTAAAAATAAAATCTTGTGTAGCAAAAAAGCACTAAATCACAAGGAATGCTAGCAGTTAGTTCTGTATAAAATCAACGCCTGTGAAAAAGAAACTTTTCGAAACCGAGAAAACTACTATTTTCTTGAAGACTGCACAACAGAGCATTTTAGACGAGGGAGGGGGGCACAGAAACATTACCTGAAGGGCTTTTGTATCATTTCTTAAATGGAGTTTAAGAGATCAGTGAGCCAAGACACTTAGCCATCTGCAAGCCTCAAGCTTCAAGCAAGCCTCACGGAAAAAAAAAAA
>VZSC01003421.1:51450-70041 GCA_013398225.1 Steatornis caripensis | reverse complement strand
CGTCTATTAAAAAATAAAAATAAAAATACCCTCCCCCCGCCAGCGCCACCCTCCCCCGAGATACGAATAACAGCGCCGAACAATGAAACTTTGCCCTCGCCTGACACCCGCCTTGCGACAGGCGGCCTGGCACGCTGCCAGCTCCTTCACCCGATGAGACGGGGCAGGAGGTGGCGGGCGGCGCGGACAACATGGCCGATGTTTCGTCTCCGCGCCCCGGCCCGTGACGGGACGGAGCGGAGCGGCTCGGCGCTCCTCTCCTCTCCTGCCCACCGCCGGCATCCCGCGGGTGGGGNGGCAGGAGGTGGCGGGCGGCGCGGACAACATGGCCGATGTTTCGTCTCCGCGCCCCGGCCCGTGACGGGACGGAGCGGAGCGGCTCGGCGCTCCTCTCCTCTCCTGCCCACCGCCGGCATCCCGCGGGTGGGGGTGGCTCGGAGAATTCAAGCGGCTGCATCCCCCCCCTCTTTTTATTTTTAAAACCCCCTCTCCCCGCCCCCCCCCCCTTAATTTTGTGCCGGTTGTGTCAACTATCCATTCAATGCAGTGTTCGATTAGGTAAAAAACACTAACGGGCAACTAGTTTAATTAGTCTGGGGTTTGGGTTTTGGCTTTTTTTTTTTAAATTTTTTTATAGAGCCTTTATAAATGAGGAGCAGCCCAAGGTGGGAGGAGGAAGCGAGGAGCGGAAGGGACAGGGAATGGGAATGGATGGTGAGGGATAACAAAAGAGTCAGGTGCAGTGCTGCCTGTGCGTCCTCACGGTTGCTGGTGGATGGGTTTGTTATTTTAAACGCTCCTGCAGCAATTAAATCAGAAAATGGGAAAGCTGTGGAAGCAAAAGCCAGGTTTCTGACGGCAGCTACGGGCTTCGAAAGCAGCGTGTGCGTTGCATCAGAGCGAGAGCCTGCTCCTGTAGCGATGGAAGGGAACGTTCCGTCTGCTGCCGCGGGACAGCAGTACCCAAAGATAACGTCTGACTTTGGTTTTCCCGCTCCAAAATAGTCTGCTGCTTCACTGGGTGAAGGTAAAAATCCCTGTAACGCGTTTTTGCAAGTTTGCCATCTTAGAGAAGAGCCTGACTTTGATGTCTTGGTGTCGTTGCAAAGCGAAACAAACGGGGGCAAAGACAGGGATTTCAGCTACCGGGGGGGAAGAGGGGGGGGAAGAGGGGGGGAGAAGGTGTAAGATCAGGATATGATAAACACCACCGAAAAAATGTAAGGAGAATAATGTTTACTTTTGAATGTATGGCCCGCTGCCAGGTTGGCGCTGGTTTTTAGGTTAGCAGAGGTTGGAGGAAGGGCCAGACTGAGGCGTGGCTAGCTGCTGTCAAGGAAAAAAAAAAAAAGGATGCAAATTGCTGTTCTCAGCTTTTTTCCTCTCTTCTCTTCTCCTCTTCTCCACTCCCCCCCCCTCCCCCCCCCTTAAAAAGGCAGTGCTTTCTCTTAAGGCTATTAAAAATGATGCAGAATTTTAACCATCTGCTGCACTGGGTACTCTGTCCTGGTGCTGCAAAGCTGTATTTTTGTAAAGGGAAGAAATCGCAAAGCTTTCCGAATAGAAAACAACTTTTTAAGCATTTAATTATTTCAGGAAATAGTGTGTTCAAAGAAAGATTCTTTTAAATTGCAAATTGAGAAATGGGTATTAACAGAACTGAAACGTTTTTAGCCTGCTGCGGTGGGGGGGGTTTCCTAAAAGGGACACAGGTGTACTGCTACAGCACAGCATACAGCTGTGCATAGAGCACAGCTTTAGAGATGTTGTGTGAGCAATGAAAGACTCAAGACATGGACAGTGATAGAAGCTGATAATTCTTGTAGCCTTGTGATTTTTTATTTTTTTACCCGAGGCTTGGTGTGGAAGTGCGCGAGGTGTAGTTGAATGCAGCAGAGTCATGTCTTGCACTTGACCAGCTGCATATGTACGTACGGGAGTGAAATTATTTAATGAGTAGCATGGAGACTGGCAAAGGAATTATGTCACTGATACGGCATCCTGAACTGTAGTAATATGTCCAGTGCACAACAGAAGAATATTTTTGACTAATAATAGATGGGAAAAATGCTTTTGGAGTGCTGAAGCTTAAAGAAGAAAATAGCAGGAATCTTTAATGTGGTATTCTTACTTCTCATAAATTAGATTAACTGTTTAAGTAAGTGCCATGAACAGCAAATTAAATATTTCAGATATTCATAAATCAGAATATAATGTTTGTCTGGAGTAAAAGCTAAGAAAATTGCAGGTTATTGCCTCATAATTCATCTACATATTTAAGATCAATTAGCAGGTTTTTGGAAAAAGATTGTCGTGAAGTATTTGAGGCATGCAGTTCCTTTGAAAATTCAGGGTTTTTTGAGATCTTTTGAGATCTGTCAATACTAGATTGTTATGTAAAGCCACCGGTTATTATTTGTAACTGAGAGGGCTGTATTTTCTTTAAATGAAACATCTACAATCAACAAAATGAATGTTAAGAAAGGCATTTGCTTTCTGAAGCCCATGAGGAGGCCCAGTTAAACCTCTTCATTTGATTTTAGATTAAAAAAAAAAAAGGACTGTATTATAGGTGTCTTGTAAACTAAGTACATTTTCTTATTTTGAAAGGTGGATATTGGGGCCTGTATTTTGCCACCTGTTGCCTACCACAGAAAGCAAAGGGGGGAAAAACATTTACTGATCATGCAAGCTTTTGCACAGAACTTGCTGTTTGTCATTTCATTACGGTTCGGTAGAGAAAATAGCCTATTTTCTTCCTCCGCTTTTAGGTGCCACATAAAATTGTACAGTATGTTTGCTTCAGATAGTGCCAGAGAAGCATAATGAGGTGTTTAGTCACAGTTTGGATGCGGTATTGGTAGAAAACAGTGCAGGAACTGTGGGCTAGTTTTTCAAGGGAATAGTCCGTGTAATCCAAGGCTGCCTAAATCCCAAACTGGTATCCAGGCAGTACCCAGACACTAAATTCTCTGTTCCCTTTTTGTTAGGCTGTTAATCTGCTGAACATTTTCCTTTTCTTTCAAGGTCTTCAGTATGGCTGGGGATTTTGGGTGTTGTGGTTTGTTGTTTTGGTTTGTCTGGTTTTTGGTTGGTTTTCTTTTTTTTCCCCCTTCTGTTAACCCTTGGATGTCTGCTCCCTTTCTTGCAGAGCACCTTCGTAAATACGAATGCAAAGAGTCTAGAGTAAGTGTGCTTTTTCAGACTTGGAATATCTGGATGGGAGGGCTTTGCAGGGTGACTGTTGTAGACCAGTAAAATACTAATGTGCTAACGTTTTACCCTACTGTGTATTTGGATTTAAAACTCGGTGTTGTGAAAGGTAAACATATCGCCTCATATTCTGCAGTTTAAAGAAAAAAGATTTCTGCATGAATAAACAGGTCTACAAATACTATGGTATTGATATTACTCTGCAGGTTAATTGTATTCTGCTCTAGGTGCAAAATATAGCACATGTACTTTATCTAACCCTGCATTATGCAGGCTTTGAGATTTCGAAATTGTGTATTGGAAACCTACTAGGATGTAGGACTGTGTGAAACTGTGAACACCCCTACAAATGGTGAAAGTGTATCGTTTGTAAGAGTGTTTTTCTGTGGTTATGGAATCATACATTAATAAATACGTGGTGGGTGCTGGGATTACAAAATTATTTTGGATTTGGCATTATTTAACATACTACCTGTAACATATGTTGTCATCACCTAACACAGATCTCAATATAACCCTAACATTTTAATTTTAATATCAATTTGCTCTTTCAGCAAACATAAGAGCATGAAGCTGTAGATTCAGGTTATGTATTTAGTTCTAAATTTAAATTAACAAGCATCTTATTTTAATATTAATTTCACAGTCCAAATGATAGCTGAACAATAGTATCTTTGTTTGTACAATTGTCTGCAAAAAAATTGAGCTTAAGTTGCTGAATTCCAAATACTGTATTCTTGCTTTGTTTTGAATGCTGGAGCAGGTTATTTGAATAACTGGGTGGTTTTGAGTTACTGGAAAAAAGTTGGTTTTATCACTTTGTATTCATATTCAATATTCTCTGGTTAGATAGAATATGCAATGTGGTACAATTACAGTGTCATTTAAATAATGAATTAAAGCCAGCAGATGATACAATATGCAAAACAGTTTATAGCAACAAACAATTTCCATATAGTTCTGTGTACTGCAGAATTATTGATATAATAAATTGTATGAAATATAATAAAGACATGTTGGGTGATACTCGTTACGTGCTGTCAATATTAACTGTGCTAAAGGTACTGTGATCCAAATCATTTGGTAGTGTGGGTGAGGTTACAAGTGATACGTAAGTCAGGAAAGTTTAACTCAAATACTTTTTTTTTTTTTTAAGATAAAGTCAGAGTTAAACAGATGTGCCTGAGTTTCAAATCCATAGAACCACATAAACTAAAGAGACAACCTCTGGAACATTTTTCTAAGCTTGTCTTGTGTTGGCATCTGTTACTGTCACAAAATACCTAGGCTAGTCCGAGGATGCTCTGAATAGCCTCCGATTTGTGATTTTTTTCCAGCACTAATGGGAAATGTGTTATATGAAATTCTAAAAGGAGATAGAGGGCTTGATTCTGCTGTCTATATGGGACATTTTTAATGACGTTTCCTGTGATTTGAATAGAGAGCCAAATCAGGCCTACCAAATTTGAAATGAAAGAGAAATACAAATATATGTGTGCCAATGTATTTATTTGTTTGTAATCTGCCTAATTAAATCAGCAATCTAGTATCTGGTGTCCATTAAAAATGGTTTGTTTTTTTTTTTTCAGGGCCTGGCTTAGAAAGTATTTCATGGTCAGTGGAAAAAAATGAGGAAGAGAAGGGTGTGGCTGCCGCTTAGAGGATCTGGCCATGCAAACGGGCGCTGGCTTGTGGAGATGCGGTCCTTCATCATGACAAAATGAAGACTTCTTTTAGGTAAAACAAAAACATTTATTTTTTAATCAGAAATCAAGTAAGCACGTAATCCTGTTATTTCTTGATGTGTGTTTCTGAAGGATGGTCAGTTGTCCTCGGTGGCTTTATTCGCATATTGTTTTGCCCTAGATTTCTCAGCTCTTTCACCAATCCTGACAAAAACCACAAAAACCTAGTTCCAACTAGTTTATAGTAATAAGGAAAGTGGTTTGATGTTTTGTTTATCCTGAATATCCAACAAAGGACTGATCCTGTAGACTCTAGAATGTACCTGTACCCACTTTATTGATTTTTATTTCCATGCAGTGTGCTGCAGCAGTAGCCCCTGAACTGGCACATACACACACACAGAGATTTTCGTCTGTAGTTCTTTATATTATGATGGCAGTTACAGGATCACAAAAGGTTGGAATGAGACTTTGAGAATGTTTTCTGGTAAAAATTCTTGTGGGATGAATTTTTTACAGTATTTCCAGTAAAACTGTATGTGTTTTTTAAGACATAGTCCAAACTTATTACAAGGGCTGTTTGTTAATAATGCTTATTTACAATCTTAATACTGTATAGTTGATGTTAAAGCTGGTTTTTTTTTCCTCTACTGCTGCAAATGTTGCTGCTGCAAATGTATTTTGAAAATAGCCGTCTGACTTTTACTGATACTGTGAGTGAAGGTGGAGCTGAAGAAACTTCTTCAGTAGTATAACCACTCACAGGTGTGGTTACAGAATCTGCTCCCTCATCTCCTGTCTTCTATTTGAACTCATCATCTCTTAATTATGAGTTCTTGTTTTCCTTTGAAGAGCAGCAGAGTGTGGGTTGTGGTGAGGTATTATCACAGTTCGGGTGAATTGTTAGCCACAAGACTGAAGGCTAAGTGTAGCAAACCACCATACGAGTGGCACTATCCCAGCATCTGACACACATCTTGGAATATCTTGCAATTGTTAAATGGTTTTTGCAAATAATGATGTGCGGATTGGGAAAAAGGTAATAAAAAAACCCCAAGGAAACACATTTGTGTAGTAAAACAATATCTTGTAATTTAGATTCTTGGTTATTATTTGCAGGGAGGGGAAGAGCAACTGGCAAAGTAAGCATACATGTTTTTAAGTATTTTTGTAAAGTTTGAGCAATGCATTGATAGCATTGTATAAGGCACAGTAGCTAGTTTAGAGGGTGAATGATTTCACTTCAGTTAAAGTGGACTTGTTTTTTTTTTTGCCATTGCTTTTGGCCATAGGAAACTTTTAAAAGTAGAAATTACTGCATTGGATCAGATCCACAGTCTAATTAATGCTAAGTCTACCCTGACCGTTCTTACAAAGCATTGATTGGTAAGAGAACGAAGGGCGAAGACAACCAACGTTTGATCCTTTTGGAATACCCTGTCCTTGTCAGAAAGTGGGCCAGCTAGATCCTTTGGCCAATGCCGTTATCATGTCTTTGCGCAAAGGTCTTTACGGTCCTTTCAGCAGACGGTCCCCTTTAACACTATATTTTTCTAGGCTATGAATAGAACCGTATTCTTTCAGAATCCCACTGATGTCCCTTAATGATGGACTGTGGCACCAATTTTCACACGCTTAGCCTGCACTTTGCAAAATAATGTATTCCCGTAGTTTGAATTTACTGCTTATTTAATTTAACTGAATAATCTCCCATTCAAGACTGGATATAGGCGAGAAAGTCAGATGGCGATTCCTGACTTTCAAAGGATGTGTCTCTGTTGTGTTCCCTGTTGCTCATGTGCCCGCTAACATAAATAGTTTAATCACTTTATGTCTTCTTACATGGGAGTGTTTTTGCAAGTCAAATCATTTTGATCACCTGCCCTTGCACGCCTGCTGCTTCTGTAGTTTTAACAAGGTAGGGTAAAAAGAGCTGTAGATAGCATTCTCCATGAAGGTATTTCCCAGGCAGATACATACTGGAAGGGTAGTGTTTTCAATACGGTATTCTATGCTTTTTGGCTTATTTGACATCGCTTATTTGACATGAAAACTTTCGTCAACTTGTCACGATGGCACTCAGGTCTTTTTCCTTTGCAGAGAGTGTTGCAATATGATTTCATTAGCAATTATCAAAAAAATATTATGTTTCGCATTCACTCAACTTTGTTAAACCCTTTGTTAACCCAAATATGCTCCCCTCACTTGTCAGTTTTGGCACTCTGTTTTACAGCTGATCTTTCCAGACCACTAACTAAATTTAAAAGCTGATACTAGCATGGCCTCTGCACGCAACAGCTATTAACCTTTTTCTTCTTAAAGTGTCTTTTTATTCCTATATTTTACTTTTGGCTCCTTAGCTCATTTTTAATCATGACTCCGACTTTCAGTCATGATTACTCTGTTTTCTTTATGGTCTTTATGAGTCACATTATCAAAGCCCTTTTGAAAGGCCAAATAAATAATAATTTCTTCTGCGGAGGCACTCCGAGTTAAAAAAGCCATTTTTCATTATGTTAGCAATGTTGTTTTTCTCTGCATTATGTAATCTCTGCTTAGGCATTAAAGTTACAATCTTTTAAAGTAGCCTTCCAACTGGTTTACTAAATGCTAGGATTCATTGACATGTAATCTGGATCATCATTTGCGGCTATTTTTAAGGAGTGCTACCCTTTCATTCCGGACAGGAGAGTGCATGTTTTTGTTGGAAACCCTGCCTCCAACCTTGAGCTGCTTCAGAGCTCCTGCATGTGTATCTAGTCCTCAGAATGGCTTTTAATCCTTTTAATTTATCCAGTTATTTCAGCACTTTCTGTTTTGGTATCTGCAGCTCTTTCACCCTTTACTTGCAAAAGAATTGATTAATGGGATTTGCTGCCTAGAGGGACCGGAGGAGACGGTTTGATCACTTGAATATCATAGATTTTTCCACCTGTGTTAAGCCTGATCACTTCTTTTTAAGCCAAAAGGTAAACCTTTGGGGCTCTGGATTTCTGGGCATCAGGAGATTAAGAGGTGTATCTGGGAATATGAGGTAGGGTCAGTATTGCTCCACCCCCCAAAAAATGGCCTATGCAAGAATTTTGTGTCACAAAGTTGCATTTCCTCAGTTTTCCTGTTCAAGAGAAGGGACATCGTATTCCCTAACTTTCTAGAATGTGGTTTTCACTTACCATCTTGGAGGGAGAGTGCTGTTGGCTGATGTGAAGGTGAAAGAGAACTGGAAAATGAAAGACTAGGAGGTGTAATGTTGAGTTTCCACTGGAAGAAGTAGTGGGCATACAGCTTTTTCTAAATTTTTATACCCCTGATCAGGAACCTAGCTAGCAAGAAATGCTGATATGGTCATATAGGGTGAGAAAGGGTGAGTTTACTCTTTTTCATGAGTAAATATCTCAAGGTCATAATCAGCCGCTATCTTTTCTGCAGCGTTTTTCCTCCTCTTTATTCACTGTCTTTGTTTCCCAGTACGATTTCAGACTTGCCAGACAACTGTTGTGCAGTCTTCCTGATTCTAATGTATGTCAATAAATTGTCCTTATGTCTTTGGTTCAGTCCTTATGCTCTTTATCTCCATTTTAAATGTTACTTTCTAAGTATATTCTTGTTCTAGTTGTTTTAGTTCAGTGCTTTTGTTTTTCGGAAAAGATAGCACTTTGCCTCAGCCTATTACAAAGCTTTTCTCAGTACTCAGATTGCCCTTGTCCACCTACTACTGTGTCTAGAGATTGTTACCTTTTTTTTTTTCTGACAGATATGCTATGCCTGCATAATCTTTCATGTGTAAAAGCAGAGTGTTCCTGTTGAAGTCAATGGGAAGATTTGATAAACAGACAACGTGACAATATGGTACTGTATTTCCAGGTAGCTTGTTTTAAATACCTGGTGTAGATTTTTGTTTTTCCCTAGGTGTCTGTTTTGCTCTGGACACAGGCTTTTCTAAACTTGGTGTCGGTTTCTTTGACTCCTGGTATATAATAAAAAGCCCAGTACTTATTTATATTAGATTTCAGGGAACAGCAGTCACTGGAAACGGTACTATTAGATTTGGTTGTTCCAGGCACAGAAGTGGACAGGTAAGAAAATGTAGAACAGAGTTACACTGACTGCCAGTCTTTCACCCACCTGCAGTGGGAATACTGCCCATCATGGTGCAAACACATGGTTTGGAAGGTTCTTTATGCTTGGCCGTGTTGGAATCTGTTACGAGCCATCTGGGCTAAACCCTGTGCTCCCCAGTGGGCCGTGTATGCTGAGAAGGCCTTCTCCTTCTGCTTTTCCTGATGACAGGAAGTTTCCCTCTCTTCCTGCTGGGATGAGGAAAGATGAGAAACCCTAGGAGCAAGGAACAGCAGTGGTGGGTGTTGAAGGAAGCGATTCTTTTCACAAACAGAGGGAACATAAGAAGGCAAACGTAATGTTATTTTTATTGGATTCTTGATTTCCTTTATCTGTTCAGATCCTTTTAAAACTATTTGAAATACATGGGTTCCTGCTATGAAGAAGCCTGCAAACAGGGAAAGCGACTTCTTGAATGTCCTGAAGAGGAGTGCAGAGAACCAACCTTCCTTCCTCGTCCTGCCTGATGCTTGAGGATGCAGGGCGAGCAGAAGGGACAGGAAAGAGCAGAGCGTACCAGCGTGCGTGCAGGCTGTGTATAACGAGACCCCAGCATGCCACACTTCATGCATTAATTCATGTTGCTGGAGACTAGAAAGCTGCATGTATTGTTGTGGATTCAAATTCGTATTTTGCACAAAGTATCTGAGAATTGAAGGGCAGCCTCTCCCCCCTGCCCACCATGTCATCCATGCAGTGAACTCCTGTACTGTGCTTCTCTAGGAACTTGTTTCTTGAAGTCTGGCACTCCTGGTCCTCCGTTCAAAGTCTGCTGGCATGGTGGGTGATCTAGTGCTGATTTCAACTGCTTTTAGCCCCTGTGGGGTTTGTCTGTGGTGCTGAGTTCCCGGCGCCAAAGACTTTCATCAGCTTGGACCCCCTGCGTGGCCTTGCTCCTGTTGTCTTCTTCTGGAACCTCTGGCAGCGTTCAGCTTCATCAGAAGTGCTTCTGCCTGAGGGTAGAGAGGGGAAAATATCTTAGCCTAGACCACTCCCTTCCACATGCTCTTTCTCTGCTGTCCTGGCTGGGTAACTGATAGTAACATCTGCATCCCAGTGAGTGATATCACCACAGATGAGGAAACCGAGGCACAAAGCAAAAGTTGGGATCATCCAGCAGGCCAGCGGATTAGAGGCGAGAATGGAAAGGAGACAATCCAGCATGCTGTCTAATTGGCCACGTTGCCTCCCGTATGTTACTAATGCAGCATTAATTCAGCCGTTTCAAGAGATGATTCTGTTAATATACTTCATATTAATAACGATGTTCTAAGATATTATTAAAAAGCTGATAACAGAAAGCCGAGCAGCTGAAAGAAGTGCTTGGTTTAGCCTGATGACGCCTGATCAGCATGCATGATTTCTCACAGGCAGCGTATTTTCACTTTATTTTCCTTGGTTTCTTTTTTGCAAGTGAGCCATCCTGGAGTTAGTAGTTGTCTGCAACAAGCGCTTTTTCTGCCTGTTCATGTACTATGGGATATTTTAAGATTCACGTTTATAATAGCTACAAAACATTATACTTTTAAATAAACATTTTAAGACTCAAACGATTTTATAAATCAACTCAGAACTTTTCAAAAGGAGATATAAAAGGATTAAAAAAAAGGTATCGAGGTGATTGCTTTCACTTAAAATATTTTTCTAACATTAAAAATAACTTCAAAGCAACTGGCTAGCCTTGCAGAAATTCGTGTGGTGTTGGAAAGAAGACTTCATGAAGGCCGTACGTTTGCTCTGCAATTAATGTGCCATTGAGCCTTGGCAGCTTAAGGTGTCTCTGTTTTGAAGGGGGGTAGGGGGGAAGTCAAATGATTTAGTGACTGAAGAGAGTTGCCACTTGGTGAGCTCCATCCCTAGGGATGTGACCTTTTTAATCCTCTTTAGTTAATGTATTGGTGATCTTTACTTAGGCAGAGTAAACAGTGCTGTTCTGAACAAAGGGGAGGTCATGCTTCCTGCATTACACTCTGACCCCGGGGTCGCGGCCTTTGTTCACTTCTCAATGGGAATTGCTCTCAGAGGGCCACCACAAAATGGAGAACTAATTTAGGCACGTGCTGGCGGAGAATGGCAGAGTATCAGGTTTGCCTCACCCGAACCTCCAAGCGTGCAGCAGTCACGGCGAGAGTAAAAGTCAAACCATTTCAAAGAGGCCGTGTTAGCTCTTTACTTACCAATGGCCGTGGCCCTTAATCCCTTGTTGAACTAAATATATTGCTTGGGTCTCCCCGCCATGCTGTCAGCAACTCAATTTCTCTGTTTTCAGCCTTTAAACTAACTCTTCTGTTCCCTTCCCCCCTCCACCCCACTGGACTGTTCCAAATGAAGAAGCATTAGACTAGTGAAAATTAGAGAATTTGTCTCTTAAAAGAAAGAGAGAAACTGCATGGCAATTGCAGCATTAGACTTGGGCCTCTGAGGTCTCAAAATAAGCATTTATTTCTCAGCCTGGAAGGAAACGTGATGCTGTGTCCTGGCAGATTGCATTCATCACCTTTTTCATAACATTTGCTTTGTGTTGCACCGAGTAAATACACACGCCCGCACACAGAGCCCTCTGAAGCCGAGCATGGTAAGCGTGGGGTACTAAGCGAACAAGGACTTCCTCATATTTATCACTACTTTTATGCAAAAATGCTGATTTTTTTTTTTTTTTTTTTTGGCTTCAGAAGTAACTCATGGCAGAATGTGATGCATCTCATTTTTAGTTGCTGTGACCAGGGAACATTATAAACATGGAAGCTGAGATAAATTGTCTGGAAGACTCGCATATAGGAAACCATCTCCTTTCACTGAAAGATGTTTATTATTTTTCATCTGTATGCTGTTCTTTGCTCAGCAGTTAAATCTGTGAAATACAACGATAGATCATAAAATAAACCGTAAACACACCTCTTCAATCAAAATACTGCTTTTCCACATTTCTTCCTTCTATCAAAAAAAGAAAAAAAGGCCTTAATTGCTGATGACAGACAAATTGTGTGAAACACAGTAGGGTTAAAACCGAGCACGAGGGATGTGTGTGTGTTGCAGGGAGCTTATAATGTTGCCATCACAAAAACAAGTAATAATAGGATAGTAAGCTTCAAGGCTTCTGTGGCTGTTGAGATGAATAGGGTCAAGGTAAATATGTGTATGACAGTAAATTTTGGCTCCCAGACTTTGGTATTTCTGGGCTTATTGGGGTTTTGTTCACATTTTACACCACCATAAATCCCT
Organism: Steatornis caripensis; assembly: GCA_013398225.1. Lineage (NCBI taxonomy): Eukaryota > Metazoa > Chordata > Aves > Caprimulgiformes > Steatornithidae > Steatornis > Steatornis caripensis. Next base: position 57,802 of record VZSC01003421.1, on the reverse strand, counting down.
GGAGGACTGTACTGTATTGGCATGACGGAGGGCAGGGTGAGTTCACGTGGTGTTCCTGCTGGTTTAGGGTACAATCCTGCAAATGCTAGCTGCTGTGCTGTTTGCAGTTCTTTCTCTTGACTCCTTTTAGACTGCTCTAGTAATAAGCAGTAAGCCATGCGATTGATGCTTCTCCGTCTGTGTCTTCTGTACAGTTGTGGGCTCCTCTCGTGTTCAGTCCACCCTCGTGGAGCGGGAGGCTTAACCACGCTGGAAGTGGCTCAGTCCTGCCTGGGGGCTGGGAGGAGTGCGTGGGCAGGAGATGCCCAGTGCCTCCACCTTGCCCAGAGCATCCTTCTCCCAAGCTTTTCCAAGGCACGGGGCAGGGCTGGACAGAGAGCCTGGGGTAGTGCTGCTGCATTTGCAACACGGATTTGCCTTCTGTACCAGACTCTTCTCTCCGGAGAAGAGAGCATGCCATTTTTTTTAACCGTTGCAGACTTTCAAGCCATTTTTTTCCTTCTCCTTCAGATTATATGCTGTAATACGGATTTGCCCAATATAGAATGCTATAACTCTCTTCTGTGTAAGAAAGCAAAATTTTCTCTGTGTTTCTTCTCCTTTCTCTTTCCTCATGTTAATGTTTTCTTTGGTTATGTCTTTCCCTTGTTTTTCTTGAAGTTGCATTATTTAAACAAACATTTCTAATAATCTACTCTTAGATTTAAAAGTGCGTTCTGTAGTACAGCAAAATAAGTTATTTAAACAAAAGAAGTGGCAGAGCAGCTGAAACATCATGCCCTTTTAATGAAAAGTTGCGTTCAAAGCTGAGTCAAATGTGAACAGCAGAGAGTTAGTACGTGAGCAGCAAGTGACACTGACTACAGCAATACTGAAACCAGCCCTCCTGTGTCCTTTATTCGTTACTTGAAATTCCTGAAGTCCACCAGCTTTAGGTTTTATTGGAAGCCAGAGGGGAGAGGTATATTTACTATACCCATTATCCAATAAAAATAATATTGTCAGGTTAGCGTATGTATATTCCTCGCTTGTGTTAATTAGTTATAATTAATATGTTTACTAATGAAAATACAAGGTCCATCCCCTTGCACCATATGTTCTTCAGTACTAGTATTGCTTTTCTGTTATCTGCAGGATTTTAAAGAGAGTATCAAGGCAATGTCAGTTGAATTTATCTTTGGGGTTCTTTGCCCTAAAGCACTGATATAGTTGTGCTTTGTTTGGAGGTAATGAACTCTAGGAGAATTGTAAAATGTGGGTAGCTGCTTAGAGTTAAAAAAGAAAAAGAAAAAGTTAAGAAAATAGCAGCCAATATTCAAATTTTAAAATACTTATCTTTCCTCCAAAAGGTATCGGAACCTTACAGTAACAATAGTAAGTGCCTGCCTGAAAAGGAAACGATTTTTTCTCAGTGTGTGTTTAATGCTTCAACATGCAGTATGATAACCTAAGATAGCATAGTAGAAGCACCTCTTCTGAAAGCTGCTTATTGAGCAGAGCCTTTTGGAGATTTTTTGCTTTGAATGTTCCTGACTCAAACCTCTCATGATTTTTTTTTTGGTCACTTTTTTGTTTTACTGTTTAAAAAAGAGCTTTATGCCTGGCAAAGTTTGGATTAGTGGAATGGTCAGAGAACAGTCTATTTTACTGTGTGAACTTGATTCCTCAGCATTACCATTTCTGGCAGTGCTTTCTGCAGCTAGTGTACCTGGTAAAGCTTAACGATGGTTAAGACTTTCCTAATTTCCTAGACAAAGATCTTACTGAAATTAGAAATGTGAACTCCTGTGTTATTTTTCTAGATTTGCTTTATCAAAATTGCTTCCAAATGTGACCCCTGCAGTGAAAACTAAGAACCATTCGTATTTAACAGCCTCTTCTGTTAAGCAACTGTTGTACACCTGTCTATTCTGCCTTTAATACTAAGCCATTTCTGTTACCCCATTGATTTGCTTTTGATCCTTTCGACAATGATTTGCAATATATCAGTTTATCTAAGGAGAGAAAAAATGAAAAATTAAAAAATTGTCTTGTAGAACATCAGTTTGATCGAGCTTCAGATGTTCTATGGAAATCACTGAGTCTAATCTTTACTTTTTGGAGATAAACATTTTTCTGAACACCAGACTGCCGGATGTATATTTAGGCCCTGTATAACTCAGCAAAATTCATTTGAAGTAAATGCTTATTTGCCCGGTTTGTATTCTGGTAAAATCTCTTCTTCTGCCTCTTTCCGTTGAATACTTGAATAAAAAGAAATACATGAAAGTTTCAAAATGCTGCATGGATGCAGATAGCTGCATATCATATATTTATGCGTGTGCGTGTTTTTTAAATTCATGTTAGGGTGAGCAGAAAATATGAGACAGACTTCAGTTGCACCTGTAAAAATAAAAATCTCTGTGAAGCTGCATTGCTGTATTTTTCTGCAGAATGAGGATAGCCTCCTTAATGTTTTCCAGTGGCATTATCCGCTTTGGAAAGAAAAATGCACAGCAGCCTCAAAATGGCGTTCTCTGTTAGGGAAAGGCAAAGACAAAAGCTGGAATAACATAGTAGTTCCAGCACAAAATGGCCTTTTCCAAGAGATTTCCAATAAATTTCTTAGACTGATTAAGGTTTTGGCCATTAGCTGGCCAGTAAAGGCTGAACAATAATACAGGAAATCTGGTATTCTTATAAAAATCTTCCCCTGTATGTACGGGATACCCGTCTGCTATACGAGTGTGTGCGTACATACAGTATTAAAGCAAAATTGTGTTTTGCAAGTCCCCACAATGAATCTTAAGTATCTATTTTGCGTTCCCTTCTGTGCTGAAAACTCAGAGCACTGCCAGCTGAGTGCTGGAACAACGTTTTGTTGTACGTGTGCAGTGCTGTATTAGATGAAATCCCTGATCGTTATGTCAGTCTGCCTAATCGTTCAGGTCTGGCACAGGAACGAAGTCTTATATTCAGGTAGTCACAGTTAGTCGTATGTGTTCTCTGAGTGTAGTGATGAGTTGTCACGATAACGTTGAAGGGCTAGAATGACTGCTGATGTAGTGCTGTTGTTATCAACTTATTTTGTATAGCTCTTAATGCTGTATTTTAGATGTACTAACATTTTCTTAAATGACCTGGTTATTTGTATAACTAGAAAAAAATTCATCCTGAGCCATGTCTTCTATGATTTGCCGGTTACAATTCAAATGTAACCCTTTGTTAGTAACATTTAGGCTGCATTGTTAAAATAGTGGGATTTCTATTGAGCAGTATAATGTAAACTGAATATTCGTTTACAGCCGTACTCTAATAATATTCATACGTACTGAGCTGTTTTAACACAAGACCGTAAATGCATGCATACAGATACATACCTGTCTCATGTATAGGTCTGCCATATTGCACACAGCACACAGGCGTGTGCGTGGGCGCACACGTGCAGAAGAGATGAAGTATGTGACTTTGTTAAAACGGTTGTTGGGGGAAGGGGGAATTGTTTAATTTTCTTACAAATGAATGGCAGAAGTAATATGGGCTTTAGATGACAACTTTGATTTTGGTATTTGGCTTCAAAAGTTTTTGAAAAGCAGCTGTATTTCTGTTTGAGTCAGGGAGAGTTCTCTATTTTGAACCAAGTCTCACTGTCTTGCTGCCAAGAGGCAAAAAGTCTGCCTTTTTTTCCCTGCGCAATTTTCTTATTAACTTACTTGTTTGCACTAGAAAAACCACCGTGCAGTTTTCTTGACATTTTTGCTTCACTAAGAAAAATCCATTGCATTACATTTTTGTTGATTAGGTTTTCTGAGACTATAGATTTAAGAGTTGACCTTTTAACATTTCAGTGCTTTTTATCATTCATCTAAAATCTCCAGTAAAATGCATTTATGCCCTGGGAAAAAATGGTTAAATTTGAAACTTGAAATTTCCATGGATTAGTCACTGGTATCCCCTGGGAATTTTCAGTATTCTGAAAAGGAAGTGTTTTTAAACAACTGAAAAACATAATTCACTGAGTAAGTCTGGATGCAGCTTTTCACAGTTCTTTTTTTTTTTTATGGTGATGCCCGTCTCATCATTCATACTGTACTTTATTAGTGTAGAGAGCATAGTGAAAACTCCATTGAATGTTTTCCTTGTAAGAGTGTTTGTATTGGTTTTGTCAGTTGGGGTAAACTTCATTAAAATAACCTTTATTAAATGGTGGCATACATTTAATCTGCATAGATGCAGATTCATCTTTTAAAAAGCAAAATGGGAAATTATTGAGAAAGATTTTTTGCAACAAGCTTCTGATTTGCTGACAACACCAAACTGACCGTCTCTTTTTAAAAAACATTTTAGATGCCGTGTAATGTAAAGGTAATACAACGTAAAGGTCTCTTCTTTCTATACGAACAGAAATGGTTCCTTTCAGAGCATGGTGCTCTAAGTTGAGGCCTTGCTGCTGCTGCTGCTGCTGCATCTGCTTTGGAGTCCCAGAGCCGTCACTCCACCGCTGCAGCTGCTGGTAGTGGAGCGAGTGTGAACTTCTGCTGATGGCCGCTGCCTAATGCCGTGCCGTGTTCACGGTCTATGCTTGGGAGTGGGGCAGTTGTGCCTTCAGATTTGCTAATGTCTTTTCTGTGTGTTGTGCCTTTTTGGGCAGACGTGAGCTGTGTGTGCTTACATGTATCCCTCTGTGGGAATACATCTTTCTGGACAAAGGAAATAGAGCGTCACGTGTGTGTGACATTTTGTTTACTAAAACTGAAAAGTAGCAGAATATGGTTAAAGCTGAATATGTAAATTTAGGCATCCCTTTGAAATGTTAAGAAATTTAATAATGAGAGCATGACAACTTTACTAAGTATAACATGACAGACAGGAGTTAAAAACCCCAGATGATTCCCATGAAGACACTTCATAGAACACAAATTCTATGAAGTATTGAACTGGCACACCTGTGATTTATACCTGCAGCTGATATAAAGAATGTAGAAACATGTATTATCTGTCCAGATAAATACATTAATACTTTCAATAGGGTTATTGCCCTCTCAACATTCTATTTATGATAACAACAACAATGTGTCAGTCTCGTTCACGTTAGGATTTATTTTTTTTTCCAAGAAGAGGGATTTAAATTTACCAGAGCTTATATATGCTGTTGCGGTTTGAGATTCCAGTGATATTTTAGATAGCCAGGGTAGACAGCTGAACCTAAGATGCACCTTATGTGCCGTGTATTTTAGTTTTAATGAGCTAAAGAGAAATACTGAATTGAACCATAAAACTGAAGTTGGCTATATAAAATAGATACGATACTAATGCTCAGCTCATAAACAGATCGTGACCCTATGAATTCTGTATCTGCAACCATTTTGGATTAAGTATCTCTGTTTGTACTAAGTAACTGCAACCGTGCTATGAATGTGTTAACCATAACGGACATCCCTTTTGATTTCCTTACGATTTATGCAAATTTTTCATCTTCGCTAACATTTCACTACCAAAAAACCACTAAGGAATTTCTGTTGGGTGTCATTTTTGTTCCCATTACAATCCGCTTTGTTCAGGATTGTAGCACTCTATTGTAATTAAAAACCAGATACGACAGAACTTGGTCACTGGACAACTCTTGACTAGTTTAAAAGCCTTTAAGTAATTTACAATGTAAATGTATTTTCATCCCCTTTCAAACCTGAGAAATTTGACGTTTTCATTACAGATTTCAATATGTATGTTTGCTTGCTTTTTGCAGCTTATCATTCTCTAAAAAGTAACTTTTTTTTTTAAACAATGTGTTATTTACCTTTGTTTTTCTTCTTTTTTCTGTTTTTTGAGTTCTCCTGCTTATTTCCCCCTGCCCCCCCACTCCCCTCCCCTCCGATAGCTATTTCTGCAGAGCATCCAACTTTAAGCAGACGTGTCCGTTTAAATAAACGGAGGGCTGTGTTTTAAAATCCAGTGCCTCGTTTATAACCGTGTGCTTCTAGTGATACCAGGAGAAGAGTGTTGCCAGGACAGGGTTACTTCCAGCAGGAGAACTAGAAACGCCACTCGCCGCGAAGGTACAGAAGTACCGGGTGGTAAAAATCTCTTTAATATTCCTAGCAAACGCGAAGTGCGGCGTTTGCCCTTGGGGGCGTTGCGGGGGGACGCGCCCCGCTGTCCCTCCGGGCGGAGGCAGAAGTGCCGCCGAGGAGGGGAAGCTGCAGCTTTTGCTGTGGTTACGGCGGGACCAGTTTGGGCCGCGGCGGGCCCTCCTGCGGAGCCGATCGCGGCTGCGGCCGGGGGCTGCTGAGGCGCTGGCTCGGACAGGGAGGGCTGAGGCCGACGGGGCGGCCGCTCACCTGCGGCCCGTAGGAGCGGGGCCGGGGCCGGGGCC
>VZSC01003421.1:0-44717 GCA_013398225.1 Steatornis caripensis | reverse complement strand
CGCTGGCTTTTTCTTTAACAGAAATATATTTTTAATGGTTCTGAGTATCTGCGCCATGTGAAATAGGGTGGATGATATCCCTCCGAACCCCTTGTAATTTGACCATGGCTGAAATGGAAATATTGTAAGGGGTGGTGGAGGTGGTGGTGGTGGCAGGGGGTTGGATGTGGGGTAGGGGGTGCGCAGGCTGTTTCGTCCTTGCAAACCTCCCCCACCCCCCCCACCCCGTTTCTCTGCTGAGGAGGAAAAAGGGGATGTGCAGTAAAATGCCGTCTCTGGGACAGGTGCCAGCTCCTAGACAAAAGAAGTAAAATAGGCGGTAAAGAGGGAGGGGGGCGGAAATTAATAGCCAAGAAAAATAGGAATCAAAAATCTCCGAGAGGCAGCACTGGCGAAAGTGATGGTGCCTAACTGGCCTTTTTGCGAAATATCTGCTTAGCGATGGGTGGAAAGGAGAAAGTTGCGGCATACTTTTTATTCTCGTCTTCTCTGCAGACGTTTGAAAGCGTGAAGGGAGGGAGGGTGGAGGGTGCTTTTTTTTTTTTCCTCCTCCTCTCCTTTTCCCTCCTTTCTACTGAATTATTCATAGTGTCAGTGATGAAGCCAGGACTATTAGCATGCATCAGACATGCTGTTTGTCTGTTTGCTAACATTCTTCATTCAAGACTTGTTAACTACCAGACAAGCTTAACACGCTTCTCTCTTTCCCCTCCCCTCCTCTCTCCCTCCGTCTCTCCCTCTCTCTTCCCTCCCTCCCTCCCTCCCCTCGCTTCTCTCTTCTCTTCCCTTCCCTTCCTTTCATGCCACCCCTCGCAGCCGCCCATTGTTGCTGCCGGGTGCTGGCAGCCGGGGGCAGTTGTGGCAGGGGAGCGGGCGGAGGAGAAGCCGGCGCCGGTTGCTAGGTAAGGACCGCCTTCCCCTCCTCTCCCAGGCCTGCGTGCACTTGCAAGGGCGAGAAATGCCACAGAGCTCGCTCAGTGCCTTCTGCCTGCTCTTCCAGGAGACTGCAGAGCTGCAAGGTGAACACCGCCACCACCACCACCACCACCACCACCGCATCGGCGGCTCCCCGAGGCTGGCTTCGCCACCCTGCGCAGGGTAAGCTGCTTTCCCACCGCCTCCCTGCTCCTCCTTGGCGTGCACTAGCATTTTGTGGTTATGTACCGCTACCGTGGCGTGAGCGGCGAGTAATTACGGAGTAGGAAAATTAAGTTTCGGAAACTACGTGGGTATCGGCAAATTGGCTCGCGTCTGCCTATTAATTTATTATTAGCCAGTGGTACGTTAGCAGCCCGGCGAGGTTTAGGCTCATTCAGGATGATCGCTTGCTGGCTATTAGGGATGTGATATACTAATATTTGCTATTGTTGCTATTTTTTAGGTTCTCATCTCCCTCTCTATCAAGTCTGCCCCTCCCTTCCCTAGTCTGTTTAAAACCAGCAAGCTTCATTTTCTTAGCAGACAAAGGTCGATCACAGCTTTTATTTCTGAATGCAAATGTTCTAGGACTTGTGCCAGTCTTGCCTTCATTGATTACAATATAGCTTCTTTCTTGAATGGCGTTCCCCCCCTTCCTTTTAAAAAAAAAAAAATAGAAGGAAGCCCAAGAAAAGAAACAAAGTTGGGCGGTGCAAGTTTTTATATTTATTTAATATTTCAGTATGTTTGAAACATCATTAAACATCCATGTGCAGAACAGTTTTAATGCAGCTGCTAACAAGTACGTAGGGTTTTATGCCATTTGGGTGTGTATGCATGAGGGTACGTGTTTGCATTTCTCAACTAGTATTTTTTAAGGCAACTATGTGATGATCTTCACTAATTGTATCTCATTATAGTTAGGTTTCCTGATTGTCTTAGCAACATGAATTTGGACATAAATATTTTCAGGGTTCGTATTTGGATTTTGTAATACCCGGAATTGTTCAGGATTACTTTATAAATACTATTTTTATCTTGTATTTTAAAAAATACTATTTTTGATGGCCTTTAAAGGTCCGTAAGTGCCATAAGTGTATTTTCTTCTTTATCTTTTGCGTGCACGCACGGGCACATGCTCACGCACGCTCCCACTCTCTCTTGTTCTTTGGGTGTTAATGAAGGAATTTACTTTAAGTATAATACTTAAATATTAGAGTAATGCCGTTTATAGATCAGAATAGCATGTGGATATAAATGTACCGAATTACGCAGAATTTGGCAGATGGTTATACACTTAAGATTTATTACTACTATGAAATTGCCAGACCTATTATAATACTTACTTTGTGTTCTTTATATAGACGAGTGGATGTGCAACATAAAGTATCTGGAAATAAATATATATTGAAGACACTTTATGAGAAAACTAGTCCTTTCATATAGATTCGTAAAACAAAACGCTTTCCTCTACACGGAAAAAATGGGACGCTCATGTGAAATATTTTAATATTTTCCATTTAATGTTATTGTTATCCAGGAGTTAAAGTAAATAACAAAACAAATCCAGATGAGTTTGGGGTTTTTCCCCCCCCCCCCCCAAAAGATAGTTAGGTAATGTTTCTCACCACAAGATGATTGGAAAATACCTAGTGACTTGTGCAAAAATAGTTTTAAATCCAAACCATTGACAGCATTGTATCAAAACCATCTCTGTATTGGCATTGCATTTGAACTGTTTTATGGCAACATAAACTGAAAAACAACTCATAACTTCAAGTAGTAAAGCAGTATTTATTGGCCGATTAAGCTCAAAGTAAGTAGAGAATGTTTTAGTGAACTGTGTAGATTAAGAAAGGCATTTAAGAACGTGTGGCTTGGCGATAGCTAAAATTAATTTCTTCAAAGTACTTTTTAGAGGCCTGTAGTAGCTGCACAGTACAATGCAAACAAGATACTAGTTGAGGATTTTAACTTGTAGTAGTTGTCATACAATCACAAACTGCTAAACACTCCTCAGAAATTTCAGAGTAATCAGTGATACTGCTCCTAATGATGCTGTTTATCTAAAGAGGGTTTCTTAGGTTGTAATACTTGTTGGGGTTGTTTTGTTGCCGAGGACTAGCACTTAAAGGAATATAAAATTGCTTCTGGGGTGTTAGTTCATTATTTTGTGGTGGCTTGCTGTAAATGATCGCTGTGAAAGTAAAAGAAGCAGAATTGCCCTATTACTGGTTTATTTCACAGTGAGGATTTCTATAAGCATGCTGAAAATGCACATAGCAGTGTGTAAAGATCACATGTATGTTAATTGAGGAAGGATTAAAATCTGTTCATTAGATCAGTGAATTCCAGGTTTTAAATTTAAAATTATTTCTAGTCTGTAACTTGAAATATGACTGCTGATAGAAGTATTCAGCCCCTCAGATGAATGCCTTCAGGAATTATGCACATGAGCTAGAGCATTTACATTTTGAAAGTGTTTTGTGTTGGACTGCTAGGATTTTTGTACAAAATGTTTGGCGCATGGAATGAAAAATTAAAAGCATAGATGATACTTTGCTTAATTAAAAGATTTTTTTTTTTATCGCTGGCTAGGATAAAGTTTTGCATATTTTCAGATAATAATTGAGTGAAATGCAGTGAAAACAGTGTAAGATGCACTGGTTTTGCTCCAAACTCCGTCTTTCTCCCCCATCCTCCAAATGGATTTTTATCCTCCAAAAGGATATTTAAGGTGTTGCTGATAAATGAACAGTCTATTCTTAAACTCCCACCTATCTTGACTAAAAATATGGCTTTTACCAAATGATACTAACGCAGAGAAAGCAGGGAACATGAGGGAAAGGTACATATGTTCTAGGCCTGTGAGTAATACAGAGTGCTCAACAGAGAGCACTGTTACGTGCAAGGCAGAGAGCAGCTTGCAGTAAAGCAAGAGGAGCGTAGTCCACAGCATTTTACACAAATAGGTGGGTTATGATGCGGTGGCTACTTTCACAGACAATAAATGGGACATGTGGCATCCCTTTTCGGGCTAAACTTTTTGAAATTAGTTGGAATTTTTGTCTGGATGAATTCTGCCAGGTTTGGATCAGGTTAAGGAAGATCTTTTATTGTGGGCAAAGGAGAGGGAAAAGGGAGGAGGTGGAGAGAAGAAAAGGAAAGGAAACGGAGCGGGAGTTACCGCTTTCTGATGTGGGTGCAGTCCGGAGTTCTCGTCTTCATTGAGTGTAGAAGATAACGTGGGACTGTAAGGCTGGATTATATTTTGTATGGCTGTATTTGTGCAGCACTGCCTTCTCCTAGTACGTGCCAAGTATTCATAAACATTTTGTAGCAGCTAAGGAGAAATAAAAGGAGAAGTGGAAGGAATACATTGTTTCATCCAGATTTATTTTGGAAAAAAAAATATTTTGGGGGGAGAGAGGGAGGGTATTGTAATTCACATCCACTCAGTGTTTCAGGAGCTCTCTTGCAGGCAGAATGGTTTTGCTGTAATCGGCCTTCGTATCTGTGTGCCACGTATTCCTGTGGCGTGATAAACCTCGGCAGGGCCTTCTACGTCGTACGGCAGCGTCCCAAGTCTCCTGTACACACAGGTGCTCAGGACATGGGCAGGCATGTGATTGTGACACCTTCCCTCAAGAAAATGGAAATGTGCTCTAATTAGGCATTTTTCCTACTAACTGCATCAGTTGCTCTCAGCTTGAAACAGGTGCAGGTAATCAACCCTCCCTCCTCTTCCCCCTCCGCAGTGGTCGTTGTTGTGGAGGTCTAATATATATAACAAATCAATATGGCCACACGGTTTTGGTTTTGATTTATGACTCTTGTACCTGTCTGAGAAGAAAAAGAAATGATTTAGAATATGGCTGCATGTCTTTTGTTTCTTAAACAAGACATGCTGTAAAACATGTTTCGTCATAGCAGCATACGTGTTCGTATAGCATGCGTGCTTGTACAATACACTTGATTTTTGCAAAGGTAGGTATTCATTTATTCAGTATGCACGCAGCTGGCTAGAATTATGATTGCAGCCAGAAGACAAAAAGTTGAAATCCCCGTAGCCAGCATAATAGACATTCATAAGTAGAGTGATCCCAGTAGATATAAAATGGTGGGGTAGATGTTTTCAAGTGCACACACACTTTTGCAAATCCTGAGTTTATAGTACTGTAAACTGTACTGGTTGTGCAAATCTGTACTTGTTTGTGCATTTGACCCTGTGCCTGATCCGCAATAGGGTGGATTCTGTTGAGTTTGATGGGCTTTGGAGCAATCCCCCTCTACCCATATATTCACTGATGTAGTATGTATGCTAATAAATCTGGCCTATAACTTTTCACTAGCGAGCAAACCAATTTGTGATTTTCCTAGGAATGAGGCAGAAATTTGTCCACAGGTTTTCTCTGCACTCTGCACTCACGTAGAATATTTTAAATCTCCTAGTGACCCCCGGCACCAGAAGGATTTAATTAAAATTTGACTCGCAATCTCTGAAATAGAACATAATTCTGTTTAAGGTGCCTTAATTTGTAGGTGGATATACAGGAATAAAATACCCAGAATCAGGCCCTTTGGAGGCTGTCTTTTAAAAATATATCATAATTTTGAGTTGCCTTTGATAAAAACAGTCTTTTTTCACAAAAGATTAGTGTTACTGGTTATTTAGTGGTTGTATATTCTTCCCTCTTGCATCCATTTGAAATTTGCTGTGCCGTACCTCTGGAAACAAAGGATCTGATCCAAAGGCCTCTGAAGGCAACGGGGTTTTTTCCGTTGACTTCAAATGGGATTTGGATTAAGCCTGTGCACATAACAGTTTGCAATAATGATCTGACTGCTGTAGTGGTTTTCAGGGTCTTCCACAAAACTTTTCAAAACTCTCATAAAAATTGTCCAGGCATGATACTCTAGAATATATCTCTAAGCATCGATCATGTTTTGTTGCTTTGTTTTTTTTTTTTAAAAAAAAAGGAGTAGGCTGCCAAAGAGCTTCATCTCATTGATGCTCCAAATGAGAGTTTTATGAATAAAAAGAGAGTGAAAGTTGGTTCCATATTTTATATGTAGTTGATGCGTTACCGTATGAGTTCTTTATTTAAATTAGGGCAGTCTTTTTGGAAGGATTCTATAGATTTGAGATAGCAATGTGCTACTTAGTTGTTTTTACACACGTGAGTTTAAATTAACCTCAACCGTCGTATCCTGTTATCTGCCAAGGAAAACATTCAGCTCCTGTCTAATCTCTCCGGAGTTTCAAAGTGATTCGCTCTTTTCAAACTTGTTAAAACACAAATAGGAAAGTAAATTGCTTTGGATAGCGATTGAAGATTTTGCAAAGGGGAAGGAAGAGGAGCTAAGGAAAAATGAATTTATTATTATGATAACCAATATACCTTTATTAAATATTAAGTCATTTTTTGTAGTCTTTGCTTGATTGTGTTTGAATTGCGGAGTGGTATTTTACAAAACTTCAAATGTGAGGTACACTTACCATGTTGCCCATGTATTCAGATACCTGCATACAAATATGTTTACTGTGGCATTCATTCAGCTTCGGAAATTCTTTTGTCAGCATAAGCGGACATTTCTAGAAGGAGAAGGCAGCTTCAATTTTAATAATAAAAGACTCCATGTGTTTTTATAACTACAGATGCAAATATTTTTAGAGTGTCAAATTAGAAAAAAGTGTTACTTGAAGCTGGTCTTGTTTTCTTTATTTTTCTCTATTTTACTTTTTTCTTGTTTTAAGTAATTTAAAAAATAGAAAAGTAAACTGGAAACAGGAGCTAGAAAATAAGAAGCAGCACCATCAGGTCCATTTATTTTAATGCTGGGAGGGGGCAGGGGCTGACACTGGGTAGCTTAGAGAAATATATGATAGCGTTTTTGTATTTTACAACCATGGTAGGCCAAGATACTTCACACTGAAGTTAATTCATCAGAGAGAGAGAGGTCAGCTTAGGGTTTCTGTAAAGGTGATATGCTTAATACTGATTTCTTGACACAAGTTGTATCGTTTTCTAATACATTGCTCACAGTAACTGGTCTTACAGAATCACAGTAGGATAGGTGATAGAAAAGACTTTGTTCTGGCCGGGAAACAAAGCTGTAGAAGAATTCATTTACATTTTCATGTGCAAGATGTGGTAACCATAAAGAAGTTACAAATATTTACAGCGTTTTAGATGGGCAGTTACTTGTTTCAGTTCAGAAAGCACTGAGTTGGTGAACACAAAGCTTTAACGTGGACTTTTAAATGCATTGGCAATCTTTTCAGAATTAGTTTTGCTTTTTATTGGAATTAAGTGCAAAAGGGTAGGAAAGCTATTTGATTGCATCCAAGAGATTTTGATCACCGTATTTGCTTTGCTACCCATACACAAAGAGCTCTGGTATATTTACTTCTATGTTTGTATATACAGCAAGTATTTTTTTTCAAAAGATTTTACTCTTTGATAAACCATTCTTTTTTTCTCTTTTTTGGGTATTTATTTTTCTCTTTGGTTGCAGATTTTTTTTTTGTAAAGTAAGGAGAGTTCTCATGATATTTTTGTTAACTTTGGCAGATGAGATGTATTGTCTTATTTGTCTATAGGAAACAAAATAGTATGTCCAGCCCTGAGTCAGTGGAAAGTCTCCCACAGATATCAGAGAGTTTTGGGTTATACTCTCAAACCAAAGTAACACTAATTTAAAAGCCCGATACAGGAAGCCTGAACTTGAATGACTCTTAAAGTGCATTTAAGGAACGCTACATTCTGCATGACCTTATGGACTTATGCAGTTAGCTTTTTTTACCTTCTTGCTTTGTATAATCTAAACCAAGGAGCGTCAGAGTCTTGCTGTCCTGTTCTAAGGGACACGGCATTGGTATTCTTCCTACTGCAGCATGCACTTATGAATTGTAGGGTGCATGGGAAGGAATTGATTATATTATCTCAAAACGGATGAAAGCTCTGTTACAGGCCCAAAGAGCATGCACATATAAATTTTGCTGCGGGGGTTCGTCACGGGGTTTGGTTTTGTTTTTAATGCAGTGTGAAATATAGGGGGGGTTTTTTTGCTTAGTTATTATGTGAATAAACAATTTACATCTTTAATTCTATTTTTATTAGTAACCATTTTTAAAAATAGTTTTCTAACTCGGTCTGTTATGAAGATAGCTAGTTACCAGTTTTTTAATGGAAGGTTATACGTTTCTCATTCTATAATTATTACAGAAGGAGGAATTAACATGATCACATGGAAATTTTGTTTCTTAAATGGAGATTTACATTGATGGATTGAAGGTTTAAGGTGCAGATTTACATTTAAATTACATATTACATGACATTTACATTTTAAATTATACTAAAACAATTATTTCTACTGTCTCCTTGGTGCCTTCTGAATGTTGCTATAAAATTATTTCATTTAAAGTATAACCCACTCTACAATATATGTGTTTCACGTATGAGATCAGAGTACTATTTTGTATGGATGCACTCCTATTTGGTATAAATGAAAATGAACATGTAATGTTCACGTGTACACATTTAGGGTGCTATTTAGTACTTTAATATTTAGAGTGGCAATTACTTTCTTCTCTGTAACATAAAATGCTCTCAGGGGGTTGTGTTTAACAGGATAAAAATGGTGTCCCTCAGGTGCTTGTATTTGTTGTCCCAAAATGCTTTCAGGAGTCAAAACTTACGGTGTTCCTTAAGGCAAGCAGGTAAGGAATAGCACTTGGCTGCAGATACAGCCAGCCAGGAGCAAGGAGGTCTGGAGTTCTAGAGACAGAGGAGTGATTTGGCAGCGAAAAGCAAACTGCAAGGTGGTTGTGCCTGTTGTCAAGAGCGGGCCAGCGTGGAAGTCTGGAGTGACCACAAAACAGTTGTAACTTTATGAAGATGCTTCCATGCTTATGGAGGGTACTGTATGCGCGTATATGTACTTGCTGGTGAATATTTCTTCGGTCTGTGACACTGCAGTCCACATCTTGCAATCAGTTTTAGCACGTTGAAGGAACTTAAAGTATGAGCATAATTCTCTTCCCAAAATAGATTTCTTTACACTGCTGGCTGGATATGGCTGTTTTGCACCCATATAAGGTTCTGGGTTGGACACAGAAGCACTAAAATTCCATTATTGTCAAAATAATTGCAGTGAGCCTTTTAACTTTCAACGCCTGTGGAGCTGAATATGTGCAAGAGTACACACCGGCCTGGTGAGGAATTGAACCTCATGTGGAAGAAGGGGGTGAGTGAGACAGTATCAAATCCTTGAGTTTTGTAACTTTTCTCCTCATCCCTGAGTTCCCCCTGAGATACAATCTAACCTAAAATACAGATTAACTAAAGGTTCAGCGGGAAGAGCTAACAAGCTTTTCAGTCTGTGGAAGACAAGGCCTACACTTAGCTGTGGTTTTAAAGTTGTAAATAGTGCAAGAACAAATAGGAGAGTCTCACAATTCCATTAACATTAAGAGATCAAGCTGAAAAATTATTTTGCCAGTGCAGTTGCAGACTTCCTTCCAACTCTGTTTGAGTATTTTTGAAAAACGGTTGTAACAAAGATTTATCCAGGTGATCAATGGTTGTTTTTCACGTCACTGTCTAGTGGGTATTACTTCTAATGGTAATTAAAAAAAGTAAAGTGATTCTTCACAGAGTGAATTTCACCTCTTTGCAGAAGACTAGTTCAAGGCCTGCATAGAATTTAGGTCCCACTCAAACCACTTCAGATAGCGCGCAGCTTTTTTATGTCCTTTGCGTACTGTGAACTACTGCTGTAGAAGCCACTGAGAGAAATACTGGGTACAGAGAATAATTCTTATTGTGCCATTGAAATCAATGGTGTTAACTCTTTCTGATCAATATAATCTGCAGCCTCAGGAGTTTGTCTGGCTACTCTTCTATCCGTTAATGTAATACCCTTTAATTTGTAAATTATGTGTCTTAGATTTGCTGTTCTCCAGAAATTAGGCCTTGGTGAAGTATTCATGTGTGGGAGTCGTGGTGCCCTCATCTGGAAAAATGAGTGAGAAGTTGGGACATTCTTTCCTTCTCTGCCTTGAGTGTAATGGGAAAAGCCTCTTCAAGTTTCCTCCTCCTTTTCTGCCTCAGCGCCTCCCCTTGTAAGTTGGAGATAACTCTGACGTTGCCCACAAGATTTCTTCTGTGAGAAACAGTTGATGTCCGAATAAACCGCGTACGACATACACGTGGAGAACGCTGAGCTGAGAAGGGAGAAGTTGTGAACAGTTTTGAAACGTGGTGCCTGTGGAGTTCAAGGGGTTAAATACTGCTTTGCACAAGGCGGCATCTCATAGTCTAGATCTGTGTTGCAGCTGCTGTTCTAGTCCTGGACTTCCTTTGAATGGAGACTTCCACTTACAGCTTTAGGAGGCAACACTAGAGAGGTGTTCTCTACCAAAGTGGAAGGTTATGTGCTCTCTTGCTCACTTGCCATGAGGTTTCTTTCATCACTACCATCTTGTAAATTAGTCGCTCTGTTCTATGCATTCATAAGTAACAGGAGAGATTGCAATGCACACAGCACCTGCATGCATATATCCCCCAAGTCAAAGTCTAAGTCTGATCAGAACAGCTCAGTAGAAAGATGCTGTGAAATTGCTTGGTCTGCTGCCTTTCCAGTTTAGGATTGTGCTGTACAAGTAATTAAAATCCAGTATGTTGATAGCATCTTAAGACTGTATGGGGAAGTTAATTAAATCATTGACTAAAAAAAAACCCAAAATCAAAAACGCCAAACCTTTACAGAATACTAAACAATGAGCATGGAAATGAAAACTTACAAATCATAACATTTTATGTGCTCCCTGCAGAATAAAAAACTGGGAGGGAACTTTTTAAAAATAAAGACACTGGCATATTTCAAATCTTTTGCTTGCTGACTCTCTTTTCTCTGATAATTCCATTCATTTTATCCTACTGCTTGCCTGAATGTAGTTGAGTTTAAGATTTATTTCTTTTTACAGCAACCTATCCTCTGTTTGTAGTAAGAGTTTCATTTCTAGAAGACAGGCAAGCGTGCCTGGTTCGTGCAGCATTGGCATTGTGCAGCAAATTATAGTCAGCTCAAGTGAGCAGGAATTCTCAGTCACCCTCTCTACAGTTTTCATTCTCCTCAAGGGCACAGCTACACTGGAGAGTGCCCCAGACACACACGTGATGCACAGAGTTGGGAAGCAGACGAGGATTTGACTGAGCACAGAGAAGCCACACTAGTTCCACCATGTGGACATCTTCAAGCCAGCTAAAGCTGTACTGCCTTAGTTACTGCAGAAGGCCAGCTGTGTTTTAATGACTACTGTAAAAACTGGCGTTCTTTTTCCCCCCTGCTTTTCTAATAAGTGTGCCTGTGACAATCAAATCCTACAGAGGAGTTGCTTTGCACCCGCTGGTAGTCCAGTGAAGTTCATAGGGAGGATTATCATCACATTTCCCAGACTGTGTGTTTCGGTGTCCTGTCTCCCTCCTACCACCGCTTCCCCACTCTTCTCATCTGCAGCTGGTAAGGGCTGTGTGAAAAACAGTGCTTTGAACCAAAAGTGAAGGTACAGGAGACCTACACCAGAGTTTTCTGAAATGTTTCATGGTAATCCTCTGCCCAATTTGAGACTTTTATAGCCTGATTATTAATGGTGCTGAAAATCTTTGGGTGAGTGTGGTAGGGCCCCAAGTATGTTGTAGTGCTTGCGTTTAGGTGTCTCCATCTGGCTCGTGAGTGCTTCTGGTAACCGGTCACCTTATATTCTCATTACCTGTGGTGTGAGAACACTTCCAGTCCAAGCTCTGCGTAGGCATCCTGAGCACCAAGGAGTGTAAGCTAGCCAGGGTGGGCAGTTTCCCTCTTCAGTTTCTGGTATTGTTTGAGATCAAATGGGAGAAATTAGTGTGATAAACCTGGAGAGAAGAAGAGAAGGGACAAATGGTCTAGTTTGGACTGTTAAGTTGGGCAGGGTCTGTAAATATCTAAATGGAGTAAGTGCTCCAGTTCTTTCATGCTGTTTGCACAGGCTTTTCAAACTTCTGTGTTTGATTTTTGTGTTTTCACCACTTTTTCTTTCTTTACTCTTTAGGTCATTTCACACCCAGGCTTTCCAAAATTGTCGGTAGGCAGGGCTATGGTTGCAGGAATTGTTGGCTTGTACATCTCCTTTGTAGTCAGTACTGGCTTTTGGCTGATGCTCGGATCAGAGAGGAAGACAAAATGAGAACTTCCCCTTTTCTTCAGCTCGGTAAATGGTATGCTCAAAATGATGAGAAAGTTTCAGCAAACTGAAGCAAAGACCTGGGAACTCATTGTGTTGCAGACGAACTGGCATGTTTTGAATGCACTTTTTGAGAAACAGAGGTGTTGATTGCTCCAGGAGTTCATTGCTAGAGATAATGAGATCTGCAAGAACATTAAAGAGCTTCGTTAGGAAGAAAATCAGTAGTAAAGCAATATTCAATCTGTAGTCTCAGTAAGTCGTTTACTTTTTAAAATCTAATTCTTCTTAGAGGTGAAAACTTTTCTGCTGGTGTTTTATTGAAACAGTATTTGACTAGTAAGTCAGTGTTGGGAAGGTTTTTTTCCAATAACTCCCAAAACTCTTCACAGCTATTTTCTTTCTGTCTGATTTTAAAAAAACGTGAATTTTTACAAGATACTTTTTAATTTTTACCTCACAATCAGCAAAAGGTTCATTTTTAGCATGGAATAAACACAGTTGTAATGTGTATAACTGGAAGCCAATTTTTATTTTGAGTATATGTTTTCTGGATAAATTACTATTATCCCTTACTCTTACTGTGGATAAACTCCTGCAAATAATGCCATGACTTGTACCCCTGTAGGAGTTTTGCAAAGAGTAACCCCATGAGGCATTAAACCTCTCCCTAAAAATATCTGGGCACTGGAAAACAGTAATGACATAATTTTTTTTTTGAGAAACAGAAGGGGAAAAAAAAAGACAGCTGTGTGAAACATCTTTCTGTTGATTTAAGAGTTCATATTTTATTTTGTCTAACAATCAAGATGCCTTTTTTTTTAGGAAATAAAAATGCATAATTTTGACTTCCAATTTGAAAAAATAGAACCCCTAAGTTTACATATTCCGCATGGTTGCGTTTTTCATTAATATTTTAATTTTCCACTTGTATGTCATATTTTAAATTTTAATGTTGAAATCAATTGCTTTTGTAAATTTTTCTTTAAAAAGGAGAAAAAGATGTATTTTTGTTCAGATACATAAAGTAAAAGACATGACTCCGTGACTACTTCTGGTGAAAGAAAAAGTATGATAGCTTCTGTAATTGCAGCATCAGACCCTAAGTAGTTGTCTCTGTAGCAGCATTGCAATGGTGCAAGCATTGCTGGCGCTGTACTTTTTAGCAGACTTCTGTTCTGTCAAAAGGTGAGAGAGGCTGCTATAAATAACCGTGATTGATTGTATTGTAGCTTTTTTTTTTGAGTTACTACAGACGTCGGTATGCTTTGGGTTTTTTCTTCCGTCTTCAATAGCATGCAATGCTATACTATTTAGTGTACCTTTATTTAATTTGTCTCATCTGTGACACAGTCTCTTCTAAAGAGCTCAAGCTTTAGATTAAAATGTAGTTCTCAGGCAGAAAGAAACTGCAGTAAAAGTAGTTGTACTACTAGTTCATCCTATGATTAATAGCAAGACTTGCTTAGAAGTTAGTCTTTGATTTCCTCTGTTTAATTGTAGCCCTAAGTGAAATGGGTTTTTGATTTATAGAAAATGCAAAATTGGGTACAGAAAGTTTTAAATTACAGTAACAGTAAAAAATTTCCCACAATAATCATCCCATATTGTTTCAATTCAAAAGAGCTAAGGCTTGATTTGTGTGGGAAAGAACCCATAGCAGCCAAGTTTAACATTTGAAACTGGGGAGAGAGGAGGATCAGTTACCCTCTTTTGAGGGTATAAAAATATGCCTGAACTTCACTACGTAATACTTTTATCATATATTCCCTCTCTGGAAGACTGCATGCTAATTAATTAATGTAGAAAAGCTATTTTCTTACATGGATACCGTGTAAAAGTAAGTAGAAAAATTGTGTTAGGATGTACAAGAACATTGGCAAAAAAAGCAGAAGCTTTAGGAGGAGTGATGGCTCACGATAATGATTGAAGACGAACCTCTATTTTTTTGATAATATTTGCATTATACAGAATGGTTCAGTATACTGTTAAAGTTCTAATAACCGTAGTTTAATAACAGTAGTTTAATTGTAAACTACTTTCTGGAAGTTCTGCATGGCTGATCTCGCTTTTGCTTCACCATGTTTACGTTGACTTTTTCTTTCATTAGACCGCAATCACTATGTATGTTTACAGCACTAATCCTAGATGTTGAAATTCTAGATAGTTGAAATATATTCAGTATCATTGAAGCTATTCTGGGGGAAAACAGCTTCGCTTTAACAGGGCGAGACCAAATTCTGCTCTGTTCGCAGGGGCAAATGCTGAAAAACGCTATTCTGACCCGTGAGGTTTACATCTGTGCTCCTGAGAATATGAGGTTTAGCCTTTCATATTTGCTTTTTTGTGTACCAAAGTACAGTCAAAAATAATTTTGAAAATAATAATGCAGTTGTTATTCTGTTGGCCAACTTGCTGATTTTTAAAAGCCTGCTTCACCGTCTCTCTTCACATACAGTCTTTATTTGGAATGTACTGAGTTTCCAGTTTGAATATAAAATGCTGCTTCTATTCCATTTGATTTGGCATGACTGAAATTTAAAATCTAAACATAAAGTGTAGTATTGATCCTTTTGTGAGCATTCTCAAATTGTACTGCACTTCTCGGATAATTTATTGTAGTAACATTTTAAAGTCCGGTAAGCTCTGCTTTTGTGCTATAGTCTGACAGTTTAATCAAGATACAAATTTAGAAACAAATCAGCACTGTCTTTTATATAGTGCCTCTAAATCCATGGTAATTGGTACCAGACATCGGTAAAAGGAACGGATCGCCGTTTCATGCTACCGATACTAGTGGGTGTTGGTCCACAGCTGCATCATATAAGAAAAGAAGATGCAAGAAAAATTAAAGGATCCCCACATGCGTTGTTCTGCAATATACCTTTTCCAGAGTATGAGGCTGATGGAAAATTCCCTTGAATTCTGTCCGTTAGCCTGCTGTAAATAGTGCCATATGTTCTGCATGCTTTAATTCTTACCTTTTCATAGCACTGGACAATTTTTAAGTCAGCTTTCTTTACTTTGTAGTTTTGAAACATTTGAAAAACGTAAGAAAGCCTGTACTTAATAAAATCAGAGCAGAGAGGGTAGAATAAAAGTGCTGCCGGTGCATTTGGATTGTACAGATGTAAACTGGCTGACTTCAGACTCTCTACAAAGGCCTGTTTTGCGTAGTTTTGCCGTGTCAGAATGTGCTGTGCCATACGACCTGCAGTGTGGGTTGCGTTCCTGCTCTCTCTATGTTTCGAGGATTCATGCTTAGCTAGAGCATGTACGAGCTATAGACTGAGGCTGTATGCTCTGGCAGCACAGATGGAGTATTCTGTCATTAGGACTGTTTGTTGCCTGTTGGAACGCACAGCATATTTCTACCGTGGCATCAACAGTTTCTAAGATCTGAGGTCAAAATAAACAGGTTGCAGTTAGATACAGGAACAGTCTGGGAGACGGCTTAAAATTCCGTGCTTAGGCATACGCATATTCCTAGATACGTGGATAAGAAGGCATTTGTATAGCAAGGGCTCGTCTTAATTTAGGCTAGCCTATACAGGTTAGCATAGATTTGCAGGGGTACAGGTAGTGATTTTTCTATGGGTACTGGCATATGTATGCAAAATTGACCTTATTTTAAATAAGTACGCAAATTTAAGCACAAGAATCTTGCACTATTTCTCCCAGTATTTGTAGTACTTAACAAAGTGAAAGTGATGTTGTTGTGCACGTTTAAAACATACGTATTTTAATTAGGCTGCAGTCTTCTGTGCAAGCATGGATGTCACTAATTGCAGTGGTGCACACAGTCCCTTTGAAGTCGATAGGACTCTTTAGATGAGTAAAGCTCAAGCGCTGACAGACAAGCTGTGGCAAACCTCCTTGAAGCGGTTTAAGTTGCTCCTGCCCCAGACCCCCTGCTCCACCCTTTTACTGGGGAATAGTGCACTCTCAGCAGAATTTGCAGAAGGGAACGTGTGCCCACACCTTAGCTGCTTCATTGAAAACCCCACGGGTTCAGCTCAAACCCTTAGAAATGCATCACTTTTTCTGCTAAGCTGCTGGAGCGTGCCTTAGGTCTGTGTTTGCTGCTTCAGCATGGAGAGCCCTAACCCGCAGCAGCTAGGTGGAGCAGACCACTGGGAAAAGTGACTTCAATGTGTGATGGCAAGATTCACCAGAGCTCAAATGTCAGTGCCCCTTCCATCATGGGAAAGTATTTGCGGGATCACCCTATATATAGACTCAAGTTCCAGGTGAAATCGTGGCCCCAGAGACATGAGTGGAGTTTCAGCTGGGGAATATCAGTGAATCCAGGGTTTAATTTGTAGTGTTTAAAAACCCAGAAAATTTTTACATAACAGGACAAATACTTGTGATGATTTTGGCTTGAATAGAGATGTGAAGAGGTTTGCTTCCTGACAGAAATCAGCAACGGTCACTTCGAAAGGTGTACTCATGTTTACCTAGTCACAGTTCATTTATAGATAATCTGTCTCCTGTTTATTGAACTGCGAACACATAAATGCATAGCAAGCTGGTAGAAGTTAGAAAATGTTCTCATGGTTTGTTTTTGGGGTTTTTTTGTGGGAGGGTTAAATGTATCTCAAGTTTCAGTGGTTAAAATTAAAAAACAAGGTTATTCTTTCCTGTTCAGAAATGAAATGTTATTGAGCTGTATGGCATGCATAATACTGAATAGCTAATACGGATATGTGTAGTGGCAGTAGTGAAAAGAGACGCCAAGAGAATTAAGAGAATTTATAAGACTAATACAGAAAGACGCGTTGAATTCTTTAAAAGAAAGAGTATAAAAGAAACCCTCCTCAAATTCTTTGTTGCTACCAGTTTGCTGCCGTTGCCATTCTTACTTCTCGTGTCATGAGGAGTTCAGTGGTCCATGTTACAACCAGAGTGACAATATTATCATCCCTTCTTACCTTCCGTATGCTCCTTGCACCACAGTGACACGGAAAGAGCGCTCCTAGAAAACTTTTTTAACGAGCTGATCTTTTCGTCTTCACCAGGCTTTCTTTGTTCTTGTTGCTCTTCTCTGTATACCCATACACACAGTATGTATGTAACAACACTTTTTCCCATCCTTTACCGTGACAGGTCTGGTACATCCTTCTTCATCCTAATCCATCTCTTTCCTACTCATAAACAGCTTCTCAGTCTCAACCTCTTTGCTTACTGTGAATCAGCTGGGAACACTGCCCTCCCCCCCCACCCCGCCTTCTTTTAAGTTGGCTCTCGGAGCCCACCACAGATGGTCTGTACCTCATACATAATAAAGATTTTCCCTTTTTTTTTCTTCTGAGGCAGGTTTCTATGAATGTAGGGCAGACACTCTGGCAAGCTTAGACTCGTGTTTTTATATTTTTTTTTTTCTAAGTGAGCCTCAGGGGACTTGTTTGCCATAGTTTGGAACCCCTTCATAGCTTAAGGAGCTCAGTAATCTCTTGGTACCAGAAGTAGGAACCTGATTGTCCACTTGATCTTTTCTTAGGGAAGATTATATATGTTAGCAAAATGAAGTTAGGGCACAGCTGGACAAGAAAAAGAAATTAAGCAAAAGCACTCTAGGAACTGATGAAAATAAGTTGCTTTAGGAAGGTGGTCTTCTAATAAAAGTATAGCAGGTTTGTGCTAACTGTATTTTAGAAGTGCTTTGGGATGGCCTGTTATAACTGTATACTTCTTGCTACTCCTAGTAAGGTTTTTTTCAGTGAGTTCACTCTGCACTGTGTTTAGACTTGAATAATGAACTCTGTGTATCAAAATGTACCCAGGACCTCATGTAAGAGCCGAACGAGCATTTTCAAATGTCAGATGGTCGAAGTTCTAGGTAGCTCAACACTGTTGCTTCCCAGTTCCTTTGTATATTCTCATATTCATGTTGTTATGCTCTGTGTTGTAGTAGTCATAAAAACAGGTAACGTGTGGAGATCTATTTCATGGGTCTTGCTGTGCATGTGCTTTGATTTTCTGGTGTGTGTGGAAGCTGCCTGCCTGCACAGGGCTGTTCTTGATCTCAGCAGTATACTTTGGGAGCTGAAAATGTAGAACATATGCAGGAAAAAGATAACTGAAATACATTTATACCAGCAGTTTTAGCAGCTGATTTGATCCCCATGAGAAAGGATACGTCAAGGTCAGATACAAGGTTGTATTTTTTGAAAAATAAGGGAAAAATGTCCTGAACTAAGTCAGATTTTGTTCATTATGAGGGAAAAATTTTACAGATATTTCATTCCTTCCCTGTTTTGCTAGTTGATACTGTAGAAGGGTTACTCATTAGATAGTAACAATTACAGTCCAGAGTCAACTCATGGATTTCAGAGTATTTGCTAAAATACTTTGGGATTCAAGTACCTGAAAGAATAGTTGGCTCTTAGAGGGAAAATAACCCACTAGTGTGAGATGAGACACTCTTTTGGGGCATGAAGGTTGTCAGAGTAAGGGCTCTAAGGAGTGAACGCAGCAAATAAAATCTTGTGAGAAGAGACTAGCTCCAGAAAACGTGCCAGTTCAGCAGCGGTGATCAGTGACACAGAACGATCATAGGATCATCCTTCAGGTTGTAAGGGACCTCGAGAGGTGTCAGGTGTATAGTCCAATGTCCTGCTCAAAGCAGCGTCAGCTATGAGATCAGACCAGGTTGCTCAGGCTTTCATCCAGTTGGGTCATGAAAGCCTCCAAGCATGGAGACTGCGCAACTCTGTGCAGCCTCTTGCATTGCTTGACTGGCCTCGTGGCAGAAAAGTTTTTCCTTATTTCCAGCCTGAACCTCTCATATTTCAATTTATGCCTGTTGTCTCTTGCTCTCCCACCACACTCTACTGTGAACAGCCTGGCTCTGACTTCCCAATAACCTCTCCACGGGTGTGGAAAGGCTCTCACCAAAACTTTTCCCTTCTACAGACTGAGAAAGCTCATTTCCCTCAGCCGCTTCTCACAGCACTAATGTTCCAGCCCCCTGACTGTCTTGAGGGTCCTCCTCCTTAATCGATCTACATTGCGGTAACACTCAGCAAGCTGATGAATGACACAGGAGGCCTATCTAGGCGTTGCTGGGGCTATCGCATGCAGGGACACATGATGGTTGTAGCAAGGACAGGCTTGGTGGCTGCATGTGACCCATAGTGCTCTCTCTGAGCTCGTCTAAGGTATGTGGGTGTTTTTGCTAACCATCAGCTAGAAGCACTGCCAGGAGCTGATGCTGTTGGCTGGCCTGGCCTTGGCCTTCACAGCAGATTCCTGGGTTGAGTGTATGGCATTACTAATTTCAGGTATTAATTTAGAAAAGCATTAGCCTGGACTCTAAAATAATGACATAGTTTAAATACTATAAGATGTTACAACACTGTACAGTTTCTTTTACTTGACTGGGTGAATTTTAAGCTGCGGAGATGCACATTTTAAGCATAAAACCTGAGTGTTAGAGATACACTTAGTCTTAAAAATGGCTAAGTGTCTTGTAATTGCATAACTGCAGGAGCCAAGGCTTTAGGAACAATACTGAATACCATGAAATTTGTGTTTTCATTTTAAAATTAAGCAACATTGATAAGATCAAGAGTCTGTTGCTTTTGTAAAACAAATGTTGGTCCAGGGAGGGTTTTTTCAAATAGTGAACTATGTCTGCAAAGTTCTAAAATGGCAGCTGCTATTATGTGCTCATCTGCTTGGCACAGTAATTAAAATATACATTAATGCTCTAAGACATGCATTTAGAAGTACATACTGAAATTAATCACCCTGCCACTATAGAAACTGCTTGCTGAGTACAACAGCACATGTGTTTCTGTGGAATACACAAACATACACTTTCTACATGGGTACAGTTAAATTTGATATGTCATATATTTAATTTTATTACATCTTATTTAAATATAGAATGCATTTAATTTTATTAAGTATATGTGGGGTTTTATTTACATACTTAACATGTCTGAGACAAGCATTTTTAAAGGTAGATCTTAGATTGTAATAAACACTGAAGACCAAATCATCAAGATACTCAGATACCGCTCAAGAAGTCTTTGAGCTGTCCACAAGCATCTGTGTGAGCAGGACAATGGGAACTCCTGTCTCTGCAACATTTGAATCATCCAAGACGACTGGTTTCCACATACACACTGCAGATGGGGATGAGTCTCTCCCAGCACACCAGGCTTGGCCCCTCTCTCATGAACTGCAGAATGGATTTTTACCAAGAGACAAGCTTTGTGGAGGGAGCCCTTCTCTACTTAAAACAACATGATAATTCTTCAACCATTAAATTAGTTTTATCTTAGATTTAAGCTTGCGGTGTTGATTCTGTCTCCAGCTTCCTGAACACTGCAAAGTGTCCTTAGGAAATCTCCAGTGTGAATCTACAGGCTGTACAGTTACAAAGTGAGGTACTGCCGCTGTCTGTAACACCGTTACTCTTCATACTAGAAAATCTTTGTAATAAATTATCTGCAAGATGTTTGAGAAACTGCTAATGTTACTCCTATACCGGACAATTAATCAGATCAGGTTTACTCTGTTATTTTACAGACTACGTGACTTGTAAGTCAAAAAGCAGATGTCTGTCCTTTTCACGTCACTGAAATGCACGCGTCGTACAGTTTGAAACAATACTGCTGTCCTGCTTTACAATGCAGATAACTTCTTTTCTTTTACAGTTTGTCTCACTGTATAGAGAGCGGTTGGAAATATATGTGCACACTGCTCGATCTGTCGCTTTTCCCTTGTGGTACAGTGCAGTCTGCTGACAAAGAGTGTCGGTCTGTGCAGTGCGATCACAAAACTAATGGATTAGGATAGAGGAGTATCTAGCAGCGTGTTGATAAAAAGAACACACAAAAAAAAATTATTGTATGGGGAATTGTTTGAGAATTGCTGCCACTGCGAAGTTAAAACATGCACTAAAAATGTCTTTTTCTTCCCTGCCTGCACTCTGATGTAGGACCCAATTTTAAAAAATGAATGTTTCTGTAAAACTTTGATTTTTAGACTCGCACTTCTATACGTACCCCTTTGTACATTTGAGATCTAAATGCAGTGTTCAGGCATCCTTTCTTTTACAGCTAGTATTGATGATCCTGCCCAAGAGTTACAAAAGCAGAAAAAAGAAAACACTTACAGGCATTTGCTGCTTCAGTTGATATGTATTTACATGTTTCTGCATGATGAAAGATTTTTTTTAATTAATTTTTTCAGTGTATCAGCCTGGATGTAGTCTCACTGTAAGGAGCGTAAATTTACAGCAGAAGAATTACAGTTTAACATTGAAAAAGCTCTTCCTCATCTGAACCGTCATTCAAAACGCAGGATGAAAGTAGCCGAAGACTCCTAGAAGATTCTGCTGAAACTTGGGGTAAGATTAAAAAAGAGAACAACTTAGTTGTGAAGTAGAAGCTGATACGAAGCGTGAAGGTATAATTCTAGGGCAGGGGAGATGCTGCTTGGTGTTGACCTCTGTGCTGAAGTGTCTATAGGAGCAATTCCACGTAAGAAAATTTCAGTGCAATATTTGTTCAAATAATGAAAACAGAAACAACAATAAGCCCAAGTTTAGTACCAGGATTAAATATATATATTTGAAGAAATTGTCACTGTTGAAAAATGAAAGCATATATTATGTTTTCTTTATTCTTCTGATAATGTGTGTCAAAGTACAGGAGTGTTTAACTATGAGGAATAAGTTTTAGTGTAAGTATGGAAAGTATGAATCGCTGAGAAGTACAATATATTTTGGCTTGCTTAGCTCCTGATAAATAGCTGAAATATTTGCACTGTGTATAGTTATTGTCGTTGCCTTGTTATTGGTGTTCTTGTTTTGTATGCAGTAGTGGTAGCCTTTATCTTACATTTGGTGAATTCAATTCTTCCAGTTTATTTCCTTATTGCTCTGTCAATTTAGTATAGGTAGTTGGAGTGTCATCAGGGTACCTTCTCTGTGACTGTACTCATAGTATTTCATATAGAGAGCATTTTGGAAGAAATATCAGTGCCTTCTCATATATGTGAATCTTCTTCTCCTGCATCTGTTTCAAATCATATATATAACTAAAATTCATGCCAAAGACCTTGTTGTCTAAATGTGTATTGGGTACAGCTCTTAATATTGCAGGTGCTTACATTCATGACAATATAAAATGCTTCTTATGACAAATAATGTCATGCTTACTTTATAGCCTTAGGAATTTGGCCAGGGCACGCAAACAATTTATTTTTCATTTGTTTATAGTCAGACAAGGTTATAATTAAGACAGTAATAGGCATAAGCATTCTTGCAGCCTTTGCAGCTCATCTTTCTTGTTAACATCAAAGAGAATATTTGTGGTAGAAAACATAGCAGTCAGTAATAAGTATGGGAGAATCAATAGCATGCAGATTTAAAAAAAAAAAATTAAGTCTGGTTATCCCCTATCCTCCTATTGTCTGTGTATCTGCAGTAAAGGTAAAGCATGCGTAATTTTTTTTTATCGTTCCAAATGCTGTAGATAAAAATGATAGCTATACACTGGTGCCACGTTCTGTACACACCCCAGACCACCGGAGATATTCATGAAAACATGCAAAGACTTATATAACCATTACATCAGTGTCTTATTTCTAGAAATGACTAGTGTAAATTACCCTTTTGCTGATGGATCCGTTGCACTGATCTGTAGCTTGCGCGGTCCAACTGTGGATTAAATCAAGAACATGATAAACCTGAACAGAAATCCTGGCATAGGATGATATTACTTTGGTTTGCATAGGGAACATATGTGCGGGTGAATATACGTGTGTTCATGCATACATGTGTATGAATATGTAAGGTGTTTTGGATTTGCTGTGTCTGAGGAGAAAGCCCAATCTTTGACGGACATTTTAGCTTAAAGGATTGCACATCTTTTGTGTCAGCTCTGAGACAGTTGAGATATCAGCTGAAATATCAGTCCTGGAGGGTCACTGGTGTGTAAGAAACAGAGTTGCCAGCAACACGGTTTCTCTAAGGGTCCTTTGAGTCTATGATTTGTTTCCGCTCATAGCTTGGTCCAAAATAGCATGTATTCGTCGGCTGTGAAGGCCTTTTATCTCTGTAACAAGTAGGGACATTTTTTTGGGGCTGTATCTACTGGAAAGTTACTGGAGGGTTGTGAGTTTCAAGGCCTTAAAATAATTATATAATGACTTCCGTTGATGAAATGTTACCAGTTTGCTGATTTTTGTCTTGGTTTATGTCTTTAATTATGTGCCAGTGGTGTTAAAAAGCTGAGATTTGGGTGCCCGTATGTTTTACACTGAATTTAAAACATAAATAGCTCACTGTAAGAATCTTCTTACAAAAGATGGAGAGAGGGGAAACATCAGTCTGGTTAAGAGGTTGTTGTTCTTAGGAAGGAAATAGTGAGTTATTATTGCTACCTCTGATATACGTAAGTCTAGTAATACGTATATCTCTTTAGGACTAGACCTCAGAATAAATTACAAGATCAGAGACTAAATTAAAATCTAAAACTTGACCCTCATGTATTTTTAAAAAAGTGGTCTGTTCCAAGAACTCTAATGTATTAAGTCTTGTTAAGGTTAAAGTCTCTGCAGGTTGAAGTTCATTTTTTGACGAAGAAACCCAGCAAACAGGGTTACCTAAAATCAGGTAATGCCCACTGATACTGTCACAAATAGTTAATTAAGTCATTTGTAGTCAGAACATCTTCAATGTAGATAATAAATACTGGCCTCTCTTTTTATTACTATGTTGTTTCACAATTTTCTAAGCAATAATTGGAAAAACTAACCTTTGTGTCTTGGGCTAACTAACATTCAGTACTCTTCTTACTGTTTTCTCGTTTTGTCGGTTCTCATTTATGTATTTATAGGAGGATTTTTTTGGAACATACCTTAAAAGTCTTTCAATGCCCAATAAACCTTCCTTCAAATACACTTGCTCTGAGTATGCTCAGAAGGAGGAGAAACTGTTCTCCCATGCTTCCTGTGTCCCGGATATGTGCAGTTGACTCTGTCAGCTGACGCTACGTTGCTCCAAGTATAAATAGAAAGAGAAATCAGTAAATCTGGCCTTGTCTTGCCTGTTGCAAAGTCAGAAATAAGGCGTTTTCAAAGCAGATGCAAACACAGATTCAAATTAAGTTTGCTTATTTCTAATTTCTCAGTTTCTGGCCCAGGGAGCATGGCATCCTCAAATCCTCAGACCAGCAGAGGGGAAAGGCTGACCTGGGGCTTGTTACGTTTCTTGGAAGTTGATTTATATGTATTCAGGTGAAGGAAGAGGTTTGGTTGTGTGGGGTTGTTTTTCTCAGCTGCAGTTTTCTTTGTAGTTCCACAAGAAATCGAATAATTTGGACTTCTCCTACCAAAAGCTTTAGACTCACTGGTGAAAAACAGATTCTCTTGTATACAAGAAGCTCGCGAGAAATGAATACAGAAAATGGACAGTGCAGTCACTCTGATATTAAATTGCTCTTGAAAGCCTTTCAATTCTGGATTTCTTTCCAGTCTACAGGANACTGGTGAAAAACAGATTCTCTTGTATACAAGAAGCTCGCGAGAAATGAATACAGAAAATGGACAGTGCAGTCACTCTGATATTAAATTGCTCTTGCAAGCCTTTCAATTCTGGATTTCTTTCCAGTCCACAGGAAATGAGTGATAATCCTATTTTTTGATTTTTTTTTTCAAATAAGGAATGTGCTGGAATAGAAATACAGTATGTAACGTAACGATTAAGACATATCCTCAAGTTAGTTAATTCATTGGAAACGTATTGACTTTCTCCATCCAACTGAAATGATAGCAGTAGAGCAGGGAAAGCTAATTGTAGGAGAAGCTGCTTGCCTCATGTTTGCGTTGTTCCTTAGAATATTGCCAAACTTAAAATATTTGGGCTGAACTTTCAGTGCTGAGCATGTTGTTCAGACTTACTGTGATAGGGCAATTTCAGACAAAACACAGCCTTTTCTGAGAAGAGGGCAGTCTTACCTTTGGCTTTTTCTAAATTTTGAGGACTTTATGCTTTAACCGCAATCTTGTTCTATTCAGTCCTCTAAATGTAAATCTTTGTTTGTACACTCAGTTGGCTGATTTAATCTCCAGCTGAAAAGTAATTGTGAGATGAGTGTATGTTCCTTATAATTCAAACCTTTTTCTGATAGGTTCTAAAAAACGTCTACAGGCTTAAATAAATACGGCAGTAGTCTTCAGTATGTAGCTCTATTTCTCTGTGCATAATTCCTGTGCAAGAGGCTCTGTAAGAAAAAGTGGCTCAGCTCTAGCTAACGTTGAAAAAAGAAATTTTATTTTGAAGATTTAAGGAACAAAAGGAGCTTGCAAGGAATAGCATAAGAAGGTAATTAAATTCCGTGGGCAACCAGGAGAAGGTAGAAAGGCAGTAATGTTGCTTTAGAGTATTTTGGGTAAGTCATAATCTTTCTGTTATTTTGGTACAAGTCATATTTTTTATTTTCCCCAAGTACTGTATTTTTACAAGTCACCAAACAGGTTGCCAAGTACTTTCACAGTCTCATAATATTGCTTGAGTACTTCCAATAACTTGCTTATATTAGTAATCAATGAAGTGGAATTTTTAAACAGTGATTAGCATATATGAATTATCGTCAGTGGAAGTTACATACCCAGCTAAAGCAAAATCTGACACAGACAGACAGCAGATGAGCTGATAGTTCCTACGTTTGAAGCACTAGGAGCATAATTTCTCTGGAAGTGATGAAATGAGATAGGTATTTTTTTCCAACCTACTTTAAAAACCTGTTCTGGATGTTGTTTCTGTAAGTGCCTATACCCTCTTCATCAGGTGTGGTGAGTGCCCACTCCTGGGCACCTAATGTCAAGCAAGTTAAGGTCACAGGAGATGACCCACACACCCGTGTCACTTGGGACTGGAACCGAGTGCCTGTTAAATTGACTCGGAAGAGGTGTGCTGCTTTTTAGCTGGAGAATTCAGGACACCTCTGTCACGTGCTTAAGTGTCTTCTGTGCTCTTGCTCTGCAAAATGCATCAGGAGTTATTCTTTCTAATAAAAAGGAGTTTCTTCATTTCACTGTCAGAAATAAGAATAGCCTAGTTATTAAAAACTATTAAATATATACAAGCAGAAAATCAAAATTAAACCTTATCAGTGAGGTTTTACTAAAAATGTTGACGTTGAAAGAAACAAGATAAAGTCATCATGTACTCCAGGTACACTAGTCAGTGCAGAATTTTGAAGAATCTTGGTGTTGAAGCTTTGTGTTTTTATTTATACCAGCAGCCTAATCACTACAGTTCGGAAGAGCATTAGCAACGTGCGGCCATTCCCGACAGATGCCACGCTGGAGATCAAATTACTTGGGTGATTGATAATAATGGTTTGTACCTGTGTATTCAATTGATGGCAAAGTATCCTCAACTAACTAGTGGAAGCAGAGCTGTATAAATCTGAAGCATAAAGTCATTCTTGTGTTTTGGGATCTAAAGCTCTTTCGCCATGGATATCTATATTATTCCGAAATTAGACATGTTGGTATTTCAGCTTGCTCCTGTTGGAGCAGGTCTTGAAAGAACAGGATGGCAGATTGACTCCTGTTGCAATTTTTTTGATTTTTTTAAATTGTCTCTGCTAAAAAAGCTGATTAAAACTGGAAGTCAATTGTTTCTTTTTACGAAGTATCATAATTTGTTAGCATCATCATTTTGCTTTTTTGTACGTATGTGTTTGTGTATTTATTTCTTTACCAGAGAGTGGTCAAAATAGGGGTAGAAAGGGGATGTGAAAAAAGTGCCAGTATTCTCATTTGAAATGTTCGTATGACACTGCAGTTCATCAGCGACCGATGAATCTGTCAATACAATTCTGTCTTTTTATTGTGTCAGACATTATGTTACTCAGTCTTTCTGCTTCTGTATGGTTTTGATACTTCCAGGGAAATGGATTTGAGAAGCATGCCTTTTTTAGTGAATTAAATGCACCCCAGAGAATCAATAAATTGATCTGAAAGGCGCCTGCTGTCTTCTCCCCTAAGGAATAGCCAAATTTTTAAACACAACCATTCTGGACTTGGCTCTGTGGTGTGGAATTCCTCTGGTAGGTATTTGGCATGCTGTGGGGTATGCTGTCTTGTATCTTAAAGTGACTTCTACTCTGCGTCAGTGTACTTGAGACATAGTATTGCATTAGTGCTAAAATAGCATCGGGTACATCCAGCCAAATGGACTGCACAACTTTCATTAACAGTTTAGTCTCTCATCTAATGATTCTTATGGCTCCTAACATTTCTCCTCCCGTGCCCTGGTAGTTTATTGGCATGCTCAGTGATATGGCTGGGTCATAGGGCAAGCTTTCTTTTCTGTGAGCAAGTAACAGGTATGAAAGCAGATTCCAACATTGGTATTGCTGCGTGCAGAACACACATCAGGTGAACTATTAAAGCTGATTTAAAAGTCACCATTGAACTTCACTGCTTCCTAGAGGTCTAAAGCGGTGCCCTCAGTTCCTTAGCGCTCAGAGCATCCAGACAGCCTGTAATGCAGCCATGGAGACGCTTGGTTAGGAACCTTGCCTTTGCTCTCATTTAGCAGTCGGTGCCTAGCACTGAAACTTGCTTCAGACAGTCTGGCCCATAAGAACTGCTTGGAGGCCAGTCTTTAATTTCTCCTTTACATTGGACCTCGAAGGAAGAAGAATATCTCTCTTTAGGTGGCCTGAGAGGAGGGACATTTTGGGTATGCTTTTAAAAAACCAGGTTTAGATGCTGAGTAAAACCCTACCAGTTTTAATGTCATTATCTCTCTTGTCTCATGTCTTTGAAGACTTTAGACAATTCCAGCCTGAGGTGCCTATCAGGGGCCTGTAGCAATTCTTGAGACTGGTAGCAGAATAGGAAAGGGGTATGTTGAAGATATTGAAGCCCTTTTACAGGCATATCTGGTATTCTTTGATTAAATCTGAGCATATGATATTCAGGATATGATTCTTATATTTTGTTGAGGTTTTTTTTTAAAGGAATTCTTTTTTTTATGGGAGAGAACTACTTCTGCTATATGAAAACTCCATAGTGTGCATGCTGTTGTTGAAAAGTAAATTCAAGAGCATCTTCTTTCTAATGTAAGTGTGGAACTGCTGTGATCACGGGCACACAGACTCCTCTAAGTTCATGCATTCATGCAGCACTACTGCTCTGACTACAAATACAGATCATAGGATAATAGTATAAAGAAAGTGCAGTGTGTCCTTTTCCCATTTTTAGATACGGTTTAGCAGCTAGACATGAGATTAATCAATGCCATTTGACCACTCAGCTTTCTGTGGAAGAGCTCCACAAATCACAAGTGAGACAAGGGCTACTAAGATAGTTGACATAATCAGAAGGTACGTCTCTAAAACTGGTTTTGTACAACCAGAGTTCAAGCAATTATCTGGCCTCTCTGCTCTTTTTTTAAAAACATCAATTCTCTTGAGTATTATTGCACAATGAAATGGCGTGTCCACAAAATTCGGATTTAGTAAACTTGCCACAAAACCCAACTATTTATAAAAAATGCATAAAAGAATAAGTAATTCAAAGTGTATATTAGATTTAATTGTAACAGCTGTGTGATGTGTTATTCTCAGACTCTGGAATGAGGCACTGGGACTCACATAAGTTGTTCTGAGTATTCCCTGGATTAAAAATTCTTGCTGTTTGGATTCTGTCATGAAATGGTTGGCATCCCAACAATCATGACAAGTGTATGTGTTGGCAAGGAATTAAAAATGGTGGTGCCTCTGAAGTTTTGCAGGAGATTTACTGCCTGGGGATGGTAGACAGTTGTAGCAGTTACTAATGCTCTTCTGTTGTTTGTGTTGCAGCTAATTTCTAAAACAAAGCAAGATTGGGGTCGCTTGTTCCACTTGGTAACAGACACTGCTGCATTTAGTTTTCTTTGAGCGTTTTCTGACACTGCAGTTTTCATGTGTCCACTTCTTTTTTTTGTTGTTGTTTTGATAATAAATTAAATCTGACTACAATATCTCTCTGCATTTAAACCGCAGTCAGGGCTGCTTGAAAAAGCACGACCCTCTTAAAATTTTTACCCTCAAGAGGAAATATCTGATTTTTTGTTTCTCTTTGACCTGGTCTCATCAATGCAATTTTACTTCTTAAAACAATTGAGCTTGTGGTTCATTATCGTGCAAGACCAGAACCCTTCTATTACCGTATTTTTAGCAATGATTACATTGAGCCTTAAAATCACATTTGCAAAAAGAAAGGCCTGCACCAATCCCAAATCTTAGCCCTATCACTTAACACTTCCAAGAGGGGCACCGGAAGATTGAATTCCAGCACCTTTGTTCTCCTGGGAGACAACCAGTTGGATGTGAGCTGTTGTTTGGTGGTGTGGCTTGATGATAGTTCTCTGTGGCAAAGTCAAATTAAGCATACGATAATCTTGCAAAACTATTTCAATTCTCACATCTTTGTTTGCAGTATTTTCACTTACTCTCCTGAAGTACAATGTTTTTACTTCTTTGAAGCAGAGCAGTGTTTGGCTTGTGTACTTGAGCTAAGGATGCTGTGTCTGTTTTGCTGTGTCAGTCCCCCCGGGGCTGGTTGTGTGACCCATTTGGAAGTGCTGGCTGTCATGTGAAGGTTACTGGCCACCTCCACCTACTCATCGAGGGTGCGTGGTCAGAGAGCACTTTGATGCTGTGCCTCAGGCAGGTGCACCCTTGCTGGTGACTCAGTAGAGCTGCTCAGCCCGAAGCAGCGAGTCACTGTGCACCTGCAAAGCAGCTCAGCCCAGCAGAAGGTACTGAAGCTCTGTTCCTACGAGTTTTAGCATCTTGCCAGAGCAGAGCCTCTGACTGCTTTTCAGAGCTTATGTACTTGATTAAAACATAATTTCCCTTCAGCTTCTGGAGCTGAGAAGCTCTTAGAGGCGTAAATTAATGGGGAGATAGGTTGTGTCTGCTGCAGAAGAGAAAAATCATTCTGCTAGGTGATTTGTAAGGTTCAAGCAATGCTTCCAGAAATTTTCAAGCAAGCATGTTTATCTGCAGTTGGGACTGACTGACACAGTCACTTCTTCCTAGGAAACTCTCCATTAGAGAATGTTGTAGTTTTCCTAAACGTGGCCGTTAGAAGTCTAGGAAAAGAAATCTAATACTTAGGCAGAAGGGAGGTGAGGGAGAGTACTTCAGAAGATTTGGAGGTGTCTGCCAAACCTGTCAGAACAACCTCCTGTCAAAGTGGCTGTGGCAACCCACTGGAAACTGGAAAAAGGAGCATAGTTTGCCAGTTTGAAAAACTGGATATATTATTCACATTGTACCCGACTGAAATATCCACATATTATATGTAGTAAAGCTCTCTGAATACCCGTATTAAAGTTGGCTGCACAAATATAGAGCCCTTATGTTATTCACCTAGCATACTGTGCATGGAAACATGGTTAGTATCAGGCAGGCTCAGAGAGACCCACAGATAGAAAAAGATCTGATTAACAGCACCTAGAAATGGGCAAATCCATTCCCTGCAAGGAACCAGTCCACTAGGAATGCACAACTTCCAGGCCAGGAAGATTTCATTCTTATGTGGAAGAACTGTGTCTGTGTATGAACCTGACAAGGAGAATAAAAGTGACAAAATGAAGGTAGAGCTTTTTTACATTTTCACAGGACAAAATGAAAGAGTGAAATAAAATTGCCAGGAATGGATACACAAACCCTGAAACAGCTGACGAAAATATTTGAGGAAAATGTACGTGAGGTAGCAGAGGGGTACTTTGCTCTAAATCCCCAAAGCAAAAATCAGAGAAGAGGATAGATGCTTGCATCGTGTTGCTGAGAATTCTGGCATGCACATGTACTTTAGAGACATAAAAGATCTCCTAATTAGAGACAGGATCATTTGTGGGACATGTGATTCCAGTTTATAGGAGGAATTGCTCAGAAAAAGACATCTAACCCTAAAGGAATGAATCAAAGAACAAGAGCAGCTGAACTGACCAGGGAAAGGAGCAAAATGACGGCCGCTCTTGCAGTACACAGGCTATGCTTAAAATGAATCCAGGGAACGGGGCAGAGACAGGCTCGTGAAGGATGCCGCTGTGGTAGCGTGGTGGTATGCTTCTACGAACACATGCTGGAAGGGGCGTGGAAATCATTATTACTCAAGTCTCAGTGCTGCATGCAGCCTCTTTTGTGAAAAAGCAGCTGTATTTAAAGTTGCAGAGAAATTTCCAAGGTATGGGAGGAAATTTACAGCAAGACTTCAGCAAATCCAACATCTTTTAGCCCATGTCCAATGCAGAAAGTGGTCACCACATGTTTTCAGCTACGATTGCAACAACTGTACTTGTGCTACACTCATGGGTCAGCAACCACTCGGATGGCGGTGGGGACGTGGAGCCAGCCAGCAGCACTGCTGTGGCAAGTGACAGCAAGGCAGTGCTGGGAAGCAGAGGGCAGGAGGAGTGTGACCCTGGTTGTGGGGAGACAGCCATCCGGGAGCAGTGGTGAAATACAGACTGTGAGCAATGCACAAAAGCAAAGTAATGTTAGGGGCTGGTAGGAAATGGAGTCACAGGGGTATGGTTCGGTAGTGAGCAGTGGGACCGTGCAGTGTGTGTCTGGCTGATGCCTCGTGGGCTCCCCTGTCTCAGGCCAGAGAAAGAGGAGGCAGAAGGAAACCAACAGGCAGTACGAGGGAGCTTTGGCAAGGTGAAAGCAAGCTCTGTTCCAGCAGAACAGGAAACAAGAGGCTGTTCTGAAGCTTGACATGTGTGAAAGAACATGAAATCAAACTGGTCCAAGTGGGCTGGCGGTGAAGGCCAACCTTTAGATGTCTTTGGGTTAGCAACCTCTAGTTAGCACTAAATGTTTGCGTGAAAAGCACAACAGCAGCAGTCAAAAGCAAAGCTGTGGTGACCCGTCTGTGGTTCAGAGAGGAGAAGTAGGAAGATAATGTTTGAAAGAGGCACCAGGAAGTTAATCAGTCTGAGCATGACCTGAGTGTTACCCCATTTTTTGTGTTCCTGTACACCGTTCTCTAAAGAAAAGCCAATTATATTTTAGAAGAATAGGGGCCTCTCATGTTGTTATTCATCATCTGGTACATGAAACACTAAGACTAACTCAGAAATGGTGAGTTAACCTTGTCCTTTCATCACGTATGATCACCTCATCACTAGACTGGTGACTGCTCAAAGCTGCCTGAAAACGGTTGGGCCCCAGACAACTAAACTTTTATACATCAGTACAAAAGCAGCAAAGAAGATGAGGATGAAAATTGATTGTCCCAAGGGACACAGCATAGTGGTTTGGGTAGTTCTGCTTAGAAACTCACTTGTGGCTTTTATAACGAGGAACTTAAGGTTTGAATTTTCAGACTTATTAGCTGTACATTTGTTTGTTTTTTATTAACTTAATATACTATGTGCCACAATTTCTTTGGGGTATTGAGTCAAGTGATGGATTCATCCAGTTTAGCTCTAAATGCATGGGCTTTTTTTTTTTTTTTTTCATAAAACTTTGAAGAGATTTGGGTCTCAAATTTCCGGAATTACTTTATTTTATGCCTGTATATTTTTGGTACAGAAGCTGTACTGTTCTGTTTCCTTTCTGAGAATATGTGCTTCTGGCTAACGTAGAAAGGTAATGTAGTTTTTGTTTGTTCTCTTTCTTGACCTGTGAGAATTAGAATTGTCTTCTTATACGAGCAGACACAGTTAAACCACTTCAGTCTATAAAAGAATCAGTGGAAGTTTCCAATCCCCTATCTCTCTGCTGCAACAGAAAAGAAAAACGGGTTTTGAAAAGTCTGAGAAAGATATGGCTATTAAGCTAATACAGTATACTTCATCTAGCTGCTAAAAATCTTGACTGTTAACAGTGATTAAGTATAACTGCATCAGTAAAGGTGGTGTAAAAAAAAAATAAAACGAACCCTGACTTTCATTAGAAACTATCTTTAGGAAACCCTGATTCCTTGAGTCAAAAAGTTACATGTAACATTACTGTTTTATTTTGGGTAGTGCTTTGAAGGTTCCTCAAACCCAGGAATATGTAGAAAGAATAAATAAACCATAGCAGAACAAATGCAGTTCTGAACTATTCTGCTATGTTTCGTTATATATCTCTAGTACACATTTTAATCGAAAAGAAAATTGAGCATAAAACTGAAAAGTTAATGGAAAAATACTCAACCATCTTAAAGATCTGTTAAGATATTTATAAATAATAACGATATTTGCAAAAAAACCCAAATGAACAAACCACCAGCTATGTGCCAGATAAAATTTTCACAGAATGGAATGGAAGGACTCCCAGTAGTTTCAGTTAAAGCTATAAAATTTTTTTTTTTGTTACTCTTCGATTTAGAAGGAAATCTGTTCATTATTTTAAGAACTGAAAAACAAAGTTGCTGAACATTTTCTCTTACTTTCATATATTTAGAATCAGAGCTATGCCATGTCATTAACACTAGACAATCTTTATAGAGGTTTTAAAATTCCTCCATGTTATGTGATCTGAAAAAGTTCTTCCTAGACAGTAGGATGTTAACAAATTACGCTATTTTGGTATAATGCAGAATACCGCATGCTGTTCTGTATCCTTGGAGCTGAACTGGATATTTGCAGATTTGGGTGTATTCTGTAGATTATGAGAAAACATGTAAACTGAAAGAGGACTGTAAAACTTCCTTCAGCGAAATACTGAAAATTATGAAATAATGTAATTCTTACACAGCTTTGTCACTGCTAATTTTAAGTATTACTGCAAGTATTTATTGCAAGAGCCGCAGTTACTACTAAGACGAAAGTATAACAGTGAGCCCTGTTTGCTTAAAGAAATCGTATACTCCAAATGTGTTCTAGAGGAATAATCATATATTTATTGTGGGTATTCAAGAGATGTGATTATTCTAAAGCAGTGAGTGCTATTGGTAATGTTTTCACTGGGAAATGCAGTAAAAACTTATTTAGCTGTTCCCCTAAACAAAGTTTAAGCAAAGTTTAAGTCCACATCTTGAGGTGGCCTGCGGTGAGGCGTTGAACTAAACTTAATGCTGATGTGTCTTTTCTACATACAGGCACTTTCTGCTTTTAAGTTATTAGAGCTATTAAAACCATGAAAATGTGTTGCTATTTAGGGCATTTAATGAAATACTCCAAGAATATAAGTGTGTAGATACAAGGTAGATACGCACAATACAAAACGAAGATAGTGTAGATGATGAAAAATGAGTCCCTTGTGAATTTCTTTATTCCTATTCTGCTTAACTATTTGCCTTTTATTTTGAGAATACCAACGTGGAAAAATATTTTTGTAATCTATGTTTGGCATTTTTGGCCCTCATGCGATTTTGATTCATGAGTTGAAATCCTGTTTCCATGGAAATCAGCTGAATTGTTGATCAGCTTTGAGTTTCTCCCGCAAATAAAAGCATCTGGGGGACATCATCTAGGCTGATTCTGTCCATAATGTTGGCCGCAGTATTTTCCCTTTTGTTCCATATGAATGGGAGCTGTATTCCGGTGATGATTTAAGTCAAGATTCCCAAATGTAATTGTAACAAATTCTCTTGTAGCAAGAGAGACCCAAATTTACCAAAAATGCAAAAAAATAGTATGACACGTATGCATGTGCTTGACACCTTTGCAATATACATACGCTCGAAAAAAAACCCCAGGGGCAGCTGCAGTCATTGTTATCATTACCTTTTAAGCTTCTACAACCAACCCACTTCATTTTCAGTGAGGCTGAGTTGCAGCTGTATAGCCTTCATTCATAGCTTGTTTTTCTTCCAGTTACTGCTAGGGTATTTGACAGACAGGTTTGAGTTGAAAGGGAATGAGCGTCATCCACATAAATGCCCGCTGGACATAAACTTCCCAGGTTACCTTCTGGACGTACTGAGCAGGAGGAAAAGCAGCACGTGAGCAAGACTTGTCAAAGAGAATAGGGGGTTTGTTTTTATTTTTTTCCAGATTTCTAGAAGAGAAAAAGCAAGTCGGCAACTCCAGGATTTGTAGAGGACAGGACAGTGTCTGCAGTGTCTCCTGATGGCTAGTGTTGAAAGCTCATAGATGTGCTGCAATCACTGAATACGTGACCATTGCAAGTTCTCAGGAGGATACCAGGGTAATAACAGAGTGCTGTGATCTCTCCATGTCTATCCTTTGATCAGCTTGGACGAATAGAGCTTCTCTGTTCATGTGCTCGAACCTGACAGCATTCTCAGTAATTTTGTCCAAAAGTGGAAGTTCAGCCTGTGGGCAGTTATTGTCCAGTCGTCAGCATCAAGTGACTTCTTGTGCGACAGCTGTCAACAACTTCCTGAGCAGGAGCCAGCAGATCTGCCCCTGCTGTGTACTGTCACCACTAGTAAGGGGTGTAGTTTTTCTCTGATGACTTTCAGAACAGCTGGAATAAAAATAAACGCTTTACTTTTTAGAAAGTCCAAAAAAAAAAAGAAATCAGTGCTTCATATATAGCTTGGGAAGGGGGGGTTAAGCTAAACTTATTTTAATTAGAATAGTAAGGAGAAGTGAAACTCAAAATGCCAGCTCTGTTGTTTCCTGAGCTCTAACTCATAACTCTAAGAAATGGATGCAGTAGGAACTGGCTGTTGTGGGGAGAGTGGGACAAGAACACGATCGTTTGCTGCTTTGAACGTGTGTGTTTGTCAGGCATTCGGGTGGGAGGGTGGCAGTGCTGGAAATGCCAGGTGCTGTACTTCAGCAATATTCAGATTCTGAGTGTATTTCTGGCTATCCTAATCTTTGATCCTGCCATTGAATCCGCGGGGGTGCAAAAATCCACCCACACAGATCCGATTTCAAAATTCTGGTCTTAATTAATTATGGTTTGGTTTGGACAAATTATTGTTCTCTGTGTAATAACCGCAGTTATTACCAGAAACACAGAACTATCTAAAACATACATATACACATTACGTATGTATGTACGTATTTTTTAAGATGTTGCCTTTATTAATGTGTTTGGAGGCTTAACTGAAATCCTTATTACTTAGTCTTGCCCTGTGCTGCTTTTCACCTGATCTTACTGGCCTGGATCTATAGTAATTAATTTTCAGAAAAAACAGCTCATACTGTTTATAACCTGAAAGCAGTCCTGGAGCTAAGAGAAGAACATCTAGCTTTATACACCTTGCAACAAGATCCCAGTGTTTTGTTAAACTGCAAATGGACTGTGCTAGTTTTTTTGCACAAAACAGACCCCTTTTTTAATGTCCCTGGGCCCTATTCATAAGACTAATCCATCTCAAGTTAGATCATTTTCATCTGCATATAAATAGGTGAATCTCTTATGAAAAAAACCCCTTTTAACCAAGGACAGTAGATTTCATGAAACAAAAATAAAATCGGAGTTTTACAGCAAAATCAGACATACCAGTGTCATTACAGAGCCTGGAAGTGCCAGCCAGGACTGTTCTTTAATTAGAGTAAGGCAAAATTGGTGACTCTTATGTGTTTCCCGAAGTCGGTTTTTTTCCCTTCTTTTCACCTTACTGTTTCCTGAATTTTTAATTATAAATTAATGCTGACATATTTGCTGTGATAATGCTTACAAATAGGTTCCCAGTACTTGAGTGTTGCTTTGAAATTGGATTCTTGTCTTCATTATTGTCCCTTAATAGACCTGGGTCAAAGGAATATACTCTTTTCAAATGTTCGTATAGGTAGGATTTGGCAAGCTAGGTGATTTCAGTTATCGCATGTTCTCAGTTGGAATTCAAATGAAAATTCGCAGAAGTTTTCAGGAAATTTCCATGCCTGCTTAGAATTGTGTAAAACTGAGTATTATTTGAAGTTAGAACTCTGTACCCCGGCTTTCAATGAGATGCCATCCAGGTACTCTAAAACATCTTCCTAATTCTCAACCAGTTTGTGAAGTTTTAGATTGGCAACCAAACCTGGTAACAGCTGAACATGGTTTTCTTTTCATAAGATTTCAACCAGTTGTCCTCTAAAAGGTGGAGTAGAAGACTTCTCTGTCACACCTCCTATGTGCTTCTCCAGCCAGGGAAATTGACCTCGTGCTTAAAGCAGAGGGC
Organism: Steatornis caripensis; assembly: GCA_013398225.1. Classification (NCBI taxonomy): domain Eukaryota; kingdom Metazoa; phylum Chordata; class Aves; order Caprimulgiformes; family Steatornithidae; genus Steatornis; species Steatornis caripensis. The sequence continues at coordinate 7,516 of VZSC01003421.1, read as the reverse complement.
TTGGGCTGGGGTGGTGAGGGCTCTGCGCTCATGCCACAGCCTTCCTGCACAGGCTCTGTAGGTCACTTATCTCTCTGTACCTTTCTTTCGCCATCACGTAATACACTGCTACCTTGTGAAAGATCTCTGTTAATGTTTGTTGAGCACGCAGACATTTCAAGTGGAAGATGACAGAAATATAAAATACCATTCCTAAATGCTCTTCGCTGCCCGCAATGCATTGAGAAATTGTGTGCAAGAAGGCCAGTTGCATTTTATCTGATGAGATAGTAGCACTAGTTTTGATTTTCTTCAACTTAACGTATGCTTGAGGATCTGAGGTTTCAGTCCAATGTGGTAAGGATGTGGATTGCAATCCCACTCCCAATGTCGAAAACCGTTCCTAGATTTATTTGTTTTGCACATGTTACTATTGAGGAAAATTAAATAGCAGTAAAAGTATTCTAGAATGGAAAAAAACTTTCTAGTAAAAATTATGTTTATAGGAGTGACCTATCTGAAAATTATAGTACCTCAAAAAGCACTGTATATTAGTCTCATGCGAAATAATACACTTGCCATTCAATAAATAGCGTTTGTATTTTTAAAAAATAAATCTTTAGCATTTTGCCAGGTTAGTAAATAATGCAAAAGACTTTTTCTGTTTTGGTAGTTAGTTTGTATTTCCAAGTCATGGTTGTGTTTAGTGCTTCTTTTAAAAAAAAATTCTCAAGCTTTCAGAATTGCAAGTTCCACACCTTTGGTACTCTGTCACAGCCGGCATTGGAACTAACTGTTTTCTAAGCCTGAAATAAACCTCTTGAAGGGATCCTCAGTCTTCTCCTGATGGAAAGTGATACTAAGCCAAAGCGGAGGGTCTGTTTGAGGCTTTTAATGATGAGTAAGCCAGTAATACAACGGGGAAGAATTTTGCCGTTAGTATTATGCGTACAATATTTTTTTCCCTACAGAATTACTTGATTCTGTAATGGATTTTATGGGTATTACAGAACTTTTTTTTAAAGATTGTGAGTCAAGTTTTAAAAATTACTGGTAATGCTGGAAATGTCGTGTTGGAGAACCAAACTTGAGACCTTGCCGATGCCCCTGCCAGAGGTTTCAAAGCATTCAGCTCTGCACTGGAGATCACCCTATAAAGGTGTCTCAGGTTGGGATACGAAAGTTCAAACTTGTCACATTTCAGCCTTTGACCTACTTTAATTTTTATAAGAAAATGCTATAAATATATACTTGCCCATTAATATGAAGTGTTGTCTTATATATTTAATAGTTTCCCATAGTAAAACATTATCTGCACATATATTTCTATATGGGAAACGTGGGGAATGTTATGCAAACAAGAAAAGTGTTTAATCTTTCAAGCTACGAGTAGATTGTGGCTTTTCAAAATGTGCAGATTTTCTCTGTAAATTAATCTTCTGCTATCTTTTGTCTCTCTAGTTCTCTTGGCTTGCAGCTAGAAAACTAATGATAATGCATCAGAACTGCACTCTTTTAAAAGAGCAAAACCAGGGTACGCGCCTGTAATAATAGTGTAAGGACACCAAATCTGTGCATGTATGGCTTAGTATTATTTACCTAAGTGCTCGTTCGTTGGCATGTAGACAATTTCTTGGACGTTTTATCCTCATATTATGTTTTGCAACACCAGTCTGGCATCATTAGACATCCACCCGCAAGCATTTTAAAGATTTTTTCCACACAGCCATAAAATTGCACCTTCCTCGTTGAATATAAAATCAAGTACACCTGTAATAACAAAGCAGTGGAATAGTATGCATCTCATCCTGGATGTTTAACTGCATTGCAGTAGAGCTGTGGTGGTTTGTCTTCACAGACTCAGTGAAATTAAAGGTCGTGTCCTAATGTTATGTCTTCCTGTTTAAAATGAATAGCTTGTAAATGTTTATCTGAACTAGAAGTGAGAACGCAGTCTACGTTTGTGCTCTCCAATTCCCATTTTGAGAAACCGTGCAGCAAAACAGCTGCATATCCTTTCATGTCCTTCTTTTGCTGTTAAACATTTACATCTTTGATTTCAGTTCTTTGCCAGGGTTCCCTCTCCTTGCGTTTGGATTTCTGGTTGAAGCTTGCAGTTGTGCCGTCTAGATTTATAGTGGGTTACATTGTTTTCTGCAGAAAAGAGCAAGAGAAAGAAATAAATCCAGTGCAGGAGTACTGAGAACTCATGTACAGCGTCATGCGGTATATAGTTTCTTTGTGTTCTGCCAGTATGTATTTCAGTTTAAAATGTCTTGAGGCTGATTGGGACTATTTCTATAGAGAGAGGACCAAAGTATACAGTATATTGGCTTCCATTTTGCTGTTTTTGGACAGTCAGGGCTGCTTTCCATTTCCTACAATGTTCCAATATAACTAAATCACATACACTCTGTAATGGAGGCTTCTGAGACCTGAGGCTTCTGTAATATGTAAAAGAGCAAAGTAGTATTTATACAGTATAATATTTTGATTCGCTAATGAGCTGTGAGGTGGGTGTTATCATGAACTACTGTGCAGCAAGAAAGGGTCCTAAAACATGCATCAACTTACTCCATCTCTGAATCACTGCAGATAACACACTGTTTAGTTTCTAATTAGACTTGTGTTGTGCTAATTCTCCTGAGTGGTGTAAGTGATTGACATTCTGCATTTTAGTGGCAAGTACCAGAGCAGCTGACTTCAGCTCGCTGATGAAGCCAGCATACAGCTGCTGAGAAAAGCAAGCGTTTGGAGAAACTGATTTGCAAGATTAACACACACTGATGGGTATGGCCTTGTTCTGAGGGGGAAGGAGGAAATAAGGTGCATAGTCTTGAATTAGACTAGTGATATTCTAGTCCTAAAAGGATTTGCAAATAAATGTTTAACTGAAAAAAAAAAATCCTATGCGTAATAGTTCATAAATGGTTTATTTACTTTGGATAGTCTTTTGCACTATTTCTTAGGAGAGGATGAACATTATTCTTCTTCCATGCCTCAGTCCCATGTGTTTAAAATGCAGACAGTTTGTCCTAAGTCCTGTTTTCTGTACATGTGAGTAATAAGTGTAACCTTCAAGGCAGAATCTTGTGAACTGTTTCTTGATGGAACATGCCAGAGCAGCATAGGCATTTTACATGGCTAAAATTATTTCTGAATAATTTTTGCTAGCGTGTTTTCTTTGTGGCCGTCTCAAGTCATTATTTTTGGTAGCACAGTTCCACTGTGGAAATAAAAATAGCAATATGGACTTGATACAGACAGTCTTATTGAACTAGATTGGGTTATTGTAAGGTACATCTTTTAACTTAAACTCTCCAGTCAGCTCTGAATCCCTTCAGTCAGATTTTAAATGTTACGTTTGGCTTTTTCAAATCATCATCATAATTGCATTCAGCACCGATAAACACTGTGCCTGTGGCTTTTGGATGTTATTCATGTACCATTTGAGTTTTTCACAGCCTTACTGATTTCAACCATTGAAAGTATCTTGTGAAGTAGAGCAGTACTGTTATTCTGTTTTATGGACTGGAGACAAATGGCTACAGTTAGGTCCCTCGTATGTGTTGTATTACAGGCAAGGGGCTGTCTAAGGAGTGGCGTTTTCTCAGGACAATCACTCTATGGCTTGCTGCAAATCCCATCTGCCCTCTCTGCATGCAGTGTTAGAGGCTCTTCCTGGAACAAGCTCCTGCGGTGATTTATCTGCGTGAGGTTGCGGATGCAGGATCACTGGAAAGGCAGATGGGACACATGATGGCAGACTTGGACCAGTTGCGTTTGGCAGAGAACAGATCTATGGAGTGTGACAGTCACTTTATGGGTCAGAATTTCTATTCAAATGGTATTACTTGTGGACTCCATCACCCAGTCTAATATAAATGTCAGTGGTACTGTGCAGCTGTTGGATTTTCGGAATTGCTAGGTGTGCACTAGGGGCTGCGAAGGGTGCGTTTGTACGTATTAACTTTTGTCTGTGTGCTTCAGCCTGCCAGTAACACTTTTTTTGCAGGCTGTGTAAGTAAAGGTCTGATTTTGCTTTGTCAGTTGATGTTGGGGTGAATTAAGTTGGACTTGAAAGCTTCAACAGTATTCCAGGTAATAAAACTTGATCATGAAATAAGAATGATAAAATTTGTCATCAGCTTGAGAAAGGAAGGTGTAGGGTAACCCAAACCTGCCATTTACTTCCCGTCTGACCCCATTTCTTTTTTGTCTCTGTCAGAAAATGCAAAAACGCGGCTCTGGGCCTTGTGAGACCATTAAACCTTTCACTTGACCCAGCTATAGTCAACATGTTTTAACTGTATGAAATTGCAAACTACTCATGCTTTATTATAGTGAATAAAGATCTTCTACTGCTTTCTTTGAAGATGAAACTTGTCTTGGACTTCACTGGCAGTGGAATCAGGCTTGCTACAGATCCATGTTGTAGATTAGGTCATTTGCTTACATTTCAGTTACGGTGTTTTTTCCAGTTTCTCTTCCACTGCTGTTCTGTTAAAGTAGTGCAGCTGGCTGGAGGGCTGTAGGCATTGAAAGGGCTGGGGCATTAAAAATAGAAGCTTTGGGTCCTTTTTCATAGTCAAACAAATTTTTATGTCCCAAGTGCAGTATTTTAAGCTGCCCAAGGAAAAGGATATTGTTTGCTGTGCTTTAAAATAACACAAAAGATGTTCCAGCTCTCCTTGAAGCCAGTGGCAAAATTCCTCTTGCTTTCAGTGGGAATTTGCAAAAGACCCGTGATGCAGTTTCTGTCAGAGTAGGAGAAAGCTGTGAGTCCATAGTACCATGCAAATGTAAAATGCCTATGCTTCGTTTTGATTTTAGTATAACTAATTCTTTGATTATTTTCTTCAGAGAATATGGATGTGGTTGTTCACAGAAAACAGCTGTAACTAGGATTGCTGAAACACCCCTATTCCCCCAAACAAGGGATGGCCGATAAAACAAGAATTTGCTGCCTGCAGAAAACTAGTCTAATGGCTGCATAGGACATTGCAGTAAGGGCTCCCTGTTAAAGCATTTGCCCTCCTTATTCAGCAAAAGGTTGATGGAAAAGAGAAGCAACTGTGAACATGAGGAAGAAGCAATCACATAATTTCTATTCTAGTTACCACCATGTCTTAAAATAGAAGGACAATGAAACTTTAAATTTTACAGATAGAGATATATGTTCCCTATCAATTTGGTGCCATATCATTTGCACATTTCAGAGAGAAACTGCTCTGGTTTTGGAGGAAGAGTCCTGTAAACCTGTTACTCAGGCACTTCCACGCCATCCAGAGAAAGTGTGTGACTGCATTCCTCCCTGCTACGATTTTGTTTTAGTTTGTATTAGAGCATAGGGAGGGAAGGACCACCTTCTTTTCCTGGATGTTTCCTACAATTTGGAAGGTGAAGTGTCAGCTACTGTTTGAATGTGTGATAATCGCCAGTAAATCTCTAAGTCTAAATCTTTGCATTAATGAACTACAGTATCCTGAATAAGTCTTGTGCAAAGCAGAGATTTAAATGTAAGAACTTCAAAGGAAGACCTCTCTCTTTAAAGTGAGTTTTCCCTTGGGCTTCCCTGCCACAAGACAGCAGAAGTTTGGCTGCCCCAGAGGCTGTTCTTTGTGCACCTACAGCTCACTGTGCCTGAGCAGCCGTGTAAAGGGGAACCCAGCAGTGAACCTTAGGCATCACTGTGGCTTGTATGAAGGGAAGAGTATATAGATAAATGTACCTTCCAGATACCCTGATCAGCAGCATGGCAGGAAAAAGAAATTTCTCGTGTTCTCTCCACGTGAGATCATCCTTAAAATTCTCCAGAACAACGAGTCTTCTCTGCAGCTGTGAAGAACCCTAGGGCCATGTCAGGCATTCTTGCACTTCTCAGCTTATTCTGTTGCACCTTGATAGAGATAAGACTAATTATTAGATCCTCAGCTTTATACTCCCTGCAGTTGCTCAGTGCACAGTTTTCTTTATCCTTTTCCACTCTAGCCTTACAGTTTACTTTAGTGAGATTATGTTCTTGCTGCTAACGGCAGAATTTGGCTACCAGGAAAGGGCATAGGTTTTGAATTCCATGGGTTGTTACTGATGTGTAAATCATCTGATTTCTTCCAAATAGTGGCCGTGCCATCACTTTTCACAATATGCCTTGCCTTAAGATTGGAAAATAATTAGTGATTTTGGGTGGTCAGCTTCAGGAATCTTCAAAGGGCCCCAAAATCTTCAGAAATTGCTGTTAGGGAAGATTGCATCTTCTAAAATCTCATGTCCCCAAGTTTTGAAAATGTCAGGCATGCATCAGTATTCATGAGAGATCCAAGCTCAGCGATATTTCATGAAAGAATACCTTTATGGAAAGTACTTTACATGCACAGTAGATGCATTTTAGAACCCATTTGAAATGTATGTGTAGATTTTGATGTTACCAGAAACGCAAAAATTAACAAACAAACATTTGAAACATGTCAGTCTGCTACTGGAACTGGCCTTGAATTAGACCTATATGCTGCTGTGTGACCTTTGATCACATAGAATCGTATTGGTTGGAAAAGACCTTTAAGATGACATCAAGTCCAGCCATTAACCTAGCACTGCCAAGTCTACCACTAAACTATGTCCCTACATGTCTTTTAAATACCTCCAAAGATGGTGACTCCACCACTTCCTTGGACAGCCTGTTCCAATGCTTGACAACCCTTGCGGTGAAGAAATTTTTCCTAATATCCAATCTAAACCTCCTCTGCCACAACTTGAGGCTGTTTCCCCTTGTCCTATCACTTGTTACTTGGGAGAAGAGACCGACCTCCACCTCACTATACTCTCCTTTGAGGTATTTGCAGAGAGCGATAAGGTCTCCCCTCAGCCTTGTTTTACCCAAGCTAAACAACCCCAGTTCCCTGAGTTGCTCTTCACAGGACTTGTGCTCCAGACCCTTCACCGGCTTCGTTGCCCTTCTTTGGATCCGCTCCAGCACCTCAGTGTCTGTCTTGTAGTGAGAGGCCCAAAACTGAACACAGTATTCGAGGTGAGGCCTCACCAGTGCCGAGTACAGGGGGACAGTCACTTCCCCAGTCCTGCCGGCCACACTATTTCTGATACAAGCCAGGATGTTGTTGGCCGCCTTGGCCATCCGGGCACACCGCCATCTCATATACAGACGGCTGTCAACCAACAGCCCCAGGTCCTTTTCCACTGAACAGCTTTCCAGCCACTCTTCCCCAAGCCTGTAGTGTTGAATGGCGTTGTTGTGCAGGACCTGACATTTGGACTTGTTGAACCTTATACAGTTGGCCTCAGCCATCCATCCAGTCTATCCAGATCCCTCTGTGAAGTCTTCCTACCCTCAAGCACATCAACACTCCTGCCCAGCTTGGTGTCATTTGCAACATTTCATAGATTACAGACCGATTGGTACAATAGTTAAAGAGTAATTGGTACAAGAATTAGAGATTGAGATTTTTCCAAAGGAGGTATACGTGGTTGGGGTGTGCCACCTCTGGGAGGCATCCTCAGAACTGGAGCTGCCTCAGGTTTC
>VZSC01003418.1:4857-45394 GCA_013398225.1 Steatornis caripensis | reverse complement strand
AGAAACCTTTGTTGCTGCCCTGATTGTCCTTGCTTATTCCCCAGTCAATTGCAATGGCATGAGTATTGCCATTTTGGACCCCACCCCCCGAGTCATTCAGTTTAAAGCCCGCCTCACCAGGTTGGCCAGCCTGTTGCCAAAGATCCCCTTGCCCTTTCTAGACAGATGGAACCCATCCCTCCCTAACAGATTAAAGTCACTGAAGTATGTCCCATTATCATAAAAACCAAAACCCTCGCCAGACCCACTGTTCCAGAATACAGGATTCCTGCAGCTGGAGAACCTGTACCAACGCAAACTTGTAAGGAGTTTAGGCAGCAACTCTGTAAGTGGTAGCTGAGCAAGTGTTCTAGGGATTTACATTTTTGATTTAAGCACCTAAGTAATAATTAAACTGTATTTGCATGCCAAAATTCTCTACCAGATGGACCATACATGTGATAAGTATGCTAGCTTAACATTGAGGAGTAGCAAAGAAAAATACTGAATAACTTGACTCGATCAAATGCAACCACAGCATAGATGATTTTGTGGAGGTGGTTTAAACAACTGCTGTGAAGAAATTGAAGGCTCGAGCCATCAGAAATATTGAACTGCCCCAGGCGAAGTGAGAAAGATGAACGTTTTTGTGGCTAAGACTTGGATTTTTGCTGATGTCTGATACGTCAATAAAAGAGGAGATGCAGCTTCTGCTTGTGTCATGGGAAGACATATTTGCTGGGTTACTTCGCTGTTTTCTTAACAGCTACAGCTCTTTCAGAGTTCATTGAAGCATTCTAGCCCTAATACAATTACAGCTTGGTGCTGAAATCTCTCATGAGGTAGTCTTTGAGTCTCCTGGCCCCTTCTGCTTCCTCTGTGATGAGATGAAAATGGCTTCTTTGGTGGCTGTTGACTGCTAGATGAGCTAGAGATTCAAGTCATAACAGCTCACCTTCTTTATTCTTTTTCTAGTATCCCCAGTTCATTTCTCAAACTATCACTCAATTGAATTTAAGTAAAAAAACTCTTCAGCTCACTGTATCTATAAATCTTATACCATCTGAGTTTCAGAAAAATAGTTCATATTGTATGTTTGGTGGTGCTTTCCATTTCAATCTCTATAGGATAAAGCCATTTGGAAAGAGCCTTAACCTCATTGTTTCCATGGCAGAAAGGCCATTAAGTTAACTGGGCTCAGAGGCCGTTGCAGTGAATAGGAGGACTATATTAAGCCTTTTCTGCAAAGGTCAAGCTGCATCCATGACCTGAACATTCTTCAGGAGGATACAGGCAACCTTAGAGCATCTCTCATTAATGTCTTTATTCCTAAGACTTCTTTGAAGTTTTGTACACACCTTTGCTAAGTAGTACACTTTGTGGAAAGTACCGGGCCTGATACGGCTCTCTGAAAAGTGACTTTCTGGTTACTGTTCTCCTAGGAAATCTTCATGTTTGTAATCTACACAGGTTATAGTGGTAGCAGTCACCCAGATGTGCACATGAACATTCACTGCAAAAAAAGAGATAGGTTACTTTGACTTACCCTGACGTTTTTTGAGGATTCCTGTCCCTACATGCATTTTTTTAGTCCTGGTCAGGCTTTCTGTCTTGCCTTGGAGTTCTACCAGGACATATAGCAGGGTCTGGGATTGAGCTGTGCTCGTACAAGAGTGCAGTTGTGATAATAACATATGCACATGTTCAGACACTACAGCTAAAAAGTCCCTAGCTTGATTTGCTTGTGCCCAGCTATGGCATGAATGTATTGACAAACTATTGCATCCCAAAGAATCTCTTGATATTTTTGATTGCTATAAAACCCTTAGTTGGCATTTTTATTTTCGTTCTGGCAACTGCCACTTAAAAGACGTATCATGTCTACCATATTCTTGGGGGATTGTTACATGGAAATAAATATAAAAATAAGGGTCATTGATTCATTAGAATGATTTTTCTTTATATGTACAAAATTTCTGAATTCTCATAAGCAGGGATGTTTCAGTAAGACAGATGAAAGCAAATTTATTTTGGAAGAATAGGTTAAAAATATGAACAATTCATATGGTGTGTTACTATTACACGTTTTTTCCTCATTCATTCTAACAATGTGATATAATCATCCTTCTCTCTTTACTCAGTTTTGATGTTTTTTCACTTAAAACTTTTCTTTTGTTTATCATCCTGATGTTTGCTTTTTGTCTCACACTTGGCTTGTCACGTTTGTTCATTTTAATTTTAGAGGATGAAGAAGCTCTTTTTATTATCTGCTTTCTTGTCAGATCAGCTTCTTAGATTGTTGCTGCAGGATAGTTAAGGAATGTGGCTTTCATCTGTAATAATTGGCAGATTGCATCAATTCCAGGTTGAGGGAGAAAGGAAGTTGTACGTGCGTATTATGCATAAGCAGCTTATATAGTGTAAAATCTCTTTGTCTGTATACATCTTGTTTTGGATGTTTTCTGTGTCATTACTTTGATACAGCTGTACTCCTAGAATATAATCAGGATACACTAGAGCTTCACTCCCCATCCATGATTGGCTCACATTGTTGAATGTCTTGTATTCAACAGATAAAAGCATTCTTTAAAAGCGTTGCAATTTCATAACCTTCTCTGTGCTGACTTCTTCAGTTATCTACTTGTTTCTGGTCCCAAATTAAGAAAATGTTTAAAATTACTAGTATGAGAGGAGACACACAGAATTTAAAGAGGTTATTGATAAACTTGAATCTAGGTAATTGCTTAAATACCTTCCTGAACACAGAACTAACAAAATAAAAGGACTGTATTACTAGATGATTAAAGAAGCAATTAACTTTTTTTCCCGCTGACCTTGATATCTGTGATTGTGATAGCATGTTTTATTAATTCCTTATAGCTTATCTTGAGACTCTTCCTATATGTGCTCTTTTCATATGATTCTATTTAAACATGATATTGAGGGTATGCTGGAAAATGTTCTCATGATGTACATACTACAATTCATAAGAAACTGTAATGCTAAGAAAAATCAATAACATTGGCATGGTTTATGGGCAAATTCCTGGCATACATTCTACTTTGTTACACTGGTATGTAATAAAGGGTAACATTTTCCTTCACTGGAGCTGTTCCAGATACTGATTAAAATAAGGTTAGAACTTATTTGCCCAGTTGTAAATAAATTGAATAGCTATGCTAAGTGCAAAAAATGGCTAAATCTCAGCCAAATTAGTACTCTAACAGAAAGTTGTCTGTAAACATTAACAAGAATTCTTTCAATATGTCCATAATGTAGTTGGGACTGTGCTTGCTCCAAATACCTGACACAACTCTGATACAGCGGAACATAATGAAGGAAAAACAACCACTTATAATGGAGGGCATATGAACTGCTTTGGACCCACTTATGATTACTATAAAACACCATTGATTTAATTGAATTACATGTTATTTAGGACTTTGGTAGGTAAGTCTAAGTCTTGGAAATGGATTTCCTATAATGCAGTTATAAATTTATGTATATATTATATGTGTAAGTTTTAAATATATATGGTTGCATATAGAATTTATACATGCATTAATGAATATTTTTATATGCAATATAACCATAGTCAAAGAAAAAACTACTCTGTCCTGTGGGTTTGAAAGAAAACCTGTGCATTGCAATTTTTTTGTTGGTTTCAATTACAAAGACTTGCACTCTGACATGATTAAACACACGAACCTCTCAAACTTTGCTGTCTTTGGTATTTCTATCCATGTGGAAAGTCCTTGTTTCATTACATTGATATGTTCAAATTTAAGTGTGAGACAGAATAGCTGTCTAGTGTTGTCTCTGGAAAGAATGATGCTTTAATTACATGATTTAACTGAACTTTACAGTTAAAGACAAAGTATAGTGTGTGAAATATAATAAAATTCATCTTTCCAATGAAATAAGTGTTTAACTAATCATTCTTCGACAACTTGTGGGATGCTTAAAAATTTCAAGGATCATAAAATGTTGAGATCTAAAAAGTCAAATGATATTCAGTCTTAGCTGTCAGAGCAACATTAGTTGAAGCTGAGTGGCAGACTTTAAGATTTAACTACTCTCAAAAAACTCCCAATATCATTACACTGTTTCATTACGTATACTGTTTTCAGTATTTTAAAACTGATACTTGTTGATGTAAAGTTTACCAATATGATGAAGAACCAATAAGGAAAAGCTAGCTAAAAGATAAAGCATGTAGAAGAGTGCATCAAAAGAAAGTTGGCAGAGAATTTTCCTGTCCACCCTGGCTTACTGAGTCTGCCAAGAAGGAAACTGCATTAACCCAAATAGGCCTCCATGCTGGCATCACTTTCCTGCTTGGAGTGTCCATGACAGCACAAGTATCTCTGCACAGCATTGAAGCCATGTAATCAGGTCAACTGGATGACCAGGTTATGTTGGGATTTATATCTGATTAAGACGACTAAAGAAAAGATACTTATTATTTAAGACCTTAGAATTTTGTGAGGCTTCTATGCGCATTTCTGTTTGAGGAATTTTCTTATCCTTGTGAGTTCTCCTTAGCTTTGTCATGATAAACCAGTTGTTTCCACGCTTGTTTCTCTTTGCCAGTCTTTTTGCTTTCTTGATGCACAGTTAAATCCAGCAGTCTCTCTCTTTTATCTGTGTTTTTCTTGGTCTTCCTCACTTATCTTCTTTGGGCTGTCAGGTATTTTTCCTCTCCTGATCACATGACAATATTTTGTAATTTCCTCTGTTAATCATATTGACAGGGTCTCTTGTGATACCACTCTTTTTTTAACGTCCAGTTATAAGATTGTTCCTGAAACTGTAGTTACGGCAGCTCTGAAATCTGGGGTGGTTATTTTATTCTAACAGTATTACGTCCTCACAAATATCTGTGTCTCTGCTATTTTTCCAGAAAACCAGCAACATTCAAGCTGCAATCTCTGAAACACCCCCTTTTTTTTTTGTTCAACCTCCAACTCTCATAGGTAGATGTTGCTTTTTCACGAACTGTAGTCGTCAAAAAGCATAGATTTCTGTTTTTAATGCTGACCCCTATTTTTTTCCAGATTGTTGATACAGTTCTGTCTTTTAGTTTCTTTATTACTCAATTTCCTTTGAGTGTTATTTATTGGGCAATTATTTTGGTCAGTACTTCAGCCTAGATATAGAAACCTTTCACCCCACTGATGTTCCTTCTTCTGCATTAGAACCATAGAATGATCTCTTATTTACTTAGAGATTAACGGAGAATCTACACTCTTAGTATACCCACCATGTTGACATGTTCTGTGGATCCTTGAACCCAGCTGGTGATCAACATTAGACAGTCTGCATACCTAAAGTCACACACCTCTCAAATTTTTAAATGTTTTCCTCAGTACCATCTCCGCTAAAATGCTGGATAGGATGATACAACTAACCCTTTCCTGTACACGTTTGATGTTTGAGAGAGACTCTTACGTTATTCTCACCTCTCATACAGCGAATTTATGATTGTAGCAAGTTCTACACAGTAGCTCATCTGAGTGTGATAGAAAACCCATTTCAAGCATCATGAGCCACAACCAATCATTTCCCACTAAGTCAAATGCTTTAGTGAAGTCAACAAAGAAGAGAGAGGATTACTAAAATATTTAACATGACTGATCATGGCCTTGAGGTTTGTCCCTTGTACCTCTTCCAAGCATATGTCATACAAATTCACATTGATATTCTGAGTTGTTTTTTTAAATCTTTGAATCCTTTCCAGAATAATGACCTTGCTTCCATGCAGTATTAGTGAGATTGATTTGTAGGTGTGTGTTTCTTCCAGTAGTAGATTGTGTAGATTGATCTTTTCCAAGATCTGGCTGCCCTCTGCTTTCCAGTAGCTTCAGGAGCACAGAAAGCAACTTTTCTACTGCTGCTGTTCAAGAAGCTTTATTGGTGCATCATCCTGTCTTTGAACTTTTCCATTCTTCATTCATTTAGCAGCATATGCTGCTTTGGACTATAATGGTGGTGATTCTGTTTTACCTGCTCAGTCTACATCATTCATCTGTTCCTCATCCTTACGTAGTTGTTTTTCTTCTACCCAGATTGCCACCTTTGAGTACCTGTGGTGGGAGCTTTTAAGCAACGCTGTAATGAAATACCTTATTTGAGTCAACTGTTATGCTATCTTGTGATTTTTTGATACACCTTTTGATCTCCTCATTGCAGTTTTAAAAAATTATTGAATTTGTATAAATTATTCTCTGCTTATACTATTTTTTCCCTGTCCTAAATAACCCTTGGTAGCTTATCTAGGAACCCACTCTCTTAGTAATATTATATTCTCACATATTTCAAGAACAGTAGTAGAATTCGCTTTACTAAAATTTGGATCTCACTTTCTTTTCAGTTTCAACATTGCTTAAAAACAAGTTTTAGTATCTGCAGCATGTGTTCTATCACATACATGAGGTTTAAACTCAAGGCCTTCTCTTTGTTTTACCTTCTAACTCTGTAGTACAGCTAATGAATCACAAACCGTAACTTAATACATTCATTCTGCTGTAATGGTCTCCATCTGACTGACTACGTGCAGGTGTCCTGATTTCCTGACTGTAGGTTTGGCAAAGTCAGAGTATACATGTTTCGCTTGGGCAGACTTTCAATACAGAATTCCACTAGTTGCTAGCCCTTCCATTTACTTTTCTTTTATTCTTGCCATTTTTTTTCTTCATTTTCCCAACTTCGGCATTCATCACGATAAAATATAAGTACCTGTCCCTTTGGAAATATAACTGTTTAATTCTTGCATTCATTCATAATGCAGAAGTAGTCACGTAGGTTATGATTACCGCCGGTGGTATAAAATACCACTGTGTTCTTTACTGATGTGTTTAAAATATTTTGACTTCATGGCCACTATTCCCAGCATGTCTGCTGTCTGTAATTGTAATTCTTCTACAATTAATGCAATTTCTGCAGTGCAAGATATTTAGAAGTAATTGTAATTCTTCTACAATTAATGCAATTTCTGCAGTGCAAGATATTTAGAAGTTCTACCCATTAATACGTTTTCTTAAATTTTGATTTTTGCTCTCAGTGGCCACAACAGCTGAATTTGTCCAAGTTACATCCTAAAAGTGCTTTCTCAAATTCTACGCCTTCTCTTGCATCACCAACCTGCTGATTTTATACTTTAACGAGAGAAGGAGAGGTTTGAGGGGAGTCTTCGTGATATCTGCTCTGATTTGAGTCTATTAGGTAAAGCAGTTCAGTTTTCCCCAACAGGAAATTAATTTCCTTCAGATTGATAAGCTTATTGGAAAAGGCTAAGAATGTGGTTCTGTTATGAAACCATAAGTTATTTCTCCTATTCATAGGTCTGTTTTATTTACTGCATGTATTTCATACACATCCAAACAGGATTTCTCCTCCATTAAGAGATGTATCCAGCACTGTTGTACTCCAGAACAAGGATGTTTTTTTCAGATTTTATAAGCAAGCTGTGTTGTAAATACTTAAAATGTGCAATTCTAGCAGTGACATCATAAATCAAGGTATTGGGCTAACAATCTCAACAAAACTTATTGCACGTGTTCACGTTATACTTCTTTGAGTATCTCATTGCTCTTATTTTCTCAATTTAAAGCCAAGATACTCTACAAGTAGGTTACACAAATTGAAATTTTAAACAGTATCTTTTTGAATAGCAGCTATGACAACAACATTATGCCCTGGGTACTTGAAAATGGGAAATACATTCTAAACATCTCAGATGTCTAAAACCCAGATGAATGAAATATCAAACATTCTGAGAAGAAGTATTTTGGTTTGGGGCTGTGTATATGAAAGATTCAGTTCAAAAGAAAATATTTTCAGACCATCTTGATACAGAAGTGATGGAGGAATATATTTTAAAGCCATATTGATAGCTTTGCTGGAATTAGTATATGTGTACAAATAGGTGTGTATAGACATTGACTTAAAAATCTTTTGCAGACATCATTCTGCAGTCTTGCAGTTGTGGGCAGTCCTGTTTTTCTCAAATGAAATATTATTTAATTATTTTCTCGTGGAACATATTTATTTATCCTCTGAACGTGAGGGACAAAAGGTTCTAAGTACCAGAAGTCCAGTCTTATTTTCATACTGATTTCTGAATTACCACTCCTCAATATTAGAATTTATCTAGCCTTCTGAGCAATAGACAAGTCCATGAAGCAGAGAACCAATATATGATTTGGCTTTCTCCGGGTCCATAAGGGACACAAATGAGGAGAGCTCAAAGAGCACAGAGGAGCAGAGCATCCCAATATCACTGGGGTTAGCGTCACAGATGGCAGCAGGTCAAATGAAAAGTGAAATTGTATGTCCTCAATGAGTAACTGCCATCTGTCTGACTTGAGATCCAGATGTCGCATTTCTTTTTATTCTGAGAATGCAACAACTGTTTCAAGGTTTACTTGGGAGGAAATGTGGCCTACGTGGAGGAGGCAGATGTGAAGTAGACATAAAGATTTTGGAAAGTAATTAGAAAAGATTGGATATTCTGTTTTATACTCTTCAGAGATTTGTTCCACCTGGTTTACTGTTATTACAAATGTTGGGAATATCCTTGAAATGTCAAATCAGACAAAACTGTTTATGCCTTTTTACTACATGTGCAAAGTGTGTGGATAAAAGCTCTTGAATGCTGTAATGCTTTTTAATGCAGCAGTCTTTCTATAGAACTGAAAAAGCAATAGTTGCTAAACGACTTATTCCAAAGAGTGTGCTTTAATTTTAAAGAGTATTTACAACATAAATGTTCACTGAACTGTTGATATCAATATAATACTTAATGTGACCAGGATCTAAAGACCAAAATTGCTAGTCACCGAGAAATACTTTTCCTAGTGAGGGAGGAAGCCTCCAGGAAACAGTGTGATCATGCTGAACTCATTGCCCATCAGAATGTACTCCGCCTGCAACAGCAAGTGCCACCACACTGATTTGCAATGTGGTTTCTACTCATTTTTTTCCCTGCTTAGTTGTAGGAGCAAGGACTATTGTTGATGATGGATATCAGACTTTGAAAAATAATGCTATCTAGCGTCATACCTTCTTCTCTCCCAAGTATGCATACCATGCTGTATCTGCTCTCCCTTACACTCAGAGCTTTATGCTAAAAAGGCTGGTGGCAGAAATTACCTGAAGGAAGGAAGACTTCCTTCAAAAGAAAGGCCACAGACTCTGCAGACTAGATTACTAGCTCCAGTTAGAGTTTAACTTGGAGGGTTTTGAAATTTGAATGTGAATCCAACTTCTGCCTTCCTAAGTTAGCATGAGTCCGTGTATTCAGTTAGAAGGATGAAGAAATGCTAGTTAAATATTTATGCATTGCATATTTAAGTATCACTAACTGATGCTTTTTATCTACCCCATCGTTCTGCTTCTCTTAGAGGAATCGAATTGGTACAGAATTCATACCAGCTTTTAAAGTCCAGATTAAATTAATTTCAGCAGTAGAGGGATCGTAATGACAATTCTGTAGCAGCATTGCAGCCTAGAGGGAAAGGCATGTACTCTCCTTCAGTCAGCCTGGGGCTAAACCTGGAGGTATCCCACCATCACTGTGATTGTTTTCGTAAATTCCCTTCCAAGTTCTTGTTTGTATATGTATCATTCTTTGGGAACATCTATGCAAGAACTGTTGATTGCAGAACTTTTTACTTCACCTGAATGCACAGCACTGCTTTCTGAGTCTCCTCCTGTGCGTGACATTTGGCCATTAAATGGGCAGAAAACATCACACACCTTCATTTCAGCTCATTTTTCTCTCATTGAAGNTTGTTTGTATGTGTATCATTCTTTGGGAACATCTATGCAAGAACTGTTGATTGCAGAACTTTTTACTTCACCTGAATGCACAGCACTGCTTTCTGAGTCTCCTCCTGTGCGTGACATTTGGCCATTAAATGGGCAGAAAACATCACACACCTTCATTTCAGCTCATTTTTTTCTCATTGAAGTTGAGTCCAATTGCTGAATTTTGCATTCAGCTTTTATTGGTTTAAAATCTTCCTTTAGTGCCTTCAAGAGCTTTTTTCCTTTCTGGTGCCTAGGCCTTGGTTTCTTCTAGCATGTATGCTCTCATGTATGATGGTAACCTCTTCCACTAGTTCCAGGATCTGTGTCTTGAGAGTATCTTACCGGCATAGATCCTGCCTGTGCTCTCTAGAGGGAAACGTAGCTATGTCATTTATCTCTTTAGCCTTCAAACCTAGGAGACCTCAGCACCGGGACAAAATCTGAAGATAAATTGCAGTTAAAAAAAAAAAATCTAATTCTTATTTCTGTTTGTCACTGTTTACAAACACATTAGTAACCCATTCCTGCAAACATATTTTTTTATAATTGGATTTGGCATCCTGCAGTTTAAAGAAAAAAAAATTTATTTTACCCTGTAAGTTTTTTTACAGTTCTTCAGTTATTGAAAATACACTGCTCGCAGTTCTCCTTTCAACTGCCTCTGAGCCTTACTTTCTCATTTTTAGGGAATGGTCTTGTAAGTCTCCTACAGGATGCTCAGCACTAAAACACTGAAGTCCTAAAATGCAAAAGGGTCTTTTAGAGGTTTTCTGTGTTCTAGCAAGAACAGATGATGGACAGCAATTGTGACTGAACATCATTTGAGTCATTTTTATGTGAAAACTGAATTTTGGGGCAGCAGCTTTTGTCCACAATCCCTTTTTTTCAAAAGGGAGATTGGTTTCTCTCTCTCAGCCTGTAGGATGTTTAGACCTGCACCTTGATCATCTCTTTATATCAGAACAAAATCATTATTTCTAGATAAATCAGGATCACTAATAATTCAGAGTCCTGCCTCTCAGTCTGTCCATTACTTCAACTAGCTCCTGTTCTTATATGCCTAAGATGACAGGACTTTAAAGACTTTTCCTTATGTACATAAATCAGCTCCTGTAAGATGAATTCCTGTAATTCCTAACTCCTTATTCCCTCAGGATTGTGTTAAGGTTGTGTTAGCTGGTATGTTTGATGTGATTGTTGAGAAAATAAGCGACATTCCTGAGTTACAGCTGGTAACTGGTGTGCTTCCTTTTTCAGAAGGGGAATATTTCTTGTGAAGTACGGATTTCTGTTCAGTTTTGGGTGCTAAACCACATGTATGAAAAATCTGGGTTTTTTTAGTGATTGCTTCTTGGTTTGTTTTATTATGTAGTTTTAAAAATCTAATTGGTTTGCCTTGCGTCTTCTGAAATTTACTATCTTAGCATGTCATTTTCCTTCGGCTATGTATGAATCCCAGAGCCCTGGTTTTACTGCTCCATACTGACCAGTGCAGCCTAAACTGTCAAATATTAGCCTCCTGCAAAGCTGCCTTGAAGTAAACTCAGTTACACGCTGGCAGCTCAGACTAAGACATCAGAAGGAATGCAAAGGCTACTCAGAAACAGCAGTGACAGCATAAATCTAATAACTTGCATATAATGCTGCAGTCCGAAGATATGCAATTATTCATTGGCTTAGGTCCAGCCCAAGTGCAGTCCTGATCCCATGGCCAATTCCCTGGTGCGTGGGAAAGAGGTTTGCTGCAGAAAGTGGCGAGCTGGACTAATCCTTTGCTGGAGCCCCATCTCAGCCAAGTGCCATACTGCCAGAGTCCTGATTTTTGAAGTAGCTGTGTTGTCTGTTGTCTTGATTTGCAGAAGCTGACCCAGTGGTTCCTCTACCTCTCCAACCTTCCCATTTAATCTGGTCTTCTTTCATGAAACTCCAGAAAAGAACATCTTTGGTATGGTTCCTCTTCCCTCACTCTAGTCTCCTTTCCATTTAATCTTACGCTATTACTTCCCTAGGCCTCAGGAGTTGCAATCCACACTTTTTTAGAAACATGAACATGTTCTTAGATATGATCCTAAAATCTATATGCTAGTTTACTTAAGGGCATTTTTGACCATATCCCTGAACAGTATCATACCTAGAAATTTTAAAACTGACTTCGCTATGGAATTAGACACTGCATATTTATTCAGAAAATAATATGTAAACCAATCCTTGCAGTAAAGATGTACTTAATGAAAAATAAAAGTGACTTTGAATATATAACAGGTGTTGTTACACATACACATTGAATTGTTTGCTCACGTTAATTTCATGTGTGATGAAGAGACCGAAGTAAAATTACTTGGAGTTCTTGACATGCAGACGCCAGCAGATGTACAAAACCACCTTGTTGTAAGATTGCTATATAGTCTGAGTGTCCTTTGGTATGTTTTGTAGAAAGTTCAAATCCAGATCACATCACCAAACTAATAAAATATAGATTTTAAATAAATGCTTTCCTATTTTATAAATACATAATGTTGCTTTGACAGAGCAATCAGTGAAAGATAGATAGCTCCAGTGGGCCTTTCTGTATAGAACTGCTAGAAGGAAAGGGGTCTGTGTTTACAATTGCATTATTTTTATGTTCTCATATTTTTAAATTGACTCAAATCCCCCCAAAATCTAACCTTCTTGATCTGTTTGACCAGTGATTCATATTTCACTCCTTACTGTCCTGTATCTAAGTGCAGTTTTACTCACTATTGTTACTTCCACATGCAGTTGTTTATTAGACTTTGTTTTTCAGTTTTAGCATCTATTGTGTATTAAGATCGTGGAAACACATAATTGTGTTTACTTGTCTTCCTGTAAAAGTTTTTCATGTCATTTTTGTCTTTTGGAACTTAGCAATCATTGATCTATAATATGGTAACGACAGTCACCCATCTGTTGAGAGAACATTGAGCTAGGACAGAAAATCCCAATCACTAAGCTTCAGAATCCAGTTCTGTTTTGTAAGCCTTGAAGTGCTGGCTTGAAATGCACCAAAAAATTTGTGAGTTAGAATGTTATACTTCATATAATCAACACAACAAGAGATATCAGATGAAATGGAGCTGTTTCATGGCCTGTATTTACTACTTGTTGTTAATTCCAGTATTGCTATTTTTTTTGTTGTTGTTGTCCTCACTGGTATCACTGATCTATTTTCATAAAGACAGACAAAGCTACAGGGATCATAGTTTTCCCTTGGCTGAGCCTCAGTGACCAGTTTGCACTTCTATAAAGTTAATGCTGAAGCTCCCACTTTCACTCTGGGTAGGTGGGAAGGTAGATAATTATTCAAATATTAGTGCATTGTTAGTGGTTTTGTTTGCATGAGACCTACAGATAAGTAAGACACACTGAAAACAGTATTTTAGTGCTACGGAAAAGAAACTAATGGTGTTTTTTCTATTCACACAGCTGCCAACTTCATATCACAAGTGAGTGCTGCTTTAATTATTCGGTATTTTCTTCTTGTCATGGTTTAAGCCCAGCTCGCCACTTAGCCCCACACAGCTGCTTACTCACTCACTCCCAGTGGGATGTGGGAGAGAATCAGAAGTGTAAAAGTGAGAAAACTTGTGGGTTGAGATAAAACCAGATTGATATGTAAAGCAAAAGCTGCGCATGCAAGCAAAGCAAAACAAGGAACGCATTCACTCCTTCCTGTCAGCAGGCAGGTGTCCAGCCGTCTCCAGGAAAGCAGGGCTCCATCACATGTAACAGTGACTTGGGAAGATGATCGCCATGACTCTAAATATCCCCCTTTCCTCCTTCTTCCCCCAGGTTTATATGCTGAGCATGACACCATATGGTGCGGGATATCCCTGTGGTCAGCTGGGGTCAGCTGTCCCTGCTGTNGGTGGGAAGGTAGATAATTATTCAAATATTAGTGCATTGTTAGTGGTTTTGTTTGCATGAGACCTACAGATAAGTAAGACACACTGAAAACAGTATTTTAGTGCTACGGAAAAGAAACTAATGGTGTTTTTTCTATTCACACAGCTGCCAACTTCATATCACAAGTGAGTGCTGCTTTAATTATTCGGTATTTTCTTCTTGTCATGGTTTAAGCCCAGCTCGCCACTTAGCCCCACACAGCTGCTTACTCACTCACTCCCAGTGGGATGTGGGAGAGAATCAGAAGTGTAAAAGTGAGAAAACTTGTGGGTTGAGATAAAACCAGATTGATATGTAAAGCAAAAGCTGCGCATGCAAGCAAAGCAAAACAAGGAACGCATTCACTCCTTCCTGTCAGCAGGCAGGTGTCCAGCC
This sequence comes from Steatornis caripensis, assembly GCA_013398225.1. NCBI lineage: Eukaryota > Metazoa > Chordata > Aves > Caprimulgiformes > Steatornithidae > Steatornis > Steatornis caripensis. Next base: position 31,303 of record VZSC01003418.1, on the reverse strand, counting down.
GTCTCCAGGAAAGCAGGGCTCCATCACATGTAACAGTGACTTGGGAAGATGATCGCCATGACTCTAAATATCCCCCTTTCCTCCTTCTTCCCCCAGGTTTATATGCTGAGCATGACACCATATGGTGCGGGATATCCCTGTGGTCAGCTGGGGTCAGCTGTCCCTGCTGTGTCCCCTCCCAGCTCCTTGTGCACCCCCAGCCTCCTCGCTGGTGGGGTGGGGTGGGGAGAGGAGCAGAAAAGGCCTGGGCTCTGTGTAAGCCCTGCTCAGCAGTGATGAAAACATCCCTGTGTTACCAGTACTGTTTTCATCACAAATCCAAAGCATAGGCCTCCCCATACCAGCTACTGTGTAGAAAATTTAACTCTATCCCAGCTGAAACACACACACTTCTTCAATTGCTGTGACTTAAAGCAAAATAGCTCCGATTACATGAATACATGGTTAGAAGATTTTTAAAAGGCTCGTTATGTACATACATATGCATATTTTGTTACCACTGAATGCAGTCATACCTTCAAAGCAGTAAATCGATCCTCTCATAATCTCATTGATGACTCTTTAATCCAAAAAGTCTTGAGTATGTCATCTGCAGATGAGTGATACACTATAAAAACAGGATTACTTTTTTCTAACAATGATGGCCTACAATGAAAGTATTTATGGCCTAGGTAGACTTATCTCAGTCTGTGGATTTTCTTACTGCTGTGAATTTTTCTAGCAGAGTGTAAACCACTGGAAACATAATTTAAAACTGTAGCAGCACTATTATAGCATAGACAACTGCCACAAGATTATCCTTGCAAATGTCTCAAGTATAATATAATACATTAACATTAGTGTTCAATATTTGGCTTTGAAATACTGTGACACAAGGTCTAATCCTTACGGTTTGGACTGAACAGTTTTTAGTAAGCTAATAGAAAATGATTTTTTTTATTGTGCTTTAAAATGGCAGTGACTGAAATACGTAATTCATATGGATGTCTCTAGTGGCTAGAGGTTCTAAGATGGCATTTGCACCTGAGTTTCCATAATTTGATCCATTAAAATATGATGTTACTTTTTTTTAAATTTGATTATTATTTTTGTGTCAAACACACAGTTTTATGCAGACGGAAATCTACTGTCAGGACTTAGTAGTGAAAGAAAAAATGACGTTACTTGATCTCTATTTTCCATGTTGTTTTCATTTTGATAGTTTTTTCAACAAGTAGTTGAACAAGCACGTGAACTATCCCCAAACCTATGTGTGACTCTGCCAAAGATACAACTTTAAGAAAGAGACACTAATCAATCTACTTTGTCTGAAGATAACTTGGAGGCAGAGCAGCCAATCTGTATGCAAATAAATATTTCCTGACTTGATTATACCAAGTTCCATGGCTCCAGAGTGGCATTTTACCAGATTTCCCTGAAGGACTTGGCATCACTGAGAGCAAGTTAAACTTTGAGAGAAATTCCCTTGTTGCCTTCTGAAGTAGTGAAAAAATCTTAATGGAAACTGATAAACTTTGTAATCTCTCAAAACACAGCTGCCTTAGGTGGAAGTAGTTGTGACATTAAGAAATTTTCTGTGTGAGTATTTGACCTGCACCCCTGCTTCTGGAGCAAACTTTGATTGGAAATCTATGTGCCAGGAGAATGTGTTTTGTAGTTGTACTATGTGCTCCCAGGCAAGAAGCCTGTGAGATGTCAGTGGTTCAGGAATAAGTTTCATGCTATTTCCATTTCACAGCAGTTTTATTTAACTTCTTTAAAAATATAAGCAGTACGATAGAGTCCAGCCTTTTTCTGGTCCTCAGCTTTACTGTATGAATCTATAGCCACTAGTACTTGAATACAGGGAAAATAAGAAAAACTTTCCATAGAATGTGCATCATAAAATTTCTCATTAGGCTATGTTCTGCTTTAAAAGTCACAAAGGTGGTAACATTTTTGCTTTTTAGGGACTCTTTTAATATCTTTTTTGCTTCTGCTGGAGGAGGAAGAATGTGGGGCCAGAGAGAAAAGACTTAGTTACATGAGAGGGGCTGCTTTTGACAGTGTGATTTAGCCTTTGGTTTCAGTTTTAAGATATTTGATAATCTCCTAAACTGAGTTCTGACCCACAGAAATGAAATTCTTTAGCTGAGTTTATAACCAACCAACTTGGTTAGCTTATTGTCACGTTTAGTCTTTACAAGGATCAATTAGTCACACTACTAATCATTTGATGTGATTTATTTAATTGAATTCAACCAACATTGAAGTTAACCTATTTATGTATTAATTTGACCTTTATTTGATTTTTATTTAAATGTTAAATTGTGTTATTCTTCATTACATTGTGCTAGTATTACTCAAGTGACTCTGGGTCATGTATTTTCATTTGGTTTTTTTTTTTAATTTAACAAATCAAAAGCCGAACCCACCAACCCACTTCTTTCTTTTGTAAAGCTCAGTGGGTCCAGACCCTTTGAAAACTTGGTTAGAAACATATCTGCCTCCTGATGGTTAGCCTTTGGCTCTTACAAAGGACAACTCAACATTTTTATAAGCTAGAAAGAGAGAGCTGAGGAAGAGACAGTGTTACTAACTTTCTCTGTGCAGGAAAAAGTCTTGTGAGCAATGAGTTTTAAGAATAAACTTTAGACTTTTCTCTGAGGAGATCTTTCATTAAGATTTTAAAAAACTCAGTATAATCAACTTTTACATACATTGTATATAATTGCTTTCACATGTGTATGCCTAAGAATAACTATGGTAGGTACTGTGTATTACAATAAATCCCTTTCTCCTCCCCTAGGAAATAAAAGACAAAGGAATCTGTGTAAGTGCAAACAAAAGTGTCTGTTACTTGACTAATTATTGAACAGAATCTCACAGCTAGCATTAGCCTTTACTGAAATCCTTGAGCAAGACAGTGTTACATAGTGCCTCTGAAAACACGTTAGCAGTTTTTGCTTTATATAGGTTCAATAGGAAGGTAACTCCGCAGTGTCACTGAGAGCAAAGCACAGGTAAATATGAGTAGCTGTGTTACTATAAAGATATGAAACATTACTCTTGATTATCAGAACTATTTAATCTGTTGCAATTCCTTTTATCTATGCCTTCTGCAAGGACAGCTTATGCTTACTGTAGTTGCTGGGCGTTACTATTTCATCATAAAACCTTCCATATTTAGCCAGACATAAAGGGTCATCTAGCTCATACCTTGTGAAACTCAGCAGTAGCAAATTCAAAGGGTATTTGTGTAGAGGCAGGACATGCATAATGGGATTCTTGGCTGGAAATTGGGAAGGTATCCCTGAAAGAATTTAATTCTGAACCAGAGATTTGCCCACATGTTATGTTAACATCTATGAAGCAATGCATTCTCCAGTAATATTTCTCCTTTTTTACCCACTTATATTTTTAGTTTCCACAAAATTCTGTGGCAGTAAATTCCAACATTTTATGCTGAATTAAAACCCCTTCCTTTTGGTTTTTTTTCTTTTTTTGAACCTTTTACTTGGCAAGGTTATAATAAAATCTTTTAAAAATATTGTATTATTTACAATATATGTTACAATAGAAGATGCAAATAGAGATTTTTCAGAGATGTTCCGAAGTTAGATATCTAAATCTATCTTTGAAACCACTTACATATCACCTTATAATTTCTTTGAGAAGTGCCTACATTTATTTTGAAATGTGTTAGGTCAAGTGTTCATTTCCATTTCTAAAATTACATGCAACAAAACAAATGTAATTTAATTTTATTCAGTGGAAAATTCACTTTCACTTTCTTCTTCACCAAACAGAACTATTGTTTTTGAAGTAGGGTATGTCCATTTCCTATGCATTAATTTTGACATGGGGAAAAAAAACAAATGAAGCATTTAATTTAAACGGTGCCTCATCTGTTAATAGTGTTTCTGCCAATTTTCAATAGCTAATGCTAGGGTTAATGTCACTTGATTTCTGAGCAATTAAGCAACACATTTCATATGGCAAAATGATTAATTGGGATCTTTTGTAGGGAAGCCAAAATAATGGCTGAGACCATGTGTGTGTTTGTGTGTGTAAAATTCAAACGAAATAATGTAGTTCTATTAAATTCTCAGGCTGGACTCTAAATAGCTCAGGCAATTGATAATGAAATACAGTGCCTTTCATGTTTGGGTGAAAAAAGTCATCGTAGCCAGTGCTAAAAGCAATAGTGATGGTGATCACTAGGGAGAGAGCCCAAGAACCTTACTGGATGTGAAGGTGAATGAACAGTTCCCTCATCCAGCAGCAACGGTTGCAGACAGAGCAGCAGCACACTAGAGAGGCACAACACGGATGCTTTTGTTCCTGTTGTTTGTGATGAAGCAGACTCCAACCTTTTCTAAGGAACACTGAATTCATTGTGAAGTTGAATTGTAAAATTATTGTTCCCTTTAAACCCCGTGGCTCCGAATCTGCAGCCTTTTTTGTGTAAAACAATGTTCACATACATAATTAGTCTCCTTTGAAGGTAGTAGTCCATCTGATCTAAATGTGGTCAGAAAATCAAGTAAAGTATGCTTAGGAACTATTTGTCAAGGCCTTGTTTTATCTATGGTGAATGATTGTCACTGCCCTAAGTATAAAGGAAAAAGAAAGAGGTTGATCCTGGAGCTTACTAAGTATGCTGGATTTGAAGATTCCCAACACTGGTTTTGAAGCTTGTAGAGTATGTAGTTGGGGGTAACATTTGAAAATGTTAGCTTCCAGGGTTGTCTCACTGGATGAGGAGCAAGAAACAATCAAAACGGTCTGGGAAAACTCATCTGGGAATGGAAAATTAGTAACATCTGAGGAAAAGAAAAATACAGGAAATAAATAACATTTTGCTAATCGGGGCAGGGGTTGGTTAGAAAGGAAAGGTAAAGCAAAGGAAAAGGAAGGAAAATGCAGAAGCATTTAAAGTGAAGGTGGCTATGGGTGAGATCTATATTATCAGCTGAAAGATGAGCATGGTACAAAGAATAATTCTCAAAAATTACATTTGCGACTATCTCTTATTGCAAATGTTCTCTGGGATACTGATTTTCAGCTGAAATCCTCTGCTCCATTGCACTGTTGCTAATACAATTCTGTGTCCTGAGACAGCGTGAAAGGATCATCACTGTTTCTGTGAGCTGCAGAAAGAGAAGAGAAATCTTCCAGCAAAGGAGGTAAAGGAAGCAACAGTATCCAAAGATGCATGTCAATACCTGTCATTTGCAGATAGTCAGTCTTGGATCCGATCTACTAACATGGATTTAAATAGACATTGGAGTTTATTAGCTGGAACTGAGGGGCGGGGAGGAGAAAGCAGCAGTCAGGCACTAGAGAGAGATGTAGTTCCATTACAGTATTTTTCATGCCTACAAGCTGAAAGTTTAAATTGGCAATCTGCTTAGGGTAAACACTTGACCAATTGTTCCTTCTTGTCCCAGATACTAGTGTTGTATTTTACTTTTTCAATTCCTTATACCTTTCCTCTTTTAAAGTGTTACTTTTCTGAAATGGAATTCTGTTCCCGAATCATCTCCTTAATGTTCCTCCTCAGTTACTCACTTTCCTAATTAGATCTTTAATCAGTGGCCCAGAAGTCTGTCTGTCTTCTTTCTTTAAGTGAACACCTAATCTTTTTCCTCCAGGTCCTTTACACTGTCCTCTCACTGCGGCTTCATGACTTAATGTACCTCTGCATGCCTTCCTTGGCAGCTGCCCAGCTATCCCCTCCAGAGCTTCCTTACATCATTATGTGTAGTTTAGGTCTTGAGTTTGCTGTTTTGAGGGGCTTTGTTTGTTTGTTTTTACTTCCTCATGTTTCCCTTTTATAACCAAGTCTCAACAGTATGTTAATCAATTAATCCATTATGTCCAGAATCAATATATGTTTCAATGTATAGTTTGTCTAAAAATTTCCAAACATCCAGTAGCTTTGCTCAGATACAATGCTAGCCTGTTGTGAGGTAGTGCTAGCTAGCTACACTTAGGAACAATACAGATCCTTCCTTGTCCCTCTTCTAATGGTAAGAGAAAAGATTGCCATTTGAGGTGTATTCACTTCTCTTGACGGTAGGCAGACAAACCTTCAGAGTTATGTACTGACAGACTTGATTTGGATTCAGTACACCCAGTGGAGCAGTAAATTAACCAGTGAAGTTACTAACCAGTAGTTACTTATGTTATTACAAATGAATGAAAGGCATGCAGCCTTTCTGTACGCGTAAGTTGCTCCGGGGCAGAATTCCCTTTGTATGTCTTCCACTGCCACTTTCATCCCCACCGTGCTTCACAGATGCTTCAGTGTCTTGTGCACACAGAAACCCGTGCTCAAATGTAGTAAGTTTTGTGAGGACTTTGTAACACATAGGTTGCTCTTGGGGTGTTGAGAGTTGTGTTTTCACCTCATACCTTTGACTTCCATTTTTATTTCCATTTAAAGTATTTGAGGTACAGTGAATGTACTATGGTTAGTGGGTGGTGCTTCCAGAATCTGTTGAACTTTTAAAATGCACAGCAGTGCACATGTAATGCAGACTTATGTGCATTATTTCTCACTTTCTGGAAATACATTTCTACATTTCTGCTTTGCTCTGTGGAACCAATTATTTAACATAACATGAAATGTTGCAGGAAAACCTGATGCAAGCATTCTGTGACTTCATTGCTAATGTATTCATTCTAAGATATATTAATCTGTTCTACTACAAACTTTCAGAGATAGTTTGGCTTTTAGATTTCTTGAAGTTCAAGCATTTAGAAAAGGAAGTTTTCCCAGTTGAGCTGATCTCAGTATACAGTAAGAGACTCTGATTCATGTACTGCTTTACTGTCTTAAAAGAAATTTAAGTTACACCTATGGTTATGAAATTTTATTCTTTACTATAGATAATACTAAAAAATCAGCAAAATCCTGGGTATCTGCTTTTAAGTATTATAAAGAACCTAGAAATCTTTCTCGGTTTGATGTCATTGATTAGTTTGCCACTCCAATTTATGATTCCATAGGGTCATAGTAGGACATCAACAGTGCTGAAACATTCCTCTGTGAGTACTGTTGAAGCAGTTGCTCTGCTAAGACTTGCTTTGTTAAGTAGATAGTATATATAAGGATCTATATTCATGGAATTATATAACCAGAAGCAAATTACTTTATCTCCTTTAACAATAACTCAAAGGTAAGGTTGAAACTTGGCATTTGACCTGCTGGATTTCTTTCAATTAAATTTAAAAAGTAATTGATCAAGAAGATATAAAAAATCTGATTTTATTTGGACTATTTCTGAAGAGATACTGATGAGTTAGGAGTCAGCTCAGCAAGCCATCCACATACTCATCCACAGGGAACATGCAGGGCTAGATTTAGGGTTATGTTTTCCACTGGATGCCAGGGTGCTTGAGAGTTAAGCCTTCTTTGTTTCCCAAATGTGAAGTTACCTTCTTATATTGATCACCTTAGATTTTGGCAAACTCCACTTGTGCTGACATTTTCTATGTTTAGCCTTTATTTAAATTCAGTAAATAGTATTAAAAAGTTTTGAGTAGGACATGCTTTGTAGCAGAAGGGTATTTATAGAACAGTAATTCCTTTCTTCTTTGAAAATCTCTTAAGTGTAGCCCATTTATAATCGTTGGAAAAATCACTGTTTTATAATCCATGCAACTTAGGCTTTCATTGTCTGGGCTTTCCATCTGTTATGCTTATCTGTTGGACCTGTTTCCAGAGTAAAATTTGTATATGCACTAGCTCTCAGAAGAAAAGAATTGGAGTAAGAGCATACCCCAGAGAGCTAAAGAATCAGTCATGCCCCTGTTACGATGTTCAGTTTGTTTGTTTATTTTAACACAATATGGAACAGCTTTGAGAAAACAGAGTAGTGTGGCCATCAGTCCAAATAGAGCAGGAGAGAGCTGTGTCCTGTACTTTGGAGCAGCATTTGAATTGGTTGAGCTGCTTAGCTCACCGTGTGACGTTGATTGCCTTTTTCTTTTGCCCACCAAAACAGCTCTTGAAGCTGAAGGAAAACTACTACAACAACAACCAACCAACCAAAATATAGAAGTTTAGAATCTTCTTAAGGCTGAAATATCTTATACTTTAATGCAGTCATGTCATAGGTGACAACATATTCCTCAGAGCACTTTAGTCATCTGGGGAATTCCACCCTACTGGTGGAAAATAAGGCTTATAGGAAATTTATATGTCTGTACAGTGGAGGCAACAACAATGTGCAAGTTCAGAATATCTGAAGTATGAGATTGTTAGATGTGTCAAACCCTTTATGTGTCCAGCTCTAAACTATTTAGTACTTTCAGTAATGTGACTAAGAAATAGCATGGTTCAGCAGATATTGTTCTATTGCTTTGATAATAGGAGGGATGGTCTCACTATTTATGTAGGTTATGCTAGGTTACAAAGAACTTAAGTTTTTTGCATAGTCAAGGAGAGAGAGACACACACTTGCATGGTTCATAGCCCCGGAGATGGATGATTTTAGTTAGATGCTGTGAAGACTCCTAGTATTACAGCGTTATCCATGGGCAATTCTTTGCTGGAAATAGGGAACTAGATAAATTCTGGAAAAGATCAGCCTGGTGTGATTCATACTCATGTCTTATAATTCACACTGAGATAAAGAGATTATTGAGATTATTCTTTTGTGTAAGACCAAAATGAACAGAATTTGTAGGGTTGATTACTATACTTGTTTAGATTATTGGTTTACATTAGATTTCTAATTAAAATTCTATGCTTATAAAGACAGTTTGGAGTTAATTGTCTTGCACTTCAATGTCTGAAATAGTGTAAGAAAAAATTCTCTTTTCTGTTTCATAATAGTTCAAAACATGGATATAAAGTTGCAATAGTCTCTTTTCTTTAATCATAGCTTCAACATGCAAATTGCCTTATTAAATATTTCTTATAGTCAGTCTTAAAATTTTGAAGAAGGGTTCTCAGCTGCAACTACTATACCAGTGCAGGATGGAATAAATAATTACAAAAATATTTCTGAAAAAAAGTAACTAGTCTTTTTGCAGAGTTATAAATCTGCTTTCTGTACTTTCTCCATATTCTCTCATACACACCACTAAAAGTCAGCTTGTTAGGATTTCATGGCACGTGAGAACTTTCCTTTACAAGACTCCCTTTCAGTGTTTTCTCTCCATAGAGCAGACTAGTATTTGATGACCTTCTGAACGAGCAATTCTGTTTTCTGAAGCAGAAAATTAAGTTTTCTCTTCTTTACTGTGAAGAAGCCAATGTGTGTCTCGTATTCACGCTAGACTGTCCAGACATACAAGCAACAGAAAATGTGAAATCGTGTGTCCAAGCAGCTAGGACATCAGAATGCAGTTTTCCAGCAGAATCTATATCAGAAATGTCTTACAGGTACAGATTCTTATTCACACTAAGATACCTCTGAATTGTTAGTGGAGTGCAAAGAGCTTTCCCATGGATGGAAGTGTAATTTATACTCTTTTCACTGCCAAGAGACCATAGTGTAAATAAGAATCAGATTTGGTATCTATTCTCTCAAAATAATATGGAATCCAGCAAGGTATCTGAATTTTCAAGTAGGAACAAAGAAATGTCAAACATACTTCAGGTAAGAAAATTAAAATGAAATTGGATGCTGATCCTGGATATTATATGCACAGATGCTTTAGGAAAAGCTGAAAAGGGAGGCAGTGATGAAATTTGTCCCAAATTGTCGGGTTGCTGAGTAGATGTCTTCACTTGCATGGAGTTCAGATATTCACCAGGGCAGCAGCTTACAAAGGCAGAAGCATCCAGCTGTTTGCAGTGGGATTCCCACTCTGAGGAAATGTTTCTTCTTTAGAATCCTAACAATTGAGATTTTCAGGTTATGCTGCTCTGGATGATCAGCCTAACATTTTGTCTTAATGCTCTTGTTAGTGCTTCTTTATATCCTGAAGCTTTATGGGCAGATTCAGGATCATTTATTAAAATAGGGTGAAATACTGGATCAACCCGCAGTGATGTTTGTGTGGAATAGTCTTTCCGGAGTCCTTCCTATGGCTGTACTCTAATGTATATCTGCCCAATAATGTAATTTATTTTTCCTGCTGAACAGAGGAGTTACTCAAATCCTCCTGTAAATTAGGTTGGAATAACAGGCAGAGAATAGCGTATTGGGCCCTGGAGTATGGGCTTGCCAAGTGCAGGTAGTACACCAGCTGTGTGTCTCAAGTGAAAGGCATAGGTTTACCCGTACAATTTATTCAAATGCACTGTGTCCCAGTTTGCTTCTTAGTAGGTGGCACAGCCTTTCTTGTGTCTTGCTTAGCTGAAGAAAATAAAAGAGGTTATGCTTAGATTATGCTGAATTTTGAAATAATATATACGTTTGTACTTGCAGAAAATAAGAAAGTGAAAATATTTTTTCCCCTCTTGAACAGAAATGGAAGGAAAGTTAATCAAATGAGTGGAAACAGCACAGAAGAGCACTATACTCATGTTAGAGATGGATTGAATCTTGTTATTCATGCTCTGTTTTTGGCAGATGGCTTAATGCATTAAAATGGACAAGGGAGCATTACAGAGAGCATGGCATCATAGCTCTACAAATGGAGACAGTTCAGGCAGTAGCTCATTGCAGTTTGGGGAGTGACTGAGAGAAGAATATTACTCTGTCACACTCTATTAGAAAAGTAGCAGTACAATACAAAGATAAAGCCCAGTAACAAGTATTGTCACTGCAGATCAAGCATTAGATACCTTGCGCAGTCCATACTGCTCCTTAGCTTGCTGACTATATAGGTGATACAACTTTTTACTAATCCGACAGTCAGAAAGAGAAAACAGCAAGCAAAGATCAGTCAAAGGGAAGAAGACTCTGAAACTGGATGATTCCTTTCCTTCCTTCTTGGATAAATACAGTTCTGACTGCTGCTCTTACCTCCTGGATTTCTGTTTCAGTGTTTAAATGAAAGGCAATTTCTTTATTTCTGTGCATAACTGAATAGCAGAGCACCATCCTGAGTCCTTTCAGCATTTTTTTACTTATTTTCCGTGCAAGGAGCATTTTTGGAATCTTATAACTGCTAGGAGAAACAAGAGACTTCTTTTTTTTTCTTTTCCAGCTTTCAGAAAATAATTTCTCCTTTTTGACAGTAAGATTTAATCATCTTCAGTAGTTATTTCCTGCTCTTTAGAGTTCAAGTAAATTAATATGTTTGAGGTGTTAGGGGCATTCTTTCAGGTTATCTAAGGTGCAGTAATTATATCATGGATTTTCAGTGTGCTGTGGTCAGTTTTTTGTTCACGCTCATCATGAAATGGCTTTGGGACAGCTAGTGATTCCCAGCAGATAAACTCCCTTGTGCTGGGGAATGTACACATCGTTGTTGCATACGTGGGGCTAGTGAGCATGGCCTGGTCCCCTACTGCACTGTTTGCCCAGCCATACCCTGTTGCAGATTGGGCTACCAGATGCAGCCAAGGGCAGCATTAGGGCAAGACAGACAGGCAGAGCTGAGCTCTGCTCCAGTTACCAGCAGCTCCCTTCCCTGCAACGTGTGCATTGAATGCAGGGAGACAAGCCCCTCCCAAGCTTGGGACCTCAGCTAGCTAGGCTTTCTATGCGGTTCATCTCCCTAGGCCAGCTCTATGGTCAGTGGAAAGAGATGAGAGTCCTGCCATAGAGTAATTCAAAGCCTGCCACTATCGCAGGTGCTCTGAATTGCCCACAGGAGGTTAAATCACAAGTGGAGATTGAGTTCGTCTGTGTCTAATTTAAGTCTAGTTTAAGTGCCTAAAGTTGGAACAATGTGAATACTTCCAAAGTTTCTGTGTGTTCACCAAGAGTCACTGAATCTTGAGGGATCATTTGCAGCTGTAATCTTGGTGACTGCTGGATTAGGTAAACTGTTGCTTCTGTTGGCCTGCAGCGCTTCTGGTGACAGGGCAGTATGTTATGCTCAGCATTCAGTCTGAAATGGAAGTCTTCCAGGCTACACATTGTCTTTCCACAGCAGTGTGTCATGTATCCTACAGCAAAGGGGCTGCATGGGCATGAAACTTGGGAGTTTTATCTTAAGGGTTTTATTGACTAAATAATTTTATATGATTTGAAAATTTTCTTAATCACAGATAGCTTTAACCATGAATACAGTTTATCTAAACTTCTCAGAAATTCACCTTTCTTCTTCGGAAGAGGATCGGTGTTTATCATCCATTCCCCCTCTGCCATTTGCCCAATTTCTTCCTGTTCAAGTATTCTAACTGCTGCTCCAGCTCATGGTCTCCCAGGAGGTTTCAGGCAGGCTCTCTACTATTTTATCGTATGAGTATATAAAAAGCAAAAAAGATATTTGATGACATTGCTCTGCACAGCTGCCACCAAGATATGAAGTCAAAGTAAAACAGAGTTGCTCTAGGATTTAGGCTTTAACTAGAAGACCTCTTCCAGAAGTGTATTTCCAGTGTCACTCATTGTTTGGTCTCTTCAAGACCAAAGGCACAGGACTTCCTTAACAAGTCCTTCCAAGGAGCTGGACAGGCTCACAATCAACAGTGTTTTTCACGGGGGACAATAGCATTAAAAGCATTGGCACAATGATATTTTCAAGGCAACTTTGATTTTTTTTTTCTGGTTTACGTTCTGATTGTCATGCATTCTTCGCTACTTTATTCATAAAAATACCAAATGTTAAGAGTACTGGCATGTAAACAAGATCTTAGATGTCCCTGGGATCTAAGATAACTGTTCTTATCTTTACTGGCTTCACTTAACAGCCTTCACATACAATCTTGTGTACTTCACCTTTCTTCTCCCTGCAGAGAATCCAACTGTTACATTATAAATCATCTTATGCATTTCTAAATTACTGTAGATAAATGCTGTACTATTCCTCTACTTCATACTGCAGCAAAACTTTCCTGGTGCTTTCACTAGGAATTGAGATTGAATGAAGGAAATCACAGTGGCCCAAAGACATTTAAGATTGCAACTTCCTAGGGAAGTTTCTTACGTGCATTTACCTCTCTGTGACTTGCCAAGTCCTTTTTAAAAATTCATTTCTTTATGGTATTAAGAAACCTGCTAATCTTGGTTCACTTTTTTCCTATGTTTCCTACCTTTTCAATTCTAGCTTTGGTGTTGCTGAATATTTTGTTGGCTAACTATACTGGTGAAGGTATGGAACCTTTATTAAGTAGGGCGTTCCCTCAGTATATTGAACAAGAAAATTCAAATCTCTTTCTAAACATTGATTACTTTGAATTCCTGCCATCTCCCTCAGCATATGTTCCCTCCTCAAAACAGACCGGAGTTTGCTTGTTCTCCAGTCGTCAGTGAATCATTAGAGTATGCAGGCCATCCACATCACATTAAGCTTGTCAGTCATCACTTTCTGTCATCTTATGAGGGACTTTCATGTAAAGGTTTTGGTTTATATGTCGTTGTTCTTAATCTGAAATAAGTTTTATGTGGCTTTCTTCTCTTCTGTTTTTTGTATGTGTGTGAAGCACTGTGTATTGAATAAAGTTCATTTAATTATGGGGAGAGCTGGAAAAATTAGCTTGGTGATAATATCATTTCATAGTGCTTAGTTACAGCAGTTAACATTTAAAGCATCCCAGCAATGGTGGGGTGAATACTAACCTTCATGGAGAACTATGGAGAACAAAACAGTTTCCTATATACAGGCAGAAAAAAATAGATTTGCATTTTAAGTTGCTGACATATGGGGTAAAAACATCTGGTAAAAACTGGTTGCAATGTCAAAATCAATTACTATTCTGCTTTACCCTTTACCTTTGATTTTAATTGCTTTACGGAAGTTAATTACATACATTTCATAATTGCATCACTTGTGTTACTTTATAATAATTCTCAGAACTGCCAAGTGACTTTCCTAAGGTCAAGAGTCTCAAATTATATATTGTGTTCTGGACAAAAAATAAGGAGCTTCAGTGCAAAACCTTGCTAAAGAGTAAAATGTATCTAAAATGTGTGCATATTAAAAAATTATCCATGAAATGTAGCATAGGTCCAGTTACTCTTTGTACAGCTTTATTAGCTTGAAAATATGTGGATTTGGGCAGAACACAACCACATACACAAAGACACATTCATTCAAATGTTTCCCTCCTCCAACAGTATTAAACAAATGGGGTGCATAAAAATTGCAGTTTTGCTGCTATACTGCCATGCTAGTACAAAAATAATTTTTTTTTGCTTTGGAGATGCCAGGTGCTTTCTGAATATGCTACTTAGTTATCCTCCTAAAGATAGAGAAAAAAGTAAGAGATGTCAAGAGAAAACGCATCTTTAGAATAAAAATCAATGTTTTTAATTAGTTTCAATTTTTCATTTTAGGAATTTCATTATGTCCAATTCTATTATAAAAATCCACTCTCTCTCAATATGGCAAATAATTGAAAGAAGAAAGTTCAGCTGGTTTTAATAATTAATTTATCTGAGTCTTCAAATGTTTCCGTTTTCTTCAATAAAATATAACAAAATTATGCAAGAAATATTATCAGTTGAGATAGTCTCGTGCACAGAAGATTTAATCAAATAATTGATTCTTGTCTGTACTTTGTACAAATTCATACTGAACTAATTCATCACCACCAAAACACCGCAACTTAAATGTTTGCAGGAGTGTATACAGTTATAATATGCTTACAGTCTAGTTCCTAATCAGTTCCTCTGAATAATGCATGCTATGCTAGAGAAAGGCATCACTACTCAGGAAGTAAGATGTGGCTTGCTGGTTAGGTGACCCAGCAAACTGTGAAGTAAAATTGTCTTAATTTTGAAATAGACTACATAAATACTGGTTTTGTTTTGTTGCCTTGCATTTAATATGAATCCTTGTTATGGTCTATGTTTTACTCCCCTGCAATGAAATGTCCACAGTTGTCCCATTCACATTCAATTATTGTATTCCTGGGAGATGACGTGAAGTTATTTTTGAGTGCATGCTGCCCTGAAAGCTGGGGAAACAGCCCTGTTGGGTGGCTGCCCCGTGCTGGCCCATTCAGTGCCTTCCTGCTCCTGGACATCAAACCAGCCTGGAGCCAATTGTGTGGATGTGGGAGGCTGGAGGGAAGCTGCCCCGTGTAAATGCTGCGTCTCTGACACACGTTGAGTCATCTCTCTTCCTTCCCCTGCTCAGTTTGGGCAGTGAGTAACATTTTGAAAGCTCCTTTTAGATGAGATAATCTTCCTAAATATGTGTTAGAGAAACATGATGAGAGTATAATGTATCTGAGTCTACCAGAGGAACGGCTTTCCTCTCATAAAATAAACGGGGTCTGCTCATGGTAAGCTCTTGGCACAAGAGATCTAGGGAAGATTGCCTACAACCTGTCACCATTTTGATGGAGATGGCAATGGCCCTTTTTTCCATGCCAGATGTTTCTTGGAATCGCCCTGCAGTGTTGCATATCATTGCATCCCTTACCTGCGTGGCTGAGAGAAATAAAATGGTTTGCTCTGAGATGCCGAAAAAATTAAAAATAAAAATCTGACCGTCATTGTGCTTCTGGGAAGAGCTAGGCTTCAGTGATCACAGAATATTGAAACCATTGTCCCTAAAACTCAGACAGCTACAGAAGTAAGCAGTGACGGAGAGATCATTGGTACAGATCTATCTGTAATGGCAAAAATGTGTTGAAAAAAATATGAAGAGCTTTTATCTCTCTGCTTCTGCCAGGTTAGAAAAGAGGGCAGGATGATACAGGCTTGACAGGAGGGAAAAAGACCTTTCACTCCAGAAGCAGGGATATAGTTCAGGTAAATAACGGACTTGTACAAATAACATCAGTGTTAAACCCACTGCAAAGTGGTCTGACTGCTCTGTTGCAGTTTATCTGCTTCTGGCAGGTTGGCCTGTTAGTACTGGGTAACAAATAGCCCTACAGATGTGTCAAAGAGTCCTAATGCTGCCTTTTTCCTCAGTGAACAAGCAGGGTGTCCCCTGAATCCCATCTTTAGAGAGCAATTCAATGAACCTACTCAGGAAGGCATTCAGTGGTGACTTCCAAAATCCTTACTGCATACCGATAATCGGTAGCTGCAAAGTGCTGAGCACAAGGTGGGCACGTGTAGGAACTCCGTAGAAGGAAACTCCAGAAGGCTTTCTGGAGAAAAATAGCACTTTTTTCTGCCCCCTTGGGACATGCTGACTTTACAATGGAATTGCAAACCGGAAGTTTTCCGTGTTATGTAAAAGGCCCTTTCCCTCCTTCTCTTTTTCCACTCATCTAAGAAACAGGTAATGCATTTTCTCATGCAAAAATATCCTCAGCAGTTCCTAGCAGCAGCACAAACAAAACCAGGAATTGCTATTAGCATCCACACATGGCTGCCGGGGGACGTGTGAACCTTCCCTAAGTGTTGTGCTAGACCATAGGCCCCACCCTGAGAGTTAAGGCTGCTGAAGAGCTAAGTGACTCGGAAGAGGCAGTGTAGCCAACAGTGAAAACTCAAGGAGACAGTTGTGAGCAAAGTAGCAGGAGGATGAAGGTGAGACCAGGTGGCACACCAGCTACAGTTATTAGAGGTACTTGAATGAGGAGGGGATGAGACTGGCGCCATAAAGCTTCGTGTTCGGGGGACACCAGGCTCCAAGGTACTATAACAGAGTCTGAATTGTGACCGGATTTCAAAAAAATCAAACTTTTGTATTGATTGCAAACCCATTATGTTGTGAAATCTGTATCTAGTAATATCCAGTGACAGGCAGTGTCTTACGTACAAGCTAAAATGGCAAAACAGAACAAAGAAGAGCGTGAGACAAGAGGAATGAACACAGAATAGTTTGGCACTTTTGAGTCTTGAGTTTCGTTCCAGTAATAGGGTTGCCATCACCTTATTTATTTTTAGCTGAGATTATGGGTTTAATTCACAAGAGCTGTTTCAGATGAGATCTCTCAGGCGGATACTTTTGCTGAAACATTAGTACGTTTGTACACACTGCGTTCTTTTCAGAGCCCTCAGAACAAGAGGTTCTTCTGGGAGGAAAATAAGGAAGAATAGTTAGAGGATAGGACTCTGGGGGAAGTGAAACGTCTTAGTCATTCTTGTTAACCTCTGTTTGACTTGAAATTATATTGGCTTATGTGATTTTTGCAGTAGACAAAGATTATTTCAGTGAAAATAGAGCTCATTGTTAGCCAGAAAGTTGTCTTGTTTCACTTTTTTATATAGCTTACCAAATATGAATATCCTATTTAAACTCTGCAGAGGTTTGTAGACATATTTATTCTGTGCTCTATTTTTAACTGCTGGGGTTTTAGGTTCCAGTTTACATTCTGACTGACTAGATGCAGTTGCTATACTTTTGCCATAAACTGCAGCTGATTTTTTTTTTCTGTCAGATTATTTAAAAAGCAGAAAAGGTTGAATATGGAAATGCTGTACCTTACTAAGGTTAAACACTCCTGTACTTCCGATAGTACTGGCTGTGAATTCTAACAACTTTAGTTTATCAATAGCTAAATATTGTGTACTTATATAGATATATAATTATATCTCTATATAGTTAATATTATGTAAAATAATTATGTTTTGTAGGTAACCAATATTTTATTAATATATTAGAGTAATAATTACTAATGTGTATCATACTATATATAAAATATATAATAAATAAATAAATTATATAAATAGGTAAATAATAGAGAAAGAGAGTTATTTTTCTGTCAGGTAAGGGCAAAGATCAGCTAAGCATTAAGGCAGCCAGATTATGGGCAAATGGTTTGCAGTGTGTGCATAGGGTCTTCCTCTGTCTGTGTTTACTTTATTTCTGTATGAAATTTGTGGCATGTGTATAGTCCATACAGAAAGAACCAGAACTTCCCTACAAGGTGAAACGTTCCATTGGAGCTGTTCGCCAGGATGGATATCTCAGTCGTAAGCTAGCACTGTATTTTCACATTTACACTTTCTATAATAATCCATATAACTTTTGGGTAATAAATGTTTCTGTTAGTAACCATACCTTGCTGCTCCCTGAGCTAGGTTGTTACCTAAACGTGCCAGCAGCAGGGCTTTGATTCAGCAAAACACTTCCATATGATCCTAAGGCCAGGCCTGCCAAATGGATCACTTAAGCACAGGATTAATTATATTGTTTGCAATACTGGCAAGGTTCTTTTCAGTGGGAATCACATGTTCACTGTGATAAAATGCGATGAGGTATTGTTATATCAGTGTGTGTTGGACAGTAAAGCATGTTAGCACTAGTCTGACCAGATCCTAGTAGCTGTCAATTCAGTGGCCATACCAAAGGCTATGTTACTGTTTAAAAGCAATAAAAAAAAGGTATTTCAGCCAGTTTCCCCACACACACTCAGTATTTTAACCAACATTTGCATGTTATGGGCATCTGAAACGAGTAATTCCATTTTTCTTTACAATAAACTACGTGAATCTGTCAAAAAATATCAAACCAAGAAAGAAGTGAGAAGTCTACTATATGCTATCTAATAACTTGGTGTGATGCCTGGTTTTAATAAGTCTGTATCCATTGTCTAGGTAGAATATTGTATGTTCCTTTCAAGGTTTTGTTAAGTCTGTTTATATAAAAGTCAAATATCAATGATAATAAGATGTAATTAGTTTTCAAAAGAAATACTAGATTGTATTCTTTAAGTTTCTAGTAGCTTTTCCAGTCTTTCTGCATTGGAAATAAACTTTGGAACCTTCAAATGCTTGGTGGCAAATTCAGTTCCAAAGTCTGGGTCTCACAGCTAGATGTAGTTGGATAACCATTCTTCTTTAAATGATGCCTTGTTTAAGGAAAAGGAGATTGCAGTATCAGGGCGCAAAGTTTCTGGATGAGGGAATAAGATTGGCCAGAAAAGGGGCTTTTTAAAAAAATCTCTTGCAAATTATTCCAGTTAAAATATGGCTGAATATCCTTTGGTTAAAAAAAAAAAAAGACATGGTGTTTTATCTGATGAGTAGCCAACCAAAACTAATTCACAGAAGTCACTTCCTAGAATGACACACATCTCTTAATGCTTACGTCACTGGTGGGGTATGCATGCCATGTAATATACACCTTAAGCAAAGACACAGGAAGAGCTGCTCAATTTCTCTCCCTTGATACATTGAAAAATCAAAGTGCATGAATTTATTTTAGCACATTCAAACTCTCAGAATTCACTTAGTGAAAAAGATAAATGCACAGCTGCTTGGGAACTGAAATAAAATGTTTCTGAAAAACAATATGGTAAGGGTTCTTACAGTTAGGAACAGTTTTCTTTGTATTCCTTCTTTTTCTGCATATTTTCTGATTTGTTATATTCTGCTGTTAAACCTTCCCATCACCTCACAAAATATTGTTTGTGCATGTATTTTGCTTGCACTGGACTCTTGTATTATTGGCTGTCAGCTTTGGTCCTCAGCTGTTGCTGATGCAGAAAATTAATGGAGTCTTCAGCCAGGGCATTATGATAGAGTGCTTGAGGATGTGCTATCACCACCCACATGACTCAATACCAATAAGGTCTTTGCCCTTCGGATTGCTGTATTAATAACATTTATATTTTGTATTTTGGTATTTTAAAGTTGGCCCCAATATGCCTAAATAAAGACAAGTTGTTTGAAATGCAGCAAGAGGAAAGGGCGAGGAAGACATATTTCCTTTTGGGTAGCATATCTCTCTACTGATGGTGTGCTTTCTACCTGTTCTAAAGCAAACTTCAAGGTGACTGATCAGCCTGAATGAGGGATAACATTTTTCGAGGGCTGGTACAGAGGAAGGACTACAGTAACTACTGTCAAGGGGATATTTCACCACTGAACTCTGAATAGCTGTGCCGATTTAGCTTTGCTGCTGAGCTGTCCGCACACCATTTCTTCTTGTTCTTTTGTTGTAGTGTCTTGAGAAGATGAAGTGGAATGGGGGTGGAGGTGCTGCAAACTTGTTTGCTGTCCTTTTGTTTAAAGAAGTCACATTGTCCAGGACAGGAGGCAGGAAGGTAATGCTGAGGGAGAGCATAGATATCAAAATCATATGAAAATAAGATAGATGGAAATTAAAAGGTGGATCTGAAGGGAATAGGACAGGTGGCTTACTGCATACAGATAATGCTAGGAAGTTGTGGGAAAGGGATTCAGTAGTTCCTCTCCTTCTTTCTTGGCTAATCTTGCAGTCAGGCAAGCCAACCACCTCTGTGGAGCCATCGAGGACCCACTCCCAATTAAATTTCTGAGCATCTTAGGAGCTGTGGCTCCTCTGAAGGAGACAGTCTGCACAGTGTGGTTACGGTGTGCCAGATGATGGACAATAATAAAAGGTGTTAGTCCAAGCAAGCCTGGGCAAAATACAGAAAGCTCTGAAAGCAGCCACATCCTAAATTAACTTAAATAGGTAGCCTGCCATGACAGCTTGAATCTTACTAGGTACCATCGGCATACATTACATCTACAGTGCTATTCCCTTTCCGCTAGAAGAGGGCTTAGTTATGACTGTGTAGCAGTCACTACTGAGGAGAGGAGTACGATACAAACAACACATTTTTGCACCCAAAATATTTACACAGGTAGCAGCAGTAGGAATGGTTTGCTGCCTGTCCAAGCTCTGAGACGCATCACTGAGGGTCTGGGCATGGCGGCTTCCTGAGTGAGATACTTACTACCTCAAACAAAAATAAGAAGTAACATGAAACATCTGATCAGTGCAACTTACTGTTAAGAACACTTCCAGTATGTGCATCAGTAGCTGTAAAATAACAGCTGGGTGAATAATGCAAAACTTATACTTAGATAATCTGGAATTAGGAGCAAGTTTAGGATGCAGAAAACAGAGGACTAGGTTGGGTTCATAGAAGGAGCAGAAGGTATGAAAGAGCCTCTGGCTCTTTTTACCTTGATCCTTGTAAAACCTTGACTCCAAGGAAATTCTGCTTTCCTGGAGAAGTCATTCCTTTGATGGTCTGTCTCCACCAGAGAAGCTGAAAAAACCACAAAAGTTACTTTTCTTCCTTTCTCCCATCCCCTCAGCCATGCTGGCAAGTTGGGCAAACAGAGCATGGTGCTCTGTTCTGTATTTTGAAAGTGTGGGAGCAATTTCCTATCGTGTTTCTGTCTAATAAGGGCGTTCTGGGAACTAAGCAAATACTTACTAGCAGACTTGCGGATGCAGTTAGCACCAGCTCCCTTTACCATCCTCTTCCCCTGCCTTCATGTAAGAACAGTGCCAAAAAGGCATAGTCTCCCCCACAGCTGATGAGCTACGTGACTATTTTCACCTGCTCTTAAATCATTGCAAATAATTGAGAACTACAGCAGAAAAGTCAATGGCCCTAAAATGGCTGATAGAAGACTGAGAGTCCAGAAGAAACATCATCCTGCAGGACAAAGCTTCTCTGTAGTCTTCAGCCTGCTTAACTGCAGTCATTTTCACTATTGGGAAGCAGAGAATAAGTATTTCCTATCCTGTAAAAAGCTCCTTAAAAATAAAATTGCTAGATCCATCTCTTGCACTGCAAGCTTTCATCTTAACTATTTTTTTTTGTGTGTGCTGGAATCAAAAATTAGCCCCGCAGCTTTCAATTCCTTTGACTGTAGCAGCCAGTTTCTCCTGTTGACGGTAGACAACAGGGGCTTTGAAACACATTTCTGGTTTGATTTTGCATAACTCTTATGCCGTTTCTATTTGGATATATTTTGTTTCTCTTTATCCCAAGAAAGTTTCCGCAGAGTTGCATTTTATTAATTGAAAGGCAATATTTTTCATTGTAGCAATACCACTTTTGGTGTACAACACAATTCCTAAGATTTTTTCATCACAGTGCAAGTGCATTTTCTTCAGGAAATAGTTCTGCAAAAAACCAAGCACACTAACCATCTTAGGAGAAATAGTAAGCAGTTCTAATGATCTCCTAGGGAAAACAAAAATGAAGTGTATAGTGTCATCTGCTTGATTTTTAATTGTTAATTACTTTACTAATATGGGCTTAAATTGCACTCTATTGGACAATTTCAGATTACTACACTTATTATGTGAACTTTTTCTTCCCAGCACCCCAGTAGTATTAGTGGGTTATTAGAGAGGAAGCGGGTTATTAACAGCTATGTATAACCAGAGCCTCCCCAGTGTTACAGGCAAAATTAAATGGGATGCAGTTCATTACAGAATTTGTTCTGTAGCTACATTCTTCTCAAATGCTTCAGTTGTGGATCCACAGAAAATAAACACAAAACACCTTTTCAGAAGAGCTGAAGACCTTTTACAACCATCTTGAATGTCAGATCTGTGTGATGTCCGGCTGCTTATTCATCTTCTTCAGTAGAGATGCAGCTATAGAGCTTCCCAAGTGATACCAGGTTAAATTGGGGGACAAAGCACATTGGTGTTAAATGCAGAGATGGTTGCCACATCCGTTCCCCACCTTCCCCTCTCCCACTCCCCTCCGGAAAAAGAGTCAACTAGTTATGTCACAACATATCTTTTACTGTGAACATGAGCAGGGCTCCACGGGTGCGCAGAGGCAGAGGGACTTGTGGGTTTGCATTTTTCTGAGGGCCCAAGAGATGAGAGGACTTTTGTTACTTAACCAGGAATGGCTCACAAAGTCAAGGTAATAACGAAGTAACTGGGACAAGCTGCAAGCTATGCTCAGCGCTATCCGCAGTGACAGAAGCTGCTGTTTACAAATTAGAATCACTAAATACTAAAGTAAACAACATCAGCAGTAAGAGCAGAGTGACACAGACAAGTTGTTTATAAAAAAAATAAAAATCAACAGCTTTGGGATTCATGTAAATGGATCCTCTTGTACTAATGTGCTTTAACAGTGAAAAATACAATGGATCTCATTTTTTAGTGCTCCACTGAATTTTTTAAGTAAAATTGCTCAAAATTGTCCATCATACTTTGCTCCATAATGTGGTAGTGGTGAGAGAACAAGGCAAGCTAACAACATAATCTGAGCTGCTGAGGTGAGAAAGGCTTGCAAAGCTGCAGCTAAGAGCGTAGCTTTCGAGCGACATGCTGGTAGGCTACAGACATCATGCAAACACAGAGGCAAGCATTAACAGAGTGAAAAACTATACTCTGAAAACTGGGGCGAGGGAGAAGTAAGTAGATTGCAGGATGAATGGAGCAGCTGCTTTTGAATACCATTTATTGAGCAGCACACCATCCTTCAGCATTAACAGTGGCATGGAAGTGTTGGTTCCCTGCTTCCAGACCTGCTTGGTGGGGGCGAGCTAATGAGAGCTAATATACTGGGCTTTTTACATCTCCAGGACTTGTTTCTTAGCCCTATACCTCCTTAGCCAGGAATAGACTTTATCTTGTTGTGTTTTCACTTTGGTTTGAACTTTAGCCAAGAAAAAGAAGTCTACATATAATTAACTCATCATTCTTTTGGCACGTCTCAAAAACCAGCAGTGGGTTTTGATTTTCTTATTCATTTATAGGGTTGGAAGTTGAGATCAAACTGCCTACCAAGTATGGGCATGATAAGAGAGTACTGACTAGCATTGCAGGAAGGAGCATTAAATTAAGCAATAAACTATGCTTTAGTCATACTAATGCTAGAAGAACTCTCACTTAAACCAGACTAAGAGAGTACACTTAGTGTGCTGGAAGGCTGGCACTCCTATAAGCAAACCTGGCAGGCTTCTGAGCTGGGCGTTCACTAGTGTTGGAGACCGGCAAGGAGACACGTTAAAAAAAATATAAATCCACAATACTAAAAGACGTTGTCTCTTTGGTGTACATGCTTTTTATTAATAATGTGATAATGAGACATTAGTTACAAACATTGGATGTCAAGGTAACTTATATCAAAGGTGTAGCCCGACTCCCCCAAAACAAGGCTCTGCCAACTCACCTGCTGTCTTCTGGACCTGAACCTTGCTGGGGGATTAGGTAGCCTGAGGGTGGGCCAGAACCTGAAATACTACACGGAGATTTTGGCTTTAAAGTGTGACAACAACGTACACCCTCCTGATCTCTATACCACACAGAATCTCTGTCTCAGCTCTGCTTAGTCTGCCCGCAGGCCTACTGAAAGCAGGTTATATGACCTGTGCTATATTAGCTCTGCACACTTCGCTGGACTGTTAGCTGCTTCCCACTCTGTAGCCCTAAGACAACTAGCAAAGACCTATACATGTTACTGAGATTTTCATACAAACATGCTGGAAGGAATTTGAGTTGGAAAGAAGTATTTTTTCTTCTAAACTTCTCCTTTTGTTTCATTTAACAGATAGTAAAGTTGGGGAAGGTGGCATAGTAATCTGTAAAATTTTTAATTCATAATCACTATAGGATTCATGGGGTTTCTTAACCAACAGCCTAGAAATTATAGTGTTCTACCGCCCTGCGCTTAGGAACAGAGTGGTCCTCAACAAGAAAAACAGAGTTTATGGTTATTTTTGCCACCCGCATTGTGCTAGGTAGGTGCACTGCTGTGCAAAACCCGATAATAAATGGCACGGAGAAGCAGCCCACAGTTTGAAGCCACCTCATAGCAGCAGTCAATGACACACCATGAAGTTCTGATATTTCAGGGAGCCCTTTCACCTTAGCAAATACAAAAACCATACCATCTACTGAACTGCCGAGCAAAGACATCTAGAGTAACAAGTGGGAGTCTGAGAAAATTTAGTGACATGGCAGGGAAGACAAGTTAGGTTCCTTAGAAAAAATCAGCACAAGTGGATTTCGGATTCAAACAGATTTAGAAAAACTTACTTTCACTAAGTCTCTTAGAGAAGCCTGTCATAAGAAAAGTAATTTGAATCACTACACTTAACCTTGCAAAAATCTCATCATTCCTAAGAGCCACGGTATGTTCATGTGTGTGTATTTAACTAGTCTCAGAATAATGATGTATTTCATATTTGTTCTTCTGTGCAGTGATTAGAAAAGTTTTTTACTCTTAGTATCTGATTTATCTGAACTTCCAAATATAACAGTCAGCAGACTTATTAGGGCTCACAGAATAGAGTAGGAAGCAGAACAGAGATTAATGTTAATGTTTCAAAAGGCTTTTAAAGAGCTATTATTACTGCTATGTTGCAGTCAATTTTTTTTATTACATCTGTATTGTTAAAACGCTTTATGTTTTTCATCAAGCATTTTCAAACTTGCGTTTCCAAGGCTGGGCCTTGGATGAGGGGAGATCTTTAGATCTTTCAATCTAAGTACAAGTTAAGGGCCCAGCTAGCATCAAGCAGCCAGCTGATTTGATCACAGTGTAATGATGCTAATAAAGGATCTGATCCAATAAACACAGTGTTTAAAAAGCTGTCATAAATTCATGTCATAAAATTCATGCAGTTTAGTATTGACCACATTCATCCCTGGTGAAGGAACACCAAAGCCTAGTGAATGCAGTACAACTTTGGGCAGGTTGCCACATTGCATCCTCCTTTCCAGCTACAGCGCAGGCCTATAACCTATCACTCAAAGTGCTCTGCTGAAAACATGCCAGTACAAAGACGTGATAGTTTGTCACTGCAAGAGAATGGGTATTTTTTTCAACTGTGTGCTGCTAATTAAACCAGTAGTATTTTCAAATAATTTAAGCAAGTGCTATCTTAATAGCTTTAGAGAAAAGCAAAATGTTAACATATATAGTGATTAAATAAGTGGTGGAAAAGATGAAAAATCATCAGAAATTTAAGATAGGAACACAAAGTGGCAGACTATTAGACTATTTCTCTGCCTCTAAATTCACTCATGACTTGAACAGGATGGATTCTCTTCTTTGCAGAACATTTTCTGACAGCCGCATAGATTTCTTCTGGCTTCTCTCTTTTAATTAGGGGCTTCTTCTCTGGAGCCTTCATTCTCCACATCACAACAGGATGTCGTGGGCCAGTAGGACTCTGAATCTTGATAATCTTTGTGGATGCAATATAGGACATCTTCACTGTCTGCACCACAGCATTCATTAAATTTTTGGCTGCCTGAATTAGTGAAGTGACGCTATCCAGCTGTAATGACAAACAGCAACGTTATAGCCTAGGAAGACGGTCTGCTTTTAATCACAATACGCTGAGGAATAAACAATGGTTATAAAAGAAGACTAACATACCAAACCCTAATTTGTTTTCCCTAGGTGTGTTTGATCATGATATTCATGTTCCACTGCTCAGACTTAAAGTGATACACAGATACTTGTGCTGGTGTGTCATGGTTTAAAGCTGGGCTGGCTATTAAATGAACGACAGACGCTCTTTGTTAACTCCCTCCCTCCCCAAAGGGGGGGGAAGAGTAAAGGGAAGGAGGCTTATGGGTTGGAAAAGTTAAAACAACTTTAATCTAACTACAATAATAACTTATAATAATAATGAAAATGAAATAATAATGTAATATATACAAATATGTACAAAACTGATACCAAGCTCCCCTCCACCAATGACAAATACGCCACCCGGACGCTGCAGGGCACGCCCTGGGAAAGTCCCGGACTGTACTCAGCAGTGGGCAGGAGCTGGATTCAGGAATG
>VZSC01003416.1:2062-19282 GCA_013398225.1 Steatornis caripensis | reverse complement strand
GCTGCCCCTTTCTCTGCTCATTCTCCTCCCCGTCCAGGTGGGAGGTGTNTCCGGTTCCCGTTCTGGGTGGTGAGCGCTTGTGCTGCGTATCACTCGTTTGTGTTCTCCCTTGTTAGCATTATAGTTGTTATTGTTACTGTTCTCTCTCTCTCTGTGCTGTTGCATTAAACTGTCCTTATCTCACCCTACGAGGGCTGCCCCTTTCTCTGCTCATTCTCCTCCCCGTCCAGGTGGGAGGTGTGGGGGGTTCAGTGAGCGAGTGGCTGCGTGGTTCTTTGTTGCTGGCTGGGCTCAAACCACGACAGTCATTCCAATGCATATGCAGAACACTTGCTATATCATTACACTCAATTAAGTTTCAAAAGTGGCTTTAGCATCTTTGAAAGCTCCTCATGTTTGCTTTATAATAACATATGTACTAGCTATGACAGCTTATCAGCTGCACCAAACACCAGTTTGGCAAAAGGGTGTCTTGCAAGGGTACACAAATTCAGTGCCCCTTACTTTACTTAGCTAAGCCAATAATGTCCTCTAAACTATCCCATTTATTATGGTTAATTCAGAAAACAGAATAAGCTCCTGCTCTAAACACAAAAAAAGAAACCAAAGCACTGTAAATTTCATAGGTAAAGTTACAGATGTTCATCACTGCTGTATAAAGAGCAGGAACCTATTTGGCCTAATTTGTTTTTCTGAAAACTTACTCACTACAATGATAGATTTACACCAATGAGAAAGAAAAGCTTCCAACCTCTCTATGAGATACTGAAAATTTCCAAACAGTATAGTCTACATGTCATTTCCTGTGTTTCTCTTCAAAGATGTTATTTAAGGAAAGAAAAATCGGAACACTTGCATGAAAAAAGGATCTTTGCATCCAACAGCCTCATCTTCCCCCACTGATTAATCTTTCCTGAGGGCCCAAAACAGGAGCTGCCAATAGAAAAGGAAAGCATACAATCAACTTAACTGGGCAGAAGAGTGACTTTCACCCATAATGAGAAAAAAAGGACCTGCTGTACAAATCTGAGAAATGTATAACTGATCTGCACAAAGATGTGTGTTGACTGATTCAAATCATCACAAATTAAAAACATATGGCACCATACTTCAGAAAAGTTTACACACTGCAAACCAAGTAGGAAATGGATGCAGTTAATATGAGGAAAATACGTGGACAATACAGTCACATAATGCCAAGACAAGGGGTTCAAACAGCCCAAACTCTGTCAATAGCCCCATTAACCACCTCCTTACATGACAGGAAAGGAAGGACATTACCAAGAATAGCAGTTAAAAGCTCACAGTTTTCCTAAAGTGTCTCAATTTTGACCGTTGGTCCAAAAAAACCAGAAGCAAGGATCAAAAGAAGAAAGCTACACAAAAAAGTAGCTTCGCACCCTCCTCCAGCAGAGTAAAGACTAAGAAATATGAATCTGATTGAGGTAAAAAAGGCCATAATTGATCAAATGTTTTTAAGTAGACTAATACAATGTCATGTTTTGGCAATTCCTACTCTGTACACACGTGACAGCCTTGACATTGCCAAGCCGAGCAACACACAATCCAACTCCCACTGCTCACATTTTCACCTTCCCACATGACAGTACAAACTATCTATATTCAAAACAGACGTCCAGAGCAGTATTTACAGATATCAAGGCATGTGTAGGCACATGAAAAGCCTCCACAGCATTTACTGTTGACTACCTAAGCATCTTCAGAAACATTGTTTTGCATACCAGAAGACATTTCTGTTTCATAGCAGCTGTAATATCCATGTGAAGTGTCATGCAATTAAAGCTCACATATGCAATTGTCTTTTCTTACCAGTCATTATTCTCTGGGCTTCATACGGTTCCATATAGCCAGTGCTCTCTCCTTTTCCCATTCTGTTCAACTCACTTTTGGCATCAAATGGATCTGAGTAGTCATCAGCTATCAATACCTGAAAGACAAGAAACTAACTGTTATAGAATCTCCAGTCAGATGTGTGAACTAGAAGGCAGTAACACCCTACCAGCAAAAAAAGTTTCACACAGCTGCATCCTATGTCATCTTCAAAGTACAGTCTGAGTTCAAAGAACAAATACATAATTGCCACAAATCTGTCACTAAATGGTGCTGAAACAGAAGTGTGCTCCTGCTTATACCAGAAACCTCACAAAGGCAGATTCTATATCAGAAGATTTCTGACTAGCACAAGTTATGAAATAAATAAGATGGACAAATTAGAAAGTTCCAATCAGTCAGCACATTCAGTCCAGTGCAATTCTTATCAGAGAAATTTGCTAATATTCAGCAAAAAAAGTACACTTCTACTTGCATTTACTTCACCCGCTCTGCTTTTTAGGTTTATCACCTGCAACAGAAAATACTGCTAAAAATTTTTCAAATAAATACTCAGAGTCTACTCTTTCTACTGCATTAATAAGAAGCTTTGTAATTTTAGTTTTCAGTTGAAAAGCAACAAGACATAAAACAAGCTTCTTGTTTTAACTTAGTTCCTTGTGCCAATCTCTCTCTCAAAGGAGCGTTATATTTACCTGTATTTTGTGAACTGGTACAAATGGCAGCAAAAAGAAATTATCTGTCAGAGAACAAGTTTCCTTCCTCCATTAGGAGCTAGAAAAACCTGAAGTATAGAAAATCTCGCTCCTTATCCTACATTACCACACTCCCCTAACCCCTGCAAAATCATTGTTCCATTGATTATATAGGCTTTTTAATCAGCTGATTAAAGTAACAGAAATAATTCCTCCCTGTTACTGAAGGGGCAGAGTTAATCTTGGTTTCTAGCAGCTGACAAGAGGACCAAAGAAAAAAATCTTCCTATCAGAATTACTGAAGAGCACAGAGATGTAATGTAGGACAGGC
The DNA here is from genome assembly GCA_013398225.1 of Steatornis caripensis. NCBI lineage: Eukaryota > Metazoa > Chordata > Aves > Caprimulgiformes > Steatornithidae > Steatornis > Steatornis caripensis. The sequence goes on along the minus strand of VZSC01003416.1, from coordinate 16,405 downwards.
AAAAGAGTCCGAAGCAGCAAAGACAGGCCTCAGCATCAGAATCACCACAGAATCATAAAATAATTTAGGTGGAGAAAGAACCCCAGGAGATGACCCTGTCCAACCCCCTCACTCAAAGCATGGCAAGCCTAAAGGGCTCTGTCCTGAAGGCCTACTCTCTTTAAGAATGATTTTTCAACCAAGACTCTTTTTGTCCCATCAGTTACTTGACCTCTTTAAGACCACGACTAGTAAGACTGACAGCAGGCTGCTATTCCAACAACTTCAATCTTTTCAAAGAACCAGGAGTACATTGCCAGCTATGAGACTGAAGCTGCATCTGCTTCTGTCTCCTGCTGCCAGCATACTCCACCAGACAGAGCAAAAAACAGGACACACAAGCATTTCCAGATCAAACATCTGCACAAATGTCATGCAGTAAATGAACACTGGATTACAAAAGGCAGAGATCTCCTTTAAGATTAGGGAACAAAACACTTAACACACTTTGGAGTCACTACTCAGGCACTGCAACACTGCCACACTGCAATTTTATACTAATTTTGCTTACAAAAAACCCCTCGAAACAAAACAACAGTCAACCAAAAAAACCCCACCACATTCCTCAACATAAAGTCCAAGTCCTGGACTAAGGGTCACTCGCAAGCATATCCCAAAGAAGAGACATTTTAGAAGATGCATTTGTTATCGCTGAATACAGATATGAGTGTCAGAGCAAGACTTAGCGGTCCTACAGTCACAGGTTAATAGCTGGGATACCAAAGTATCTGGGACTGATGTTTTAATTATAAAGTAATTGTGTTTTCCTCCACTCGAAGCTTAAAGTGACTGGAAGTTTCTGTTTCACCAGAAACCACCAGACTGACACGGATAATAGAAGGAGGAAAAAATAACTTTTTCCTCTCACTTAATGTCCAAAATTACTCCCGCATTATTGCAAAAAACAGTTAACCCAAAGGAAAAAAGTCCCCTCCTCCATGTTTAGCAACATATGCCAAAGCAGCAAATCAAGTGACAGCAGCTGCATACACTTAAGACAAAGACAACAATGTGATCACGCAGCAGTAATTTCTCCTGGTCATAAGAAGAGGTTTATCTCCAAAAGTGTTGCAGTTGAAATGCCATCCATTTAGACTTCTCATGCAATCCTGTCAAGAGCTGTTGGATGGTAGCATGGGCTCTGTGCTGCTCTCCTATTACAAATGTTGCAAGTAATATTAGTCAATCCTTAGCATAACAGTACTAAAATATGAAACAGAAAGCAGTCTAGCAAAGTTATTTGATATTTCTTCTTCTCCATTTGCCAAAAATATACTAAGAGGAAAATCATGCATATAAAATGTTGTCAAACAATCTAAAAATCAAGACTGATTTGCTTTAAGCATAACGGTAGCATATTCAAGAGTTTACTGTAATGAACATGAACAGAAGGACTAAAGCAGCTAACTTGTTATTCACAAAAGCCGCTTTCTAACAAAGAAAACTAAAAAAATAAGGAGATCCAAACCCACATTATTTCATTATTGTATTTATTACTATTATTATTTTTTTTTAACCTGTAAATCCATACCAGATCAGATTGAGGCTGGAAATACATCCAGTACAGTAATCCCTAGACTGAAAACCTCCTCTAGATTGACAACAGGTGTAAACTCCTCCCTTCCAGATGAGTAACAGTATCACAAGTACTATGAGTTTCTATACAGCTCACTGTTACTATGTTTTCAATCAGGTTATCTATCAAATTTGTCAAAAACAAATTTGTCAAAACAAACCCACAAACCCACTTTTCAACATTCAGTCAGGCAGAAAGAGCAATCCACTTCACCTGCCTGAAGCTGTATATCTGTATTTCCAGATATATAAAGTAGTTTTAAAGTTCTGAGCTGTCAGAGGGCTCCCCAGGTGACTGTTACTGTTTCCATATATATTAATATTTAGTAACTCTCAGCCTAGCTATAGCAGCTGGACAGTGCCATCATATGATTTCTTCTATACTGGTTAATAGCTATAAATTCTCGACTTCTGGGAAGGCACAAGTTTTTCTACTTCTTTCAAAAAGAAGCCTTCATTTAAAAGGGTTTGAAAACCTCAAATGACTATGCTTCTTAGTTCTATAATAGCATAGCTACTGTAAATGTCTAAATGCCTTTTCACAGTCCCATCAAGGAAGATTATTTCTCCTGTTCTTAGAGATCCGATCCAGAAAAATGCATCCTATTCCGCAAGTCTTTGTGCCATCTCCCCAGAAATTACTTTTACCTTAGCAAGCTCATCTTCCACGCCTATATGCAGTAGGTCAGACAAAGTCAAAGTACACACAAATTCTTTTGATGAACTACAAGGTTCTGAGTACACGAGTTTTCTAGTCATGGTTCACATAATAAACAAAACATTTGCATTATGCCAGAGGGTATGAATATATTGTCCTCATACCCCTTCATGCCATCCCACAAAGCACAAGCTTGCCAATTTTACATGCAAATTCTGTTCACAAGCCTACAAGTATCCCAGGTATATCCCTTGCATGTGCAGTGGAGTTCTGCAGATTATGATCTTAATCAACTCCATGCCATGTGGGGAAGATCCAATGACAGAGCACAATGCTGTCACCTCTCCTCCATGGTCGTGTAGGCCCTTCCATGTGATAACCAAAGTGAGTCCACGTTCACCAGGGTTCATCGGTGTTCCAGACAGGGACATTTGTGTTGTTGTTTTTCCTCCCAACAACATTTCAGCTACTGCTCAGGAAACTGGTTTCAGTCAGTCACTTGTTTTCTGTGGTCCAGAGGCCAAGGCCAGAACAGAAGATCCCAGTTTCCAGCCCGCATGCTGTGCTTTTCCCACATCTTGGGTTAAGCACACTTCCAAGGCAAATGGCTAAACTTGTTCAACTGGCCTCCAAATTGATCTTTGATGTTAGTGACTGAGAAATACAGGACAGGAAAGAGAAGGGAATGGATGCCATCCATGGTCTACAAATGCATTCCTCCCAGAAGTTGCAACTAGTCAGGCTTCCCAAGATCTAATGCTGTACCTGCTACATCTGCCTTAGACACAATCAGAGGAGTGGCAACATGTTGAGGTTTTGTAATTGCTGGCTAAGAGAGGGCATTCACACACAGTGTCTGACTTCTGGAGCAGGACACAGCTAACTTGCCTCTCCTCTGCCAAATCCAGCACCTTTCGTGTGGGTCCTACCTGTCAGGAATCCTCAGAAAGCAGCCATTCAGATTCCAAATTCATCTCTCAATTGGCTGCATTTGTCAGGGCTATTGTTGAAGACCTGCAGCTTATCTCTAAACAGAATGCATGATTATCAGAGTGAACTGTGAGCTCCTACAACTACTGATTCCTGTTCTACACAAGCCCATCCTATAGCACTCCATACACATATGATATTATTTTTTATCATATAGATCTAGTAATAGCAACTTGAGGCATGAGTAACTTCAACCAAAAGAAACTCCAAAACATAAACAGAAGTGCACTGATCAAAAGTAAATGAAACTTGTATTTGAGCTGCTGTGATCAGAGAGAATAATAAAGATTTAGGGAACACTCACAGGAGTTCTTCCTAGCAGGCTGTCTGTTAAAACTCAAATGCAAAAGAAAAGCAGTATGGCTCAGTTACCAGAAAAGTTGACAATTTCAAAACCATAGCTCTAGCTAAAACTGACTAGTTAGCAGATATAAGATTTAAAAAAATCCAACAACAACAAAACTTCCCAGAAAACAAAGCTTATCCTCCGGTTTACTCTTCTAATACGTATTAACTACGGTGCAAGCTTCACTGTTGATACATAGTCTTTGTTCTTCTACAGTCTTAAAAAATACCATTTAAGACATGTATATAGTATTATATTAAATACAAGTTTAAATAAGTATTTGCATATGCAAAAGCATGATTTGCATAGGCAGCCACAGGAAGAAAACAAAGAAGGTACCTAAATGCATAATTTTGCAGATATCTATATCTGACTAAAAAACACATTTTAAAGGGAACAAACAAAAAATAAACCAATGACAACTTACCACATTGAAATAAACTGAATGTTATGGGATAAACCCTCTTGGAACTGAAAAGAAGTATCAAAAATCTATCTTTGGAATAGCAACTTCAGCACAGAACTATTTGTTATTTGACTTACTTAGTGGCTACAGTGATTAAAAGCACACTATTCTGGAAGAATCCAAGAGAAATTATGGTAAATAACAGGAAGCAAAAAACTAAAAGACCTCTCTTGCCAGCAAATCCTTTGGGAGACTTACAAGACACTCTTTTTTGGGGACAGATGTACTATTAAATATTATATATTATGAATATTTTATCAATACATACTTAATTTTTTTAAAAGCCAGAGTATATAGCCTTCTTTTAGCTTTTGTGACTGGCAACTGAGTCCACCAATACCACAGACAAGAACACATGACTGTTAGCAGAGGTACAGAAGACAAGAGCATTTAAGAACTGCAAATTTGTGTCAAAGAACACCACGGTTAGCACATTTAACACAATATAATGAAAATTCCTCATCCTCTCCAAGAATTATCATCGGAAAAGACCAGTCACCAGCTATACGATAATTCACTCTATATTAAGTGGGTTTTTTTGTTTTCTTGATTTTTTTACAACTTTGTGAAATTTTTGACAAATATCAAATTGCTCTCCTTGTCCCCAAGTGATCTCCAAGTCTTACATCACAAACATGCCTAGGGCAGATGTTTTCTTAAAAAATAACATTTTCATTTAATGCTCAGACAACTAGACAACAGAAAGGTCTCTGATGGGGAAGTCTGGACAAAGCTCAGCCTGCACAGAGCAGCACTCTGAAGTTTGGTTGGGTTTTTATTTTCCAAATGAACAAAGACTTGCACCTATCCTTTCTTCTGTAAAGCATTGAATTCAAGAACCATTGAGTAATCTTCCCCATAGCCTCAGTACCACCTTTTTTTCAAAATACAGCCCACAGCCTTGGAAAACCTGCAAATACAGTGATCTGTACACGGTTAAATTCCCAAAAGAACCTACAGAAGTGTCAGGAAGAGTAAAAGAAGGGTTTTTAATATCTTGCTAATAAGTCAGAAATTTAGGTCATGATTCTGGAGGGCTACTCTACAGATGGAGCTGTGTATAGAGCCTTTCCTTCTATGCCTAAGTTTGAGCTCTGGAAAGACCTGCATCAGCTGCGCCCCTGGAAGAAATCACAGGCCTCATTCATAGTTTTCATTTCCAGAAAGGAACACATTCCTTGTCTAAAATGCAACTGAAGCACAAATTGCGAAAGGCAGCTCCTAAATTTCTGAGACAGATGTGGACTGGTAGCAAGATGGTAGGAAAAAAAAGTGCCAGTATTTAATAACCCCATACACCAGGCTTAATTTACAGAGAAGACAAATTGCTCTTTGCAGCTTCTACAAGTTCACACACTCACAGTGACAGAATCCAGCTGCTCAGAAGTTGATATATAAACAACAGTTCTTGTCTTCTTCTAAGAAGAAAAAGTTGAAACTCATGGGTTGAGATAATGAAGTTTAATAGGACAACACAAGGAGGGAAGAAATATTAATAACAATAATACTAATAAAAGAATACACGAAGTGAGTGATGCACAATGCAGTTGCTTACCACCTGGAACCAAATGCCCAGCCCGTTCCCAAGCCACGGTCCCTTTCCCTGGCCACCTCCCCCAGTTTATATACTGAGCATGACGTCATAGGCTATTGAATATCCCCTTGGCTAGTTCAGGGCAGGTATCCTGGCTGTGTCCCCTCTCAGTTTCTTAAGAAAATTCACTCTATCCCAGCAAAACCCAGGATACCACCACATGCTGTTTCAACTGCCAGGTTCTATATTACTTCCTCCACTTACCGCAGTGCCTGGCATACTGTTAGTCAAGGATACAATCACACTGCCACAGGGAAGCAAAGGAATGTGAAGTCAAACCATATTCTTTGCCATGGGGCACTGCTCCCCACAGATGTCCAAGAATCAGACACTATAACCAACTGCTGGTAGGTGAGGACATATACAAAACTGTTTAGAGACACAAAAATCTTGCCTGTAACAAATAGCGTCAGTGAGCTTGGGGGGCAAAGTACCTTGTGAAAAAATACAGAACAGGTATTTCTCAGTGATCCAAGCAAACTGGCCACCACAAGATCAGATTGCAAACAGGAGTGTACTAGCTTACTTGACGGTAGAAAAGAGAAATACAGATTCACCTTTTTTCTTTCTGGATCTTTTCTCCTCATTAATCAGGCTAAAATCCATTTACATAAATTCCAAGACATGTTCTTACTGTACCTAATTTCTCATTTAGAGTTAAAATGTCCTTTAAATCACAATAAACTGCATAATCTTATTCCGTCTACAAAAGGAACTTCAACTTCCACATATACATTACATCAGAACAGTCCTAAAGCTAACAGTTTCCTTGAAAGTTTGCCTTAAGCTAGATGTGTAAAAAAGTGCAATACAGACCTCTTTCTTTATCTGAGTAGTCTTGAAGGAAAGGCTGCAGATAGTGTCTGTGTTATCATGCAATAGTAAGAAAGCTTGATTTATGGTGGCCTAGCTGTTGAAACAGAACTGTGTAATGTTATTTTGGCTATGCTTAGTGTTTCAGTACTTCCATGTTCACATACAGGCTTAACTGACCCAGCTACTGCACACACCCAAGTGAAAATTCAATGGACAATCTACAGAAGCAAGCACAATTCATTCCTTCTTGCTGATTTAGTGTCCTCACATCATTCTCTCCCATTGACTCACCCAGCCATGCCTAACTGCATACACATGCACGTGATCTGAACAAAGCCCTGTTCACTCTTTCATGCTTTGCAGAATAAGGTATACTTATATGCTTCAGAGACTATTATCAGACTAACTCCAGATTCACTTACAGTACAGATTCGTCTACAGAATGGGGAAAAGCACTCCAGCTTGACAGAGCTATACCTTAATTCCTGCACTACTGTCCTTACAGGAATACACTATATTAACATAAGTCTCTTGGCAACACTCAGGCTCCAGGATAGTTTTTGAACATCAGAGTTACATTAAGATGTAGGTTCAATGAGATGTCTAAAGACAATTAAACCACTCTTCTGCTAAAAGCAGGGGTAATATGAAAGCTAGACCAGATTGTTCAGGGTCTTGCCCACACAAATTTTGAAAGTCTCCAAAGAGTCTTTCAAAGGTCCACAACCTCTTTCTCAGCAATATGCATGTTTACATATATAAAGTAACACATAATAGTGATAACTATATATTTCATATTTACCATTTTTATATATATGTGTATGTACATACATATAATATAGATTTCAGAACTTTACAAACATTTCAACATATGTAACAAGAAAACCTAAATTTACGTAAATAATCTGGTAGACTACAGCAACAGTTTGAGATCAGACAGAAGATGCGTGTACCAGAGGATCTGACTAAGTGAGCATTTGGATTCCATTCACAGATACTATGGTTTCCATGAAGACAAAAGACATGTAAGCACTACTCTGATGGACTGCCCTGGACTTCGCCTAATAATTTAGAAAAATCCTTCCTCAGGCAACACATGGTATCCACTATGTAGTTTTAATTTGTATTTAAAGTAAGAACCTCTAAGGCAATAAATCTGCTGTTGGCATTTTGACTGTTTTTAACCCTCCTTCTTTTGCTACCTGTGCAAACTCCAACACTGCATTCATTTTTACATAGATTGGGTTTTTTTCTTTCCCTATCCAACTTCTAGCCATACGCAGATTGTTACTACCTTTTGAGGTTAAACAATATACCTCCTCCTTGTCTCCTACAGTTACTAGTTTTATCAGTCTGAATAGATTAGAATTGCTGGCTGAAGACAAAAAGAAAATGACAAAAGAATGTGTAATCATAGGGACTTATGTCACTACTACTATTAATATTTTTTGTTTCTCTAATACTTCTAGTAAGGTAATGCTTGTTCACAGATGCAATCAAACTTTTATACGGAATGCTCCACAGTTTTCATATGTAACACAGCAATCCACAGATACTGCAAGAGCATGAATTGCACCTACAGCATGCAGCTTTCTTTTCTGTTTTCATGAAGTCAGCTGCTGGAACCAGGTCAAAGTCATCAGTACTGCATCAGCAAAGGCATGTAAAAGCAATGGATTACTTCCCTCTCTTCTACAGCTGGGGTTTTTTGATTATGGATCCTCATAGCAATCAACAGATTAAGTGGTGATTAAGATTAAGTGGTTAAGTGGTGATTAAGATTAAGTGGTGAACTTATGCAGAAGCAGTAAGAGGTAAACTAACTGCAAAATACACAAGACAAGCTTGTAATGGGAATGCCAGTGCTAGGNACGATGAGGAGGAGAAAGCCTTGGGGGCTGCCTCACCCAGGTCCCCCGGCATGGAGTAATCTGGGCAGCACATGGCATGCAACTTGCGCAGGGACGAGCCAGGCCCGCTGTAGGGGTCCTCGAAGTCACGGTCCTTCTGGGCACGGTAGGCACGGAGCAGGTCACTGGTGTCGTCATGCAGGCAGTGGTGCAGAAAGCTCGGCGAGGTGTGGTGGTGAAGGTGGAGGTGCAGCGGCCTGTCAGGGTGGGGCACGCTCCCAGCACCATTGCGTTTCTCTCTGTAGTCAGGCCGTGGAAGCTGTGGGGGACTCTTGGTCTTGTTATTGCTCATGCTGAAGTATTTATTCAGCCATTTGGCCATTGTCTCTCCTGGCCGCGGCCTCTCAGCACCACGCACTGGCCGTTGCGCCCCACGCACAAGCCCAGCTCACCGCCACCACCCACATGGAGAAGCGGAGCAGGCCAGCCACCCCCCGCCAGGCACACGCTGCTCTTCTGCTGCCAATGACCGGAAGGGTTCCGCTTAGGCCCCCGACTTCCCGGCAGGCGGAACCGTTCCCAGCCTGAGCCAGGCGCTCGCCGTAGCTCCGCGTCCTCTCCCGCAGCTTCGGGGCTCTCGCAAGCGCACTCCGCGCTCCACCGCGCTTGCTGCGCAGCCCGGCCTGACCTGAGCACGCACTGGGGGAGGCAGGGGACGCATGTGCATGCACTCCTCGCCGCCAGAGCCCGCCCACCGCCGAGGCCGGGGGCGGGGAGAGCAGGGCGTGGCCAGGACAGGGAGTGCTAGCGGGTTGTGGCGGTGAGGTGCGCATCTCCCTGGCCGCGAGGTGGGGAGAGGGGAGAGGGGAGAGAGAGGTGCACCCTTCTGCTGCCTCAGAGAAGCCTAGCTTTGTAGCTTCAGACTACCACCTTGTAAAGAGAAACACAGCCAGTATCCTGCTGTTCTCCCAGAAGTCTGCACGTAGCTGGCCACTTCTGAAGTCAAGGTGTTTCAGTCTTACCTCCAGCTGCTATTGCAAACTGTTTCTGCCTCCCTTTCACGTTCCTTTCAGCAACAGGACCATGTTGACTCCTCCAGCAAACTAAATGCTCTAACTTCAGAGTGGTAGGAGCCTCTCTGTGCAGGCTTCCTAGCTGCAAGAGAGCCACTCTACAGTACTATACCACAGCTGGAAGACCAGTACAACAACCTGGGTCACACCAGCAAGAGCTGCCTATTACCACAAGACTTCTCTAGACTTAGTGCCTAAGAGTGGCACTAACCACAGCCCCCCACTCTTTGCCATCCTGCCAACAATGTTCCTAATAATTTCCCAATGGTGGAAAAATCTGTATGATTAGCTTGTTCCCTCACACAGCTCTGGACTTAGAGTTACATTATTGTGGGTGGAAAGTCACTCCTGAACTCCCCACTCTCCAGTCTGGTGTTCAGCTTTACTCAGGCCTATTTCATGGAGCAGACATTATAGCCCAGCACTCAGTCCACACTAAGCCAGAGAAAAACAATCCTCTCACTCTCTGGGGATCCCTACATCACAGCTCAGGACTCCAACTGAAATTCCCCATGGACTTGACCACTTCCTCCCAGTATACCACAATTCAGCATCTCTTTCCCCATGCCAGATCAGCAGAAGTCATCTTCAGTATTCAGCAGACAAGCACTCTTATAGGTACAGTGACAGCAAGCTCAACTTAACAGCACACATGTTCCTTCCAGTAGTTTGTATCATTCTTGAAAGCCAGTTGAAAACCTGTCCACAACACCTGTGCAGTTCAGTGAACCCAGACTGTATGAATCATCCACTTCAATACATATAGCATCACAATCACGTACAAGCCAAATCAAACATCCATTGATTCACAGTGTTAGACATAACAGTTGGGAGCTGCACCCCACAGCCAAAGTAGTCTCTGAGTCTTCATGGGAACTTCCCCTGTGTAAGCTTCATAACAAGAGTGGAAGGCGGGGGAGGGAAGGCATTTTTCTGCAGCCTTAGAAACACTTGTTCTTCCCAAAACAGAATGCAACAAGCATTTTAGGCAGCTCTCAACATTCTTATTATAATCTTGGAGCATCTGGCAGTTTTCAGTTTCTCCTAGGTTGCAGGCTTCTGATCCTTATATACCTTTGAGTAATTTCTGCAATCCTCACAGTAGAAAAATCACTCACAAGATTTACCAAATCATCCAGCTCACCTTCTTCATTGCTGCTGCAATCTCAGTAACTTTGCACTGCCTGTACCAGAAATATATGTCTGTCAGCCACACCAGAGGTGCAAAGAGGTCATGTTTGCCATTGCTTTTAGTCTCCATCTCCTTTACTCTCTGACTCAGCTACTCTATCACTTTTTTCCTGGGAATTTCAACTAACTGGTCTGTCTTCATTCACACTTTGCCATTTGTCTTTGATAAGTAACTACACAAAACAAGCACCTTCCCGAATCTCCTTCCCATTCTACTAACCATTCCAAGTTTAACACACAACTGAGCTCTTCAGCCAACTCTTTACTGATGGCCAGTCACAAAAGTACCTCTCTTTTAACGCATAAACAAAAACAGCACTCTGTCTTTGTATATGAAAGAAAAAATAACAGAGGTGCTGGAATGGAACACAAGCATTTAGCAAACACAACTGGATTGTTAAATATTAACATATTTCTATGATGACACACCTATATGGCAACTAGATCTTTTTTCATTCCGAAAGTACTTACTATCTTAAGCTATGTTACTCACAGATTATCTTCCCCTTGATATTTTTAACATTTCTATCAAGTCTTCTGAATATCAGACCTCTAGAGTTTTTTATATCATCTTTACTGTCCCTTTACTATATCCTTCTTATATAAGTTTATTTCCAGTTGCTTTATTTGCCACTGAAATAAACACCATTAATTAAACTCATTTTTTCTTCTTAGTGAATGACAGGTTTAGGAGAGAAGCAGTTCTCTGCCCGCTCACTACAACCACTGCTTACCAGGTTCATCTGTCAGGCTTTACATTTCAGGGCTGCAGAATGAGAGATGTCATTTCCATTACTGGGAGGAAATAACACAATTGAACAAAAGGCAAGCAATGTAGCTCCTCACAACCAAATTCTGTTGTGGACGGCGGCAGGCACACTTACCTTTTGAGGTGTAGGGACCATTTTATTTCTCAGACACTTTAAGATTTCCTGCTTGTCACATACAGTCCTCTCTCAAAAATGAGAAAGAATGTGACTGTGACATAAGTGTTGTGTATGTTTTTTTAAAAAATTGCAGACTGCTCAAACAAGTTTCAGAACCTTCAACGAGATCTTGGAAGCAGCACACAGATTTATGACCACATAAGGTAGCAGGGTAGCCAGCAACCAAAGTAGCTCCTGCCTCAAAAACTGCTTCAGTAGGGTCTAAAATTGAAAGATGCTTTTTAAAAAAATCATGCCCTACTAAAGGAAAAGAATAGCAGTTGCACTTGGAAGCACTCAGCCCCAAGTTAACTTTTATCATTCACTTCCACAAAAGAAGTTGCTTCCAGTAAGGAACTACACCTAAAATGACAGACGATGTAATAAATTCTAGACTTTCAATCTTCTATCATCACCATCACAAGTTGATTTATTTGGAATTCCACCTAGACCGAACATAATTTATGAAGTGTCATGGAAATGTGTTACCACTCAGTCAGATCGTATTACATATTTAAACATGTACACACAGATCATTTAAATTAATAACATTCAGCACACACTTAGAATTTATGTGATGTGACACTGAAGTTGTAAATGCCAATTTACAAAATGAAGAAATATTAATTTCCAATATATGAAAAAACCAAACTTTTTCACTTTTTCCTGATCACAGGATCAACAGAGGTGGGGGGATATGTGCTGTGCTTAACTAAATAATTAACGTTACTTCCCTCTGCAAAACTTCCCAGATGTAACATGATGTTCCTGAGCCCAGAACTTTCTCGTGCAGTGTCTACAGTATTTTGTTACTATTTGTAGAGAATGTCCAGTAAAAGATAGGATAACAGGTACCTGCCAGTTGGAAACATAGTTATCATGCAAGTTGTGACACTGTTGTAACACGGAGCTTTGAATTACTTGGCCTTCAACATTGAACTAGGAGGCAAAGAATTAGGCAAAGAAGTTACTATTGAACACATGACAAACCGTCTCCTTAAAAACATGCAGTCTGACTCAGCATGGCATGAGACTTCTTTTTAAATTATTTTTTATACCTGATCGCTCCATAGCACATGCAGTGGGGCTGAGGCTGCAACTTTGGGCCACAAACATGGGGCTTCTCAAGTGACTCTTAGAGTGCCTCTAGCACCCTTCATTCTCTTCTGCAGGAGCATGCCAACTGAAGAGCCTGGTACCACTCATGAGATTGGCAGTATACTGTGTCCCAGAGCAGGGATAGGCACACCTGCAAACCTGCCCCATCAGAAGAGAGGGGAGTTTGAAAGCCCAGAGTACGGGGCGCCACCACTCTATGCGCCAGCCTTGTGCATGCCCTGCCTGCCCTAAGATACTCAAAAGGGCCAGGCCACCCAGTGAAGCATGACGGAGAGCAGTGCCCACTCCTGATGCATTCAGACAGGAGCTAGTCCCCTCACCAAAGATCATTCCAGGGGCTGACATATCCCCAGCCCTACTACCTAGTCTGCAGGGGCAGGAACAGGAGCAGAAAACTTACTTTATTTTTCATGGCAGAGGTGACAGAGGTTGCTAGCTGCTTGGAGTCCTTGTTGAGCTTCTTGCCTGCACCATTGCTGCCACCACCACTCTCGACCTTGATAAGCCGGTGCTTGGGGGAGATGTACTTCACATGAGGTGACTTCACCTGGCAGCGCTCACTGTGGCTGCGAAAGAGGTACTGGGAGCCAGTTGTGCAGGTAGCAGGGGGTGCAGCGCAGTACGATGAGGAGGAGAAAGCCTTGGGGGCTGCCTCACCCAGGTCCCCCGGCATGGAGTAATCTGGGCAGCACATGGCATGCAACTTGCGCAGGGACGAGCCAGGCCCGCTGTAGGGGTCCTCGAAGTCACGGTCCTTCTGGGCACGGTAGGCACGGAGCAGGTCACTGGTGTCGTCATGCAGGCAGTGGTGCAGAAAGCTCGGCGAGGTGTGGTGGTGAAGGTGGAGGTGCAGCGGCCTGTCAGGGTGGGGCACGCTCCCAGCACCATTGCGTTTCTCTCTGTAGTCAGGCCGTGGAAGCTGTGGGGGACTCTTGGTCTTGTTATTGCTCATGCTGAAGTATTTATTCAGCCATTTGGCCATTGTCTCTCCTGGCCGCGGCCTCTCAGCACCACGCACTGGCCGTTGCGCCCCACGCACAAGCCCAGCTCACCGCCACCACCCACATGGAGAAGCGGAGCAGGCCAGCCACCCCCCGCCAGGCACACGCTGCTCTTCTGCTGCCAATGACCGGAAGGGTTCCGCTTAGGCCCCCGACTTCCCGGCAGGCGGAACCGTTCCCAGCCTGAGCCAGGCGCTCGCCGTAGCTCCGCGTCCTCTCCCGCAGCTTCGGGGCTCTCGCAAGCGCACTCCGCGCTCCACCGCGCTTGCTGCGCAGCCCGGCCTGACCTGAGCACGCACTGGGGGAGGCAGGGGACGCATGTGCATGCACTCCTCGCCGCCAGAGCCCGCCCACCGCCGAGGCCGGGGGCGGGGAGAGCAGGGCGTGGCCAGGACAGGGAGTGCTAGCGGGTTGTGGCGGTGAGGTGTGCATCTCCCTGGCCGCGAGGTGGGAGGGAGGCTGGCCGAGCGACCCCCTGCAGGGCGCCCGCTCCATGGCTCATCGCTGTCTCCTTGTAAGCCCTAGGAGGGACAGAAGGCGCAGCAGAAGCAAGCGTCTCGGGGGAACGCGGAAATGTGAATACGGGCTTTTCCTGTGCTCCGCGGCAGAAAGGACGCGGTGGGGGCGTGCCAAGGTGGGTGGGGCGAGGCGAGGTTTCCGCTCTGCGTCCGTGGAAGGGCAGGGGAGCGGAGATGCCGC
>VZSC01003415.1:54465-93476 GCA_013398225.1 Steatornis caripensis | reverse complement strand
TGAATAATTTCAGTCCATCTGGACTAATAGTGTACAAACCTTTACTGCCGGTGTGATGCAATTTCAACTCTTCTCTTGGAAAATCCAAATTTATGCACTTACTGCCTTTCTCTTTTGAGAGATGGTGCTTGCCACATGGGAGAAAAGAGAGACCAATAAATGTTTTGCAGCCAAATACACCCATAAACAACACAGAATACAACTGATTATTTCAAATTTGCTGTGGTTCTTTTCAATTCACCTAACATTGGTAAGATGTCTCTTGATAAATNAAAGAGAGACCAATAAATGTTTTGCAGCCAAATACACCCATAAACAACACAGAATACAACTGATTATTTCAAATTTGCTGTGGTTCTTTTCAATTCACCTAACATTGGTAAGATGTCTCTTGATAAATGGAAGCTGTCTGTCTCTTTCTTTTGCCTGGAAAAGGAGGCAGTAGTCCCATTTGCTATTTTCTGATTTATTTATTGCAGAGAGATATTTAAGCAACAGCAAAGAACAGAAACAATGCCTTTCCTTACCTTGTAGAGTTACACAGCACTGCTTTTTTGCTGCCTTTGGCAAAGTTGAAGTAATCAGTGGAACTGATTTGAATGTTCAAATGCTACACTTGTTTGCAGCCGACCTGAATGGCACTGTGGAAATCTTACAGTGCTTTTAACTGCAACATTGATTCACTTGTCTGTTTCTTGTTTTTGTTGGAATGGCTAGATGAAGGGAGTGTCTGTATTTGATTGCATATGAAAGAAATTACTGAAAGCTTTGCAGCAAATGCATGATGAATTTGTTTTAGACTCACATGAAATACAGAGAATCTGAATGTGTATGCTACACTAGTCAAACCAGAAATTTAGAAATCTTGGTAGAAACCTTGTTTATCTTGTATCCTGCATTAAAAATGTTCCAGTGTATGTGTCTGTGGCACACTGTAAGACATTCTGTCCTTTAGCAGCCTATCGTAGCCTTTGTGCACAGTAGAACTAAGTTTATAGCATCACATACTTTCCTCCTAGACTAACGGCTTTTGTCTTGATTAGCTTGAAATACTTTGATATACCATATAATTCTTGCTGACTTTATGTACACAAGTTTGAACATAGATTACTATCCTGGTGGTTCTCGTGAATGCAATATATAGACTTCTACCATGGGTTGGTATGAAAGTAAATAGTGGGACATTTTAGCCTGCAACTTTGCCTTCCAGACAATCATTTAGGGAAGTTCAGCTGTAATGTGCAACTGTTTTAATCAGGGACAGTTTTATGCCTCCTGTGCTCTGGAACAAAGGATGCCTGTTGTAGAGCAGTAGGCAACAGGACCAGTTCTCCACTCCTTACCTCCTGGTCTTTACCTACTCCAGTGGAATTTAATGAGTCTTTTTGTTGTGTTCTGTGTTCACTGGTTAGACTCTAACCCTCAGTTTATAACTTGAAAATATCTATTTGTCTGAACCATATTCTATGGAGAGTTACTCTTTCTTGTGTTGTGGCTATGAAAACTGATGACAGTGCTTGTGACCTTGCAATTGCTATTGAAATGTAACGGATTCAATTAGCTCTGAAACTCACCAGCTTAAACCATCAGCTGAAGTGGTCTCAGGTTAGTGGTCTCAAGCTCGTGACTTTCTGGTTATACTTTGGTGTTCGATGAGTTTTGCACTCTTGTTACAGTTCCTGCATTCTTGTTACAGAACCTGCATAAGGTTCGTGACCTCCTGATGAATCTGAACATACATAAGTCTATGGTACTTGACATGATGCATCCCAGAGTCCTGAGCAAACTGGCTGATGTAGTTGCCAAGCCACTCTCCATGATATTTGAAAAGTCATGCCAGACAGGTGAAGTCCCTGGTGACTGGAAAATGAGAAACATTGCACCAATTTTTTAAAAAGGTAGAAAAGAGGACCCTGGGAATTACCAACCTGTCAGTGTCACCTCTGTGTGTGGGAAGACCATGGATCAGATCCTCCTAGAAGCTGTGCTAATGCACATGGAGGACAGGGAGGTGATTTCAGACAGCCAGCATGGCTTCACCAAGGGCAACTCCTGCCTGACAAACCTAGTGGTCTTCTGTGATGGAGCGACTACATCCATGAACAAGGATTCATTGATCCGGATTTCTGTAAAGCCTTTGACATGGTCTGTCACAACATTCTTTTCTCCAAATTGGAGAGGTATGGATTTGATGGGTGGAGTGTTCAGTGGATGAGGAATCTGTTGGATGGTCATATTCAGAGGGTAGTTGTCAATGTCTCAATGTCCATTGGTGCCCAGATGGAGATTGGTGATGAATGGTGTCCTTCAGGGCTCTGTACTGGGACCAGTACTGTTTAATATCTTAACCAATTAGATAGGCAGTGAGATCAAGTGCACCCTCAGCAAGTATGCAGATAACATGAGGCTGAGTAATGCTGTTGGCATGCCTGAGGGATGGGATGCCATCCAGAGTGATGTGGACAAGATTGAAAAGTGGGCCCCTCTGAATTTCATGAGGTTCAACCAGGCCAAGTTCAAGGCCCTGCACCTGGGTCAGGGCAATCTCTCATATCAATACAAGCTGAGGGATGAAGGGATGGATAGCAGCCCTGTGGAGAAGGACTTGGGGGTACTAGTGGGTGAAAAGCTGGACATGAGCCTGTAATGTACACTTGCAAGTCAGAAAGCCAACCGTATCCTGGGCTGCATTAAAAGAAATGTGGCCAGCAGTTTGAGGGAGGTGATTCTGCCTCTCTGTGCTGCTCTGGTGAGATTTCATGTGCAGTATTTCATCCAGCACAAGAAAGACATGGACCTGTTGGAGTGGGTCCAGAGGAGGGCCACAAAAATGATCAGAGGGATGGAACACCTCTTCTGTGGGGAAAAGCAGAGAGAGCTGGGTTTGTTCAGCCTGGAGAAGAGAAGCCTCTAGGGAGACCCTATTGCAGCCTTTCAATACTTAAAAAGGGTCTTATAAGAAGGATGGGGAGAGACTTTTTAGTAGGGCATGTAGCAATAGGACAAGGGTAAGGGTTTTAAACTAAAAGAGGATAGGTTCAGGCTAGATACAAGGAAGAAATTTTTTGTGATGAAGGAGATGAAGCACTGGAAGAGGTTGCCCAGAGTGGTGATTGATGCCCCATCCCTGAAAACATGCAAGGTCACGTTGCAGGGGGGATTAGACCTTTAATGGTCCCATCCAACCCAAACCATTCTGTGATTCTTTGATTTCACTTTGCCAAAATACCTCCACTGTGGAAGTAGTCTCTGAAGGAAGACTGAGCTGAGGACTTTGATTTCCTCTGTTTTCTTTCCCACATCTCAAATGCTGTTACTTTCCTTGTACTTTTCTGTTTGTGGACCAATGCAAATGCTGAGTGAATGGTTGACTGACTAACCGTTTTGAAGTATTTGCCACAAGGTCAAAGGAACGTGTTGAAACTTGCCTTGCTATGCTTTTACATGGTGGTGTCAGGAGAACATTTCTAGTCAAGAGATAACATGTTTCCCATTAAAAGACTCAGGAAAGCTGAAGTTCCTATGAAGTAAAAATGAAGTAAATAACTTCTACTGTTTTCAAAATGCTAATTAAAAGAAAACCAAAAGGATTTCCCCCAAATGTTTTTCCAATTAAGTGCCTCACATTTTGTTTTAGTGTCTTCCTGATGGATTTTTAGATGTCTAGACTGCAAAACTTACTTAGGATCTTTGAATTTTTTTGCCTATTTCTCCACCCCGAAAGCCGCTACTTGTACTTTTGGACACTTACACATAAAATCCTACCCATTGTGGGTCTGTCAAAAACATGTTTCTTTACTAATAGTTACCACAGTGATCTTTCCACTTTTTGATTACATCCTTGCTTTCTAGGTGCATGGTCTATGAATGTGATGCCTAATCACCTGTCAGTCTACTGAATCCCATTTCTGCCCACACATGACACTCATACGTAAATACCCTCAAATACTCAAGTGAACTCTTGTCATTGCTCATCACATTACCAATTTAATTGACTTTTTTGAAGAGAAAAGTTGCTCTGTTGTGAGGAGTTGGCTCATCTTGGTGAGTGTGCATTGGAAATGAACCTGAGAAGTTACATCATCTCCATTGGACTTACAGAGTAAGTGTTCTTACCTTGATTCATGAAGGGAATCTTGCAATTAACAAGTGAAAACACTTGCTAATTAAATAAACATTAAATGCTGCAGCATATGACTTCATTATTATTCTCTGACCATCGGTGGGGGTAGGGAGGGAAAGCAATTTAATGTTGATCAGAGGTAGTAACACATTTGAGTCATGGGTGGTCATAAATACAGTTGACTGAATTGTCCATCACAGACAATATTAATGAAGAAACTAGCTCTTTTTTCTCTACTCCTAGTGATGCACAAGCTTTGTCCTCATGAACAGTGTCTGTTGAGCCCCATTAACTTCATGAGGAAAGGACATTAATTTCTGCAAATGTGTTTTACTATTGCTATGTATTTGCCAACCAGCAGAAGTTATTTTATGGGCAATTCACAAACCGTTTATTTTGACTGTCTCCTATTTAGTGTTCAATGGGTGTACTTGGCTAACTTAAATGGATGAGATTAGAACATTTTGGAGGCAAACAAACTTGTTTCGAAACTTAAATTTTGTAAAATGACATTTTTTATTGTAAAACAGAAAAGTGGGAAAAAAGTTAATCATATTGTAAGACACATCTCAAAGCCAATAGCTGTTCTATCTAGAAAGTTTGTTCCCCTCCTGGAGTGCTTGCACTCATATATAACAGCACTGAGAAAATGGAAATGAAAGCCAAAAAGCAAAAGTGGTATTTGCCATATTTTGACAATTTTGCTTTGTTGTAGGCCTAGCTGAAAGCACCCGTTCTGCAGATGAGATACAATTTCAGTTGGTTAGTATAGTGAATGGAGCTGATCAAATTACTTTTTATGGAACAATGTTTTCATCAAAAGTACATAACTTTTTTTAGAAAGAGATAATTTTAAATGTTTCTTCTTTCACAGTAAGAGAAATAAAAGTGCTGATTATGACTGGAATGTTTCAATTTTGAAACTTGCAAATCTTCCCACTAACTCTTCTTTGTTTCTGTATTTCCCTTATTTTTCAGTTTTACCTCTGTGTGACTGGTAATTAAATAATGTTCTTTTACTGCCTACATATTTTTTCTCTGTCCCTTTTTGACTTACGGACAACTCCTGATTTTACAATTATATTGTGACATTTTGCACTAAAAGAGGGAGGTGAAACAGATGTTACTCACTTGCTTTATTATAGCCTACTGCATAAGGAATGTCTCCTGAATCAGAGCAGTAGTTGTGTAGCCCAGCAATGTGTCTCCAGTAAAAAGGAGAAAACAGCCAATTTCTGTTGTCTGTTCTCTTGGCACTCTGCGCCCATTTTTGTTGCATTAAGGATGTTGTGGAATACATCTCTATCTACTTTTTAAAAGTAGCCATTTATGGGACCTATTGTTTATGAAACTGTCTAAACCCCCTTTTGAACTCTACAAATATTTTGTGGTGTTATGTTCTAACATTTTGAAATCCTTTGTAGAAAGTAGTATTTTCATGCATTTAACACCAATCTTCTTCTACTTTCATTGAATGCCTTGGTGTTGCTTTATATTTCTTTCTTTTTTTGGAGGGGTTGGGGGGGGGTGGGAGGGAAGGCAGAAGGGGAATATGGTCAACCAGAGTTCCTCAAATTGTTCTCACCTTTGTATTTTGGAAACCTTATTCGTATCCTTGTCAACCTTCTCTCTAAAGCAAATGATTCCAGCCTTTTCAGGTGCTCGTTGTAAGGCAGCTGCTTCTTTCTCTTAACAGCATCCGAGCATAGTAATCAAGATGTGGGTATACAAAAGAAGAACAGCAAAAGTATATCCCCTCTCATGTTCTCAGTACCTGCTTTCTTGAAGTCCAATATTTTATTGGCTTTTTTGGGCTTGTAAATTTTTTCCTTTTTTGTTGATTTATGAAAATAACACCTACTTTTCATTTGGCAAAAAACATTGGTGGTTTTAATTCTCTTAATGAAAGAGTGAGTTATCTACTATTTCTTGTGATACTGTACCTTCACAAAATATCCAATAAAGTGATTGAATAGCTAAAGGAATATTACTTTACCCCATGCCATCATTGCAAATTTAATTTCTAGTTGTTGTTGGAAAGGTCCAAAGAAAAGAGACTAGAAGATAGATACACTAGTAGCTATTACACGTTAGGCCAGTTGTGAAGATAAACTCAGAAAGTTGTGAATAATCTCTGTTTTCCAAAATCTTAAAAGATATCTTAGGTTAAGCATCTGTCCATTGTTTCATTTTCTTCCAAACAGGTGATGCTGCTGGTCTCACACATATACATTTATATACTATATTATCTGTAAAATACAGAAATGACTACTGAGGTGTGGGATATAAGTATCTTAGTCAATAGTAATTAAAATAATGAAAGTAGAGAGATAAAAAAGTCATTGAATAGCTGCAACATTGAAGTCAACTGTTACTGGAGTTACCACTGTTGCAGTAGGCATAGCTTTTGCCTAGATTTTTGCCTTCCTACTTCTTAAAGTAGCATTTTATTTAACCTAACCTGAGATAGGGGAGTTGCTAATGTACCCTGCACAAAATAATTCCATGTGCATGCTAGAATTGCACTACTTATCCTACGACTATAATTCATACTCAAACTGGAAGGTTCATGCACAGCTAGTTATTTGTCATTATATTTAAATCACTAAATTCTTAGGATGACTTATTCATAAAGTGATTATAGTTACCTTTCTTTAAGTTTGGAAGGATCTGCTGAGAAACAAAGAAAAGTGAGTTGAATTTTAGTTCTATCATTCTTTTACTGAGCTTATATTTTTTTTCCCCACTGACACCTCTTGTCATTGTGCATCATTATGCCCCTTGATGAGTGAAAGACAGCCACACAATCGAGCTGGTAGAGCCTCGGTTTAAACAGAAATACATAAATGTATGACTTCAAAGAGGGAAAAAGAGGACATTTTTTGTTCCACTGTAATTGAGAGTTTAATGTTTTGGGAGTGAAGCTGTACATTTAGGCAATGTTTACTTGCTTTGAAACATTTGGTGGACAGAATAAAAGAAACAGTTCTGGAAGAGCATATAATTTCTCTGTATTTGCAAATAGTTGATTGACCGCTATCTAGAAATGTTATCGATTGAGGAGAGATTGGCAGTTCATTAATTTGAAACAGTCATAATTTAGCAGAACTGATTGTTTTCTGAAGTGCACAGAGGACTTTTGATTAAGTTTCTATGGTAACATTTTGTAATAGCAAGGACAAAAGCACAGGAATTGTTAAGAATGTTATAAAGCCATTTCATTATTCAAGATCTGTTTTTGCACATCCTGAGACAAAGACAAAAGTAAACTAAACTCATTTCTTAACTAAACAGATGTTCAGAGTCTGATACTGTGGTCACCAATGTGAACAGATGTTAGCTAGTCTTGGCTTTCCTGATCAGGCATCAGAAACATTACCTTTGTTTGCTCCTGCAATAGAGTATTTCCTCTACTTACAATAGCATATGGCAATTCTGGAAATGTGGTCCTACCATGGTTAATCTGTTGCTGATTCATAGACGTTTTAATAAACACCTGCTGAATTTATTCCTCTCTCAGCAAACTGAGGATAAGCTTTAGAATGCTATATAAGAATAGGGGTGGAGAAGCACCATAGCTGTGTGCTTGATGGTTGCATCCTCCTGGGAGAGGAGCAGTCAGAAGCAGTTTGTTGACATTTGAGTGGCTGTGCTTGGGAGGCGCAGGGCATGATAGGAGGTATTTCTCTAATAATTAGCTTCTCTGCTTTTGTATGTGTCTGCATTTTCACTGTCTGCATCTGGGCAGAACTGGTACTGTTGACACTTGGGAAAGGGATTGCACACAGTAGAAATTTTCAGGGTTTGCTTTGGGGAGTGATGGAGGCCAGCAGGACTGATTGTTGTGCAGCAAGGATTTCTGTGAAATGGTGTGTCTTATTGTACAGGAAGTGTGGATATGAGAAAGCTGAGTACAACAAAGAACAATGGATGGACAAAGAAGACAGAAACACCTGTAGGAGACCCAGGAGAATGGACTTCTTGATGATGCCGATGATGACTCATGATATGTCTGAATCATCTAGCTACGAATCAGGTATTGCTCTAGATTGCCAATATCCTGGAGGAGACAATAAATCTTTTTCCAGTGGAAAGACCAATGGACACTGGTCTCGATTCAGTGATGTAGGAGCTACTCAGCTACAAATAGCAACATGACAACATAAATCTCACTTGAACTTAAATTTATAATGTCATACATATTACTGCCATATTCTTAAGGAGTTTTGTTACAGGTTCTCTAACTGCACTAACTGGGTTCAGTTTTTAATCCTCTCAAGTGCTTTTACAGAGCTTGAGCCTCACCCAGCTTCCCACTCTTCCCTTAAGCATTACCGTCTTTCACTGAATAAATTAATGTTCTTATCATGTACATTACATGCACCATTAATATTTTTCCATGTTGAAAGGGGATCAGACCCTAATCATGAATTATTAACTCAAAGTTGGAATCCAGCTAGCTTCCCAATGTTGTCCACATTCTTGTTCTTTCACCCAATAGTTTATTTTTTAATGGTAAGTCTCAGAAAGCCTGCAAGCCTCACTGCTTAAGCAAACTTTGTATGTTATTTCTTATCAAAGCTAAATGAGATCCTAATCTACAGAGATATTTTAATGAGTTTGGGTTGTTATTTGTCGTTTATTATTATTACTATTGAATTGACAGAAAGCTTTCTTTCAAAGAAGCTGAAAACTCCAAATATACCGATGTGTGTGTGGTAGGGCATTATTTCCTTCATTTGGGATGACATAATAACGTCTGAACCAAAATCCAGCCAAGGATATATAGTCAGGTCATGTCTTCCAGAACAGAAAGGATGCTATGGGAAATATTTTTCAGAAAATAATGGGAATTAATTTTTTTAATTAATGTAGATTTTTTTAAAAACTTGAGTCATTGCTAATCTGCATCATTAGGTTTTAGTTCCTTTGGCCCTATAGAGATAGTCTATTGCTGAGTGGAGCCTATGGTGTTTGATTAAGAAAACGTCATTGAAAAGCAATGTGTTCCACAATTGCTACCACTTCAACAGAACTGAATGAAGGCATTTTAATTCTAATATATGCTACAGATAGTGACCTTTTTTTGTTTTTAAATGCTATTCATCTTGCCAAAACTTTTGGTGGAAAACCTTGTTTTCTTGGTTCATCTTTTCTGAGCAAAAGCAAGATATTTCCAGGAGTCTTGCTCTTGATTTATCTAATTAGTCCTCAGCCTAGTCTAAAATCTGACCATAAATAAGGATTTTATGCAAATTCAGGCCACTACTCCCCAGAGTCAGTGGGAATTTCTTCACTGACATCAGAGGAAGATGGCTTGGGTGACTGTAATCCCTTTGGAGTAACCCACAAAAAGGTTTGGGGATGGGGCTTCTTTCTCCCCTTTGCCTTCCTTTATCAATTGCCATACTGCACCTCTATTTGAGAACCTGTCCTTTGCAAGCTAATTGACCCAATTCTTTCTTTTCCTTCCCCAAATTTATTAGTTTATACAATGATCTCTCAACTAATTAATTTAGCTATACCTGACTTGTGTTGTAAAGTAAAACTGGCAGAGTCTGCTTTCAAGCAAAACAGAGTGTACAATAAGAAATACGGATGGTAGATATTGTATTGTTTGCTCCATAATGATCAGTCAGCTTGGAGTTTGCTTGAGCAACACTTTTACTTAGCTGGGCTAAGCAGAAAATTGTATGAGTGTATTACATAAATAAGAAGATACACATTAATTGCACAGAGGAAATACGAGTTTTAATGACCTTAGAAAGAATTACTGTATTAATAAAAAATTTGCATCAGGAGATTACTTTTATGTGTTACCTCATTATGGGTAAATTTATCACTTTTGGGGAAGGGGTGCAGAGTTCGGGAGAAAACAGAATAGAATTGCAGATGTATATTGCTATAGCTGTCCTGAAATAAGAATATTCTTTCCCTCTTCTATCTGCAGATTTTTACCAAAATTTAGGATCCTGTAGAAGGAGCAGGGTAACTCTGGAACTGCTCTTACGTTTTTTGCACAAAATACTCAATACTGAAAATGGAACACTGGGTTAATTGAACTTCTAGCCAGATGCATGATGATAGTTGTTTGGTTTGATTTTTGTTTTCCTCACCTAACCTGTTGTTGCAGTTTGAGCTGATTGTTCAGCTACCTACTCCAAACACGGAACGACTGATTTCTCATCTCTTTATTCCAGCATGAATTGTAACACCATTACAATTTCCCACATCATATTTCTCTTTTCCAGATAAAACAAAGCTGATTCTTTAACATTTCCCCACAGTTCAAGACCCTTGTCATAATATCTTTTCTGGATTCTCTCAGTTTTTAAAGCACAGGGCCAAAACCCGAGACAGCATTTCATCCAGTGCTTTATCAATGTTGCTTATGGCAGAATGTTTATCTTCCATACCTTCTAGATAAAACTGCTGATAGTATTTCTTTGACTGAGATCAACTCTTTGTGCAGCAACATCATTAACTTAAAATAAATTTGCATGCTAGAATAAACTGGAATGTTTTTTTTCACAGCATTATTTTTGCCAAGATTTCCCTTTCATATTTACATATTTGGTATCTCCTTTTTTCATTTGGTACTTTCTGTTTGACACGAGAGTTTTTTGTGTGTTTTCTGCATCAGCTCTGAAACTCATCAAGCTTCCCAAAATTACACACTGTTTTCAAGTGTTATATCACTGACATCATAAACAAAATATTGAGTATGTCCAGGAAAGACCCATGGGATGCCATTTGCATGTTCTTCCACTGTGATAGAAAACTACTGCTAGTTATGTTCAGAGAGTGTAATTGGTTATGAAACTATTTCCAGTTTCTCAGTTGTCCCTGATAGAATTAAGGTTTTGACCTTATTCATGGGCCTAACCAACAAGAAACCAGTTCACAATGACTACGATTTAACAGCTGTCTCTTTTCTGTATACTTCTATTTGGTTTTTTCTCAATTAACTTCACCGTTCCCGATATAAATTTGGATATTCTTATATTGAGATAATTAAATGACTTGGTTTTTAGCTTAATTGGACTTTGCTCAACAATCCTTGCTTGTGCTCCCATCTCTGTGTTAAAATCAATTGTGTAATTAGTTGTGTTTTCAAAACGTTAGTCACAAGGCATTTAATACCTCAGATTTTTCTCTTTCAGTGCTTATTTACTCTCCTTCTCCACAATCAATGGGCCTCTACATTCCTTTTACTCTTTCCTGATTCTGTAAATGCAGTATAATATTTTTATTCTTATGCTAAATATCTTTGGCCAGTTGTAACTCATGTTGTGCCTCCATCCATATGGGTTATATTCATACATGACTGCATTCTTCTTTTGTCTTCCCCTGCCAGCTTTTTTGTTATGTTTTGATTTTCAGAGTTAGATGTCCTTTAAAATTTGGTCATAGTTGTATCTTACCATTTTGTGTCTTTTTCACTACTTTGAGAGACACTTTCTTGCCATGCTTTCTTATAGTATCCTTTATAATCTGCCAGCTCTCCTGAATGTTTTTGTCTTTTATGTTATCTACTCAAGATACGGTGCCTATACATAAGGCTACTTTATTTTTTAACTCTGTCCTGAATTTTAGTTATCTTTCTGAGGACAAATTATGAAAATATTAAGGACAATTTTATGATAAGGTATCAGCCTAACTAACATATATTAAAGGAGTTCATTAACTATTATTCATATAAAAGCACAGTTTGTGACTCTTAGAAGAAGCTGGCTGCATGTCTATTATTTTCGATGACACTGAAGTAAGATACTCTCTCCACTACTCAATTAAATTCCATGATATGGAATTAAAGTGCCCACTAATTAGAAATAGTCAGGGAAAAAGACTTGTTAATCAACATGACAAGCTCAGTTTGCTCAGTTTTTGGTAAAGTGAAGCTTCTTCCTAGCTATAATTCAGTGAATGAGTTGTTTGTAGCTGCAGACTACCACTACAGGAAATACACCTAAGTGATCAAATACAGCAAATGATGCTAGCTCGATTTATTCAGCATTCTTCAGATCATTTTACATGTTCCATTTATCAGTGTAACATGATAAAGTCACTGATTAACTGTTGTTATTATCCTCTGTGTCCAGTGACACGCACATATATGCTTGATTCACGTTAGGGTTTGGGGAGTAGTTTTAATTTAAAGCAGAGAATGAACTCACGTCTTTTACAGCAAGATCTAATGGTGTTCTTTTAGATATTGCAGCTGGCTTGCTTTGAAGGCAGATGAGGGTTAAAGACTTACAGAGCTATCAAAACAATTAGCATGAGCTACATAGGCATGCTCCTTGTAAGCACCCTCTACAAAACACTGAACTTTGCATGTTTTATTGGATGTGACTGATCTTCAAATACCTTTCCTTTGTGAACACTGGGTCCAAACTCACTAAATCTTCTAGAGTCTTCCCATCAGTTCTTAAGTCTTATCTCAGGTATATAAATTAAGCCTCTCCTTTTAAAAACTGTACTTCTAAGTACACATTAAGCCATTCAGTCACTTGAAAAAGCTGTCAGAGAGCAACTGCTGTGCTTCTTTTGAGGCATTTGTTTAGGAATGGGCAGAACCTGCAGCTATGCCTGTTTTTCTGACGCCTGATTAGTTCTGTGCTCTCCTGATGATGAAATTACATAGGTAAGGGCTGATTTGACACCTTAATTTCTAAGTCTCTTAAAAGAAATATTTTTCCTTTTTAAAAATTTTGTCCAGACTTTTTTCTGCCCTCACATTTTTGTCCTTTCTCGCTAACCTATTTTTTTCGTCCTTTTCAATACAATTTTGTGATTATTCCATGCTTTTTTATTTTCCTCTTTTAACCCTCAGTTGGTTTTGATATGTTGTTTTCCAGAAAACCTTTTTCTTGGCTTGTTTGACTGTGGATAAGGAAATGTTTTCCTTCTTTCTGGTACAACAGTGGCTTGTTCCTACTCACATTTTCATGAACCAGGGATCAAAGTATTTGTAAAAATAGAAGAGAAAGAAGAGAAGGAAGCCACTTTCCATGCACTTCAGATGTACCAGAGTTTACATGTGTGCATGGAGCAGGTCTACACACAGTGCATTCGCTCCAACGTATGCATTGACTCTAATAGAAAAGAGGACGGTGGTGCCAACACCATTCATTTAATTCTCAGATGAATGTGTGTGACACAGTGTGTGTTAAAATGTTATAACTAAAGAGTGGATGAGTCAGGAGAGAAAAATACTTCACTATTGAGTGTGCTGCTGAAGTTCACTCATTTTGTAGCTAAAGATCACTTGAGGAAAATATTACAGTTCTTTGCATTACTGGAAAACTAACACTTTTTTCAAAAAAAGTGAAAACATTTCAGCTGGAAATTTATTTTATGTTAGCTAAAATTATATGTATTACATGGTGTGCAAGCCAACACTCTCATGTGGGTTTGTTTGTTAATGATCATAGTTTCCTGACAGGTAGACTTGTGAGAAAGAGTGAGGGGGGGAAGCCTGAAATGGCACTGGGATGAGTGGGAGCTGTTCCCTGTGGCTGGGGTAACAGTGGGCTGCACTGGGGCAGTGGTGATGGGAGTGAGCGGTGTGGGAGAAGTGCAGGTCAATAAATGACTTGTAGAGGAGCTATCAGAGCTGTACAGCTAAGTGTATGTGCTGCACTTTCCCAGGGTTTATGATGACTGAACACAGTGTAAAGCCAGTGTCAAAATAGCAAAAACCAAGTTATTCCCTCTACATTTCTTTATTCTCTCTCACTTTAGAGATAGATCTTTTTTCTTATTCTCCTGCTGAATGAAGTTATGACCTCTTGGTCCCCAAAGTTTCATAACTTGTTAATGAGGAATTCTCGGTTATCTAGGTGCTGCTGCAACACAAATAATATGTGAACATAATGGCCTTGTAGAACTTATAAAAATCTTTAGATAAAGGAAGCTGTATGTGATTTCTGATCTTCGAATGACCTTAGCATGAAGCCCTAAAGACTTACCTTTGGGAAGTGTGATTTCCTACCAAAATACATGTAAGTAGGACATATTTTGGAAAGGAATGTTCCTAAGGATTTACAACAGTCTTCACTTTGGCTGCTGTAAACTGTGGAAGTTCACATATAATGAAAAAATCAATGTTTTAATATACTTTACTATTTAAAAGGAATGAGCTTAAGAACAGTCATGTCAAAATCAAATCCCTGTTGCATGCTATAGGGATTAAATGTTTCTTGCTGAAATGCTTAGTGGTGTTCCTGAAGCAGGAACTAAAGAATATTATTTGCAAAAATGAAAAATCAGAAGCTTAATCTGGAACATTCCTTCCTACCAGCCAGATTTGACTCATGCATATTTCACTAAATGCTGTTTCTGAATTACAGTTCTTATTGATTCTTGTGCCTTTTTAGAAGTGCAAGGGTACGAGGCACTAAAGCAACATTTTCAAAGTCCATAGTTCCTCAAATTATGGTTTATGTGTTTTGTGTATTTGAAATGTCCCATCCTTTAAGCATAGACCTTTTTGTATTTTGTTCTGAAATGTGTTTTCTTGCCAAACATATGTTTAGATGCAACAGGAAGTAAGTGCAGAACTGTGGAAAGACAATTCACTGTCATTATGATTTATCAGCACTTTGAATGATAGTTATTATACTTGAATAACGTACCTATGGTACATGTACAGTAGAAGCACACATGCTTCTGTCTGAGTGGTCCTCTGTCATTCAGGATAGAGTATGTATTTAGCAGTGGTGAGTAATGGATACACAGCAGATGCACGCTATCAAGGGAAAAGGCAACAGTTAAAAAAACAGGTCTGAGAAATGCAGAAATTACAGAGGTTCATGTGAAGTGAGAACACAACACATGTGCAGTACTTTTCTCATATACCTACTTTGTACTCAGTGACACACTGGACTTTCTGCTCTTCCGATGAAGGGAGCTCCTAGAGACATCTTAGAAAGACTAGGCCCGTAAGCAATCTGTACATTAAGAAAATTATTTAAAATTCTGCTACGTAAGAGTGAGTTAGTGTTTGGTTCTGAAATTATGTAAAGTTATGGATCAATTCGCTTGAGCTATTCTGGTTCGACTTTTTGCAGGGAGAGCAGGAAGGCTCACAACTAAGGTTTGCAGCACAGCATTAGCAAGCTGAATGAATAAAGGAAAATTATGTCATGGAGACCTGTTACATCCTGGTCCAGTTGCTGGTCCAAGAGGTTTGTGATATTCTCAGACATGAGATTAAGACACAAACGAGGTCAAATGCCGTTCACCAGAGCTTTATTGTAGTTCCCCAGAAATATCAGTAGGGTGACCGATACAGTAAAGGAGGAAGTAGAGAAAAGGTAGAGAAAAGCAGCAGTATTACGGAGCACAGCAAGAGTATAGTCACCACCACAGGTCCGCGGAGTCTGTCGGTCCTCTAGAGTCCGCAGCATCCTGTTGATCCATGATTCTCAAGTCTTGAAGGTGGTGAGGGTCCCGGTCCTTGCAGAACACAGTACCAGGTTATATTCTCTGTTGACTAGCAGTTCCACCTATCAGCGCAGTGGTTGCATTAGTTTCGTTTGACAGGGTCATTACACAGTCATTATACTGGCCTTTTCAACCTTTGTGCTTGGCCCAGTGCTTGGTTTAGCATCACAACAAGCTTGCTCGAGTTTCCTTGCAAGCTGCCATGTTTCTGTCTGTTCTGATAATGAAAGGTCACCCACCCTTTGGTGCATACCTCGGGTATGCCAACAGCCTGTCACGTAGGTCAGGTAGGCGAGCTTTGAGACATCTTTTTTGTATGTTGATCTCCTACAAGGCCAAAGGACGTATTAGAAAGCTGCAAATGAGAACTCCATGGCATCCATAAAGAATATAATTATCCCAATTTTTTTCTCAAAATATGGATGATGACATCATCTCAAACAGGATGACTTAAACAGTAACAGCTGAAATTCAGGTTTAGTTATTAGAACTTCTCCATGCAGAGATTATGATGAATTAACAGCAGCTGGTTTATGACACTAGAAATGTCTCAGGCCTCTTTGTAAATATTTTTGGTAGAAGTTTGATGACATGAGTCCAAGTTTGATTACCAGCAAAAACATTGAAGGCAGAGAACATGCTGCTTGTCCTACAAACTTGAGAACTATTCCAAACCTTCAATTTTTCCTTGAGATCTTCTCTGACTGCCCAGGTGTTGTAATGACTCAGGTGGTAACTGAGTGTTGTGGTTTAAGCCCAGCCGGCAACAAAGAACCACGTGGCTTCTTGCTCATTCCTTCTCCCTGGTGGGATGAGGTGGAGAAAATATAAGGAAAAGCTGATGGGTTTGACACAAAGAGAGGGAGGGTTCACTCACCAATTATGGTGATGGACAGAACAGATCCAACTTGGGGAAAAAGTAAATTTAATTTTTTACTAATCAAAACAGTAGGATAATGAGAATGTGAAACCAGGTCTTGAAAAACAATTCCCTCACCCCTCCCTCTTTCCCAGGCTCCAGCCCCTTTGCTCCTGATGTCTCTCCCTCCTCTCCACTAGCAGTGCAGGTAGATGGGGAATGGAGTTTGTGTTCAGTTCCGCACACATTGTCTCTACCTCTCTTTCCTCCTCAGGCAGCAAAGGCTCCTCTCACTGTTCCCCTGCTACAACATGAGGTCCCTCCCATGGCAGACAGTCCTTCACGAACTCCTCCAGCCTGAGTCCTTCCCGTGTGGTGCAGTCCCTCAGGAATGCACTCACCCAGCGTGGGCTGCCCACAGAGTCATGGTCTGCCTCAGGAGCAGGCACCTCCCCTGGCGTGGAGTCCTCCATGGGCTGCAGGTCCATATCTGCTCCACCATGGTCCTTCATGGGCTGCAGGTCCATCTCTGCTGCACCGCGATCCTTCACAGGCTGCTCCACCGTGATCCCCCGTGGACTTCAAGGGCACAGCCTGCCTTCTCCCCGTGGGCTGCAGGGGAATCTCTGCTCCAGCCACCTCCTCCCTCCTCCTCTCTCACTGACTCTCAGTATCTGCATAGGTGTTTCCCTCACATCCCCCTCCATTTCTGCTGCAGGTGTCCATGACCGCTCCTTTGTCCCCACCTTCAACAGGTTATCATCGCAGAGGCCCATCTATTGTTTCTAAATGGCCTGGCCTCAGCCCAAGGCGGAGGCAGCTTGGAGCTGGGTAGCTTCGAGCAGCTGCTTACAGGGGACACCAAAAGCCCCGCCACACAGACCCAACAGTGTCACTTTGTGATGTACATTAACTATGTTGTTTCAAAACTCCAAAGATCTGTGAGCTCATGTGATTTTGGGGTCACTTAGTTATTGCAGAGACCCATAGGAGTCTAAAGAATCAAGATACCTGCACACAGGTGACACTACGTCGCATTTTGCCACTGGCATAAGTACAGGTGACTCAGTTCAAGACTTACTCAGCCAGAAAGTCCCAAGAACCTTCTTATTTTATTGATTTCCAAAGTCTTTCTGAAAGCCACCACACTTATTAGCTCTGGAACAATCTATTGTCTGTAGATTGTACACCTTCAGGACAAAAGTGTGTAAACATTTGGTCTCAGGATGCTGGAAGGTACTTCTGTCAAGCCCTTTCATTTGCTTATTGTGAACTGGTAAGGAAGTAGTCTTGTGTTTACTGTGCAGCATAAGTAGTGCCTAACTTCATAGCTTCTATTGCTTCTAAAAGAATGTGAATATTAATATAAGTACTTTGCACTCATATAGCTGCAGAAAAAAGTGAGTAAATATGTGAAATCCCAGAGGAGGCTGTTAACAATTGAACTAAGTAACATAGAATACAGACTATTATGAAATTCATGTGGGTAAGCTGTATAGCACAATGAGCATCAGTGCATTGACGTCTTTCACCCCAACTATTTTTTAATAGAAAAACAGAATGTCCCTAAAAAATGTAACAGAAAAAACTCTATAAGCTATACAAAGCTACATAAGCTTCCCTCCTGTCAAACCAGGACACCTCCACAATCTGCCCTTTTTTTAACAGGTTTTGAAATGTTATGAACAGGTCAATTCAAAACTGAGCAAAGATTCTTTCGGTTCAAAGTGCTTTTATCATCACAATAGAACTTCTGAGGGTGATAAGATTCACTTTTAATTGCACTAGTCAGAAAAAGCCAAATGAAAAATAGGTACCTTTTTAGTCACAAAAAGCCAAATGAAATACAAGTATAATTTTTTTTTTCAGGTGCAAACTAAAATTAGAATCTACACATGAAGAAGATTTGTAATGAACTATGTCACTCTTTCATACTTCCTCTTTTTCCTTTTTCCTTTCTTTTTCCTACTTACTCTGAAAGGGCATACTTAATTAAGTAAAAACAGTATTCAATCCTGTGTCTGAAAATAAGCTTCTCCTTCAAGCTGTTATGGTCACTTACACTTGGGCAAAGAGGTAAATGAACATAGTGGAAAATTTTTTTTCTCCACTATGTTTGTATGTGTCAGAATAAGACACCTTTACCCTCTCCATCTCCTTCTTACCCCAAACAAGCTCTGTAAATGCACTATAATTATGCATTTCACCTGAGGTTATGAATTTGCTGATTCAAACAGGAACCAGATTTCCCAGATCTCCCTTTCCCATACATCAGGTAAATGAATACTAACAGGAGTAGGAATGATCATTCATATAGACGCCATAATTTTTGGCATACATTTTAGCACTAAAGATGCAACACAGAAACAAAATCAATCTGATTTTGTAACAGTGGAAGAATTTGCACTTATTTGCTTTTTTAAAATTTTATTTTTACTTAATGACAGGTCCTTCAGCGTAAGGGGAAACTCTCACTGTACCTGAAAATGAGCAGCCCTCAGTGGCAAAAAAGGACTGCTTTGTAGCCTGGCTGCCGGCCAAAGAGGATGAAGTCATTGCTCACATTGGTTGATGCTCACAAGTTAGAGTGAATTAAAAGCTGTTTGAAATGAGTCATAGATGTGAACCCCTACAATTTTGCATTGCCATACTCTTGGCGTGGACCTTTTAATGAGCAACTGAGACTCACAAACACCAGAAATTTAGTCAAAGTTTTCATAAATAGGCTGATATCTGAATTAATGCTCATGAGGAAGAAACTTCCAAAAAGTATATCTTGTTGAACAGTGGACTTTCTGCAGGGTGTCCTAATGGACCATAGAGACAGATACATTTTTTTTCACTGATTTAGAGGTGAAAAAAGTGAGATATAGTGGCAGAAAAAAAGGTCCTGAATTGGTAATTAAAACATCATTCTAACAAGCAGAAGTGTTGACCAGAAAATATTTCCAACAGCTCCCATCTAATCTGTAAAAGAAAAATAAAGAGATTTTCAATATAAACACACTGAAAATACAAAAATATGCTAGGGAAAATATTTTAGAATATGAGTAACTCTTAAAAAGAGGGATTTGCAAGGCATTCTTGATACAGAGATGATGGCGTTAACTTCCCTACTAAATCTTACTTATAACATCTGTCAGTTTTTAGCAAACTGCTTGCAAATTTGGGGTATAACTTTGTGTCGTACAACTCTGGGAGAGACTTTCTTCTACAAACTCTTCTGCTTACTTTTTGAACATACCTAGTTTTGGCACCCATGCTATCTGGTGGTGTAGAAGTTCACAGTTTGATTCTAGGTGGTAGAAAGAGAAGTTTTTCTTCTCTATTTGTGCAAAGCTTTTTGTTTAATCTCCTTATTGATTCTCATAATTTTTTCTTGTATTTTCTTAGACAATAATCCTTCTTCTTTCAGAACACCTTTTGATCAATAGTCTTGTCCAAAGCTTCCAGGACAGTGAAACACATATTGTCAATAGCATCACCCTGATAAACTGGAATATTGACTGCTTCAAAGAACTTACAATGTGCTCACAAATTTCCAATGTGTTGGATTTATCTCTTTTTTTTTTTCTTGTTGGATGAGTTTAAGGAAGAACAGTAAAAAAAAAAAAAGGTGATTTTATCCCAGTGCAGTCTATTTCTCTTATAGAACTATTTTTTGACTAAAAAACAAAAGTTAACCAAATAAAAAATAATTTTTAAAATGAAGAAATCTGTAGCAGGGCTCTAGGCAGGAGGCATTGTCAGAAGACAAAATTGAAAAGCCTTAGAAGAGGTAGAAGGGAAATAGGAAGCCACAGCTTTCCTGATGTCAGACACTCATGAATCTTTTATTCTGTTTCAAAAATGCTAAGGGTAAGATCTAGGAGAAAACTAAATGTCATTCTTTCAAAATTTCTGAGACTTGTCATGCTCAGTAGATTTTTAAAAATGCTGTAAATGTTTAAATTTCTGTTAAGAAAGATGACAAGATTATTACTAAAATAGTGTGCTCAAAACCATACTTGGGTCCATCTTACTAGTTAATAGTGATCTACAGTGATATTTCAGAGTACT
This sequence comes from Steatornis caripensis, assembly GCA_013398225.1. Classification (NCBI taxonomy): domain Eukaryota; kingdom Metazoa; phylum Chordata; class Aves; order Caprimulgiformes; family Steatornithidae; genus Steatornis; species Steatornis caripensis. Next base: position 72,984 of record VZSC01003415.1, on the reverse strand, counting down.
GTCACACTTCTTAAATGATGATATTCCATTCCTTCTTCAATAAACAGAACTAATAGATCAGTGTTGACATATTTATTAATAGATACATTATGTTATGTATATTATAAACAAACATATAATTTCCCTATGGAATTGGAAATGCAGTGAAACAAATAATTTTTACAAAAATGGGCACATTGATCTATAATTACACTTCCTCCCTTAGGTAATGTCCTTTGTCTCAAGCCTTTCCAATGAATTAAAAGACTATTACATGATTTTTAACTATAGAAATTATTCTATTTTGCCAAAACCAGAGTAAACTTAATTTATTTTTTCCAAAGTGAGATATATATTTAAAAATAGCATGTGATTGCACAGTAGCCCATTAAAAATTCATAATGAATAGCTGAACTGATTGTTAAGTGAATAACCTATTCTCTATAAATTATTTAGCTAAAGTATTTGCAAACAGTTTCAATCATGTAACACATTCATAGTTAGCAGAGCTTGCATGCTGTATCTATGAATCAAAAACTGTGTCCAGTTTAATCTTTATGCAACCCCTGAGTTTTAGTATGGAATGGAGAGACGTCTTAGAATTAATTTCTCTGCAGAGTAGAAAACCATTTTCAGTAACACAGCTTAACAAAGCAGACTATGATGGTAGGAAGGAGACATGAAAATTCAGGCAGCAGCTGCAACTCCCTCAAAACACAAGCGACAGTATTTCTGGTCAAATTTGGCAATAGACTTGTACTTATTGCACGCCTGTCTTTGGGTGTCTTGGAACAGTTGACCTTGCAGAGACATTCATACAAAGATAAATAGGATACGCTAGTTACAGAGCAGCACAGCTTTGCTAGAAATATTGCTTTGGAGAACTATCAAGAAAAACAAAGTATTAAAGTTAAGGTTATTAGCTAATCTCAAATTAGAAGTAAGTAATCTTTCACTAATGCCATTGTATGCTGTTCTTTGACTTACCTTTAACTTTCCCAAAGTTTCTGTTTCACATCCTCTGCTCCTAAAGACATAAATTACCCTATTCCAAGTGGTTTGTGTCTGGCATGCCTGGGAATTCTCTCCTTCCAATGTAGGTTTATGTTAATGATATTGCTTTAAAAAATTGTTTTAAAAGTTTGCACACTTTTTCTACTAGAAAATTTAAGGGATGGCTTAAAATAAATCACCTACCAGAATGGGGCATTCATTACACATTTCTTTGTTGCATGGTCCATTACAGTATCTTTATCTCATCTCTTTGCTGGTATCCATTCTGAATAGGTTTGAAGATCTATTCTGTATCATTTAGGTGTATTGATTTTTTAGTCATTCCTTTTCTTTATTAGCACATATTTCTATAGATGGAAGAGGAAAAACAAAGGCCAAGATAGAAATAGAGAGTTAAGGAATTTTTTGAGGGAATCTTTAAGAATGTAAGTCTGACTGGTTCTACCACATTGGATAGTTCTGCTGTCTGCTCAGAGCATTGTTTTTCCTGATATTTACAGCCTCTTGCTCTTATGAATTTTCTTTTTTTATAATGCATAGTTACCAGTAAGATTTATTCAAACTCTAAGTTATTTCCATTTCATAATATTTCATTAAATTTTATTTGTGTGTTATTAAACTCACACCCTCTCTGCTCCTGCACTGTAGTTATCTTGTCATCATAAATCCTCTGTTAATAGGATTTTATTTCTGAACTAACAATAAAAAGTAATGGAAAAATGAAAATTTTGTAACAAATGATTGCAAAGTGCAGAAATTGAGCCAGCGGGCTGGAAAAATGAGATAAGTATTTTTCTTCACTTACAGAGCAATATATTAACAATTTATGAGTTATCACTCCAAATAATCTAATTGGATTGGTGAAATCTGGACAATAAGTCTGAAATATTATCTCGCAGGGGACATCTCCTGTGTTGTTTTTTTATTCTAACCATGTTTCAAACTCTGCCATAGCAACGTAGAGGGGGGGTGAGTTGAGAGTTGAAAGAACTAGTCTCGATTACTTCTTAAATTTAATTAAGGCTTTTAAAATAGATGTTACTTACCTTACATACAAGAATCAGAGCTTCTTCTGGAAAGTTTCTAATCCATATCAGGCTGCATTAGTCTACTATAATTTTTATTTCAGATATTTCTTACTTGAAAAAAAAGACTTTGTTTTGCTTAAGATATCTCCAAGAAGAGATTGTAAACCACCATGTCACCATTGTATATTCTTAATATAAAACAAAAAAAAATAGAAAATCCATTAAATTAATCAGAATCTTCTATCTACTTGTTTTTTCTAGAAAAGCAGCCGGCAAAATGAGGATTGTATGGTGATGTTTTGTAATCACCGGTGTTTCAGCATGTTGCTATTTTCAGTTGTCATCCGACCAATTCAAGCAAGGAAAGTGTTTTTCTATCTAATGATTTTTTTAAACTGAAGCTGGGTTTCCTTCTGGCTGATAGGCTTTAGATAAATACATTACATATACAAATAATATAATTTCTTGAGCTCTGAAGACAGATCACAAAACAAAAATATTTCAGGTTACTGCAGAGTCAGGTAAGTAGTTGAGGGTTTTTTTTTAATTAGTTTTTCATCCAGTCTGTAATATGACTGAATTGCAAAATTTTATATATGTATACATTTCCACAATGCATGTGCAGGCAAACAAACACAACGAACAGGAGAAAACATGAAATAATAACAGCTGATTTGAAATTTAGCTTAAAATGTATTTAGCTGTATGTGCAAATCCTCACAGTAGCACTACAAAAGGTGCAAGTATGCTTCTAAATTTCAGAAACACAGAACTAGGAAGAGAGCTAATAGTCTCCCATGGTCTTTAGAAAACTTTTACCAGAACTGGTGGCCAAGTTTTTATTCTTCTGTCAGTTTGGGAACAGTAACAATCTATAAATAAACATCAAGAGAGACCCATATGGAAAAATCTCATGCCCTTTAATACACTTTCTTTTTAAGCAGTTCTGTTGCTACTTTTCTTTAGAGGAACCCATATTAACTTTGGTTGAGTATAAAAATAGTCACAAAGTTATTTAATAAAAATATGTTTCTGGAATGTATTCGCAGGACTCTGGTGAGGAGATTTTTCTCTTTGGAAAATGGCACATCTCATTACGATATCATTACCTTTCTGTACATGAAAAGGACTGAATCATAAAGGTCAGTTTGCAGAGCAATTGCTACCCTGTGTACCTGTGAAAAAGCATGACCTTACCTGTAGAGCACATCTGTAATTTGACATTGCCTTTATAAGACACTCTCCTCTCGACTTCCTAATGTTGCTAACATTTTTCTCCTTGCCTTGAATGTTTGCAGGCTGAACTGTTGGCGTCTGAAAGACGAAACTCACATTTCTAATGTGACTGAGTAAAAGAGCAAAGTTGTCAAGGTGTCACGTAATAAGTGTGATATACCAAGTATTGTCAAATGTCTTTGATTGTGGAAACCAAACAGGGAGGGCAGCTGTGTACATGGGCAAAGGTTAAAAGCTGATATTGCCTTGGGTAGCATCCTAGTAAATAACTTTTGTCTATTGCCTTTTCTTTTGGGGTTTCAGGAAGGTCTCAAAGTTTTGTTATCTTTTCTGTTATATGTTAATGAATTTAATTGTGAGCAATTCTGTGGTAAAATGATTAACCGTTTAACTGAGCAATCTCTAAATATTCTGGAGTGAAACGACGATGACTTCAAAGCACTGGGAGTGCCAAAGCAGCCAGTTTAGTGGTGTTATCTTGTATGACTTTCATTTACTTGAGGCTGTTCTTTACACTGCCACTAATCAGTCAGTAAGCTCATGTAGAATTATGATGTTTAGATACTCAATGTATCTACTTCTCTTTGGGTGGTTGCACAAAGTAACATCTATTCATATATGATACAGAAGGAAACTCAAGTTTCAGACATTTTTAAGACCCAGTTAAGAATTGAGTGACAAACCGGCTTTGTGGTGGCTTTCTTCATGGGGATGCATTTTAGCCATAAATTTGTTATTTTGTGGGTAATGAGTAGCAAAACCACGTCTGGCAATTCTGACATGAACTCAGTTTTGATATAATTTTCTGAAGCAGTTTATGCACTTATTAATCAATTTGGATATCTCATGGCCTCCTAGTATTAAGTTGAATTGCTTTTGTGAAAGCCTTTTCCACTGTGTTTGAATCAGTAGTAATAATAAGGTATAAAAATTATGGAGAAAACACTCAGAAAATAAAAAAGACTATTATATAACTACTCACTGGCATGTTTGTTTCCACTGGCTCTTGGCTCATCACTTGCAGATAAGGGCAGGCATCAGATGATGTTAGTAGGAGCCAGGTTCAAAACAAAGTTAAGGAGGTGGCTCTTCAAGGCAGAAGTGGCAGAGCACACAGGAATGTGTACTCATCAGAAATTTTCCGATTCTGCAACTGATTTGTTGGGTGGTTTTAGGCAATTTATATGTGTCTTTGTTTTCATGGGTTGCTCTGAGTTTACATAGAATCATAGAATCATAACGTGGTTTGGGTTGGAAGCGACCTGTAAAGATCATCTAGTCCAACCCCCTGCCACAGGCAGCAACATTTTTCACTAGATCAGGTTGCTCAGTGCCCTGTCCAGCCTGACATTGAGCAGTTCCAATGATGGCGCATCCACAACTTCTCTGGACAGTGTGTTCCACTGTCTTACCACCCTCACCCTAAAAAAATTCTTCCTTGTTTCCAACCTGAATCTACCCTCTTTTAGTTTGAAGCTGTTGCTCCTTGTCCTGTCACTACAGGCCCTGGTATAAAGTCTCTCCCCATCTTTTTTACAAGCCTACTGTAAGTATAGAAAGGCCCCAATAAGGTCTCTCTGGAGCCTTCTCCAGGTTGAAGAACCCCAACTCTCTCAGCCTTTCCTGATAGGAGAGGTGTTCCAACCTGACCATTTCCATGGCCGTCCTTGGGACCCTCTTAGTAGATGATGAGGTACTCATACAGGATATACCTTTCTTGGTTGATTCCAGTTCCTTGATTAGCGTGGAATCTATCTTGATGTCTTTAGTCATTCATTCTGCCATTCTGAGAATTAATGTGCATTCTTATAGTCACTTCATTTCCTAAAGAAGGAGAGGACTATGCCTGATAGGGGAAGGTATACTTCATTTTGCTACTGGTGTGCATCAAGTCTGTCTGCATGGCTAGTTCACCCAGCTCTGTTAGTAAGGCTTCTTTTTCTCCTGCCTGATAGTTTGAAATCAAGGGCGCGATTAAAGTGATTTTATTTAGTATTCAGCTTTTATGGCATATAATAAATATTTTGGATGTTACTTTTGGTCTTGGTATTTGGTGTGGTTGTTCCTTTGTTGTCACTGTCTTAGACCGTCTCATTTCTATGATGAACTGGGCAGGGGAGAGATGAGGAAAATGATACAAAAGAGAGCACACTATGTAAATGCTTCAATGGCAAGTCTACAACCTGGAAGTTGTATTGAAGAAAGTAACAAAATGGTCAATACTGAAATTTCTGACGCAATTTTTCATTGAGTCATAATTTTTGTGAAAAGGACTGACTACATTTTATTGCTGTCTAATGCTTTGCTTATTCTGCCGTGCTGATGACCTGTTATAAGATCTGGAAGTATGTTCCAGAGTCAAGATTAGGTTTTGATCCAACCACTGCTGAAGGAGTAGACTGACAACGGAAACCCCAACTCTATTTTTAAAATCTTCTGAGAACTGTCAGATGGTGGTGCGTGAATTTTCATGAAACAGCTCCGCTGCCATCTTAAGGATCCATTTGCAGTGAACTGGCTGTGTTACATACTTTGGTCTTTTTCCATAACTAGGAAATTAAGTAGGAATATGATCTGAGAAATGGAGAGTTTACTGCTGATGAGCTGGGGTTGCTATGAACATCTATTTTTCAGGTTAGAATACGGCTGTGTTGATCCTATGAGTACTGTTGATGAAAGCCTTTAGAAGAGGTAAGAACCACCAAAGTGGCACTGGAATATTTTTACCTCAGCTATTTCCTCATTTCTGCATGTCACATGGCTACCATACTACTTCCTTCTCTCTTCAAAAATTCAAATTAGTTCCCCTTACCTACAAAACAAACACAAAAACCACCACACAGTGTGTTTTCTTTTTATTTGTGCAAAAAGTCAGGGGCGTTAAAGATAATCTTGGTTAGGCCACAAGAATGAGTTTATCAGTGCTTGTGGATGTGTTTGTCCCCCTGGAGAGGTGATCCATTTTCTGAGGTGCAACATGTTCCACAAAAGGTAGGTAATGCATGACCTTAATTTTTGGAGCAATATCTTTCCTATATGAGGTTCCACACAAGTGCAACATGGGCAATAGAGCATTAAGTGAATGACACTGGACAATACTGTATTATAACCTCGGTCACTTTTTACTGTTAACTGTTTGTCATCTCTCTAAGTCTATGTGCCTATTTCCGACAGACTATATCAGGCACCGGGAAAGGATGTGCTAATTAAAAAACCCAAACAAGAGCTTTAGAACCATACAATCTGGAAGAAGATGCTACTAACTCCTGCTAGTAACAGATGTAAATGTAAAACTCTGGAGCTTCTGAAATGTCCTTAGGTCTCTGAGATGAAAACTGTTTTGTAGTATCAAAACTCTGTAAAAGCTGAGGCAGTATCACTGTAGCATAATGATTTTAAAAAAAGGTTTAAAAAGAAAGGACTTAATACCTATAGTGGAAAACACAGGAAACCTCTATTTAAATTCAGACTCCCAATCAGCAGCTACAAACATGGAGAAATGGAGATGCATCTTACTGATGCAGTCAGACTATCGTGGACAATGATCTCAGAGATTTCAAAGGATGTGAAGCAGCTTAAGCAATGAATTGCCCATTTTAAATGCAAAATAAATTCCTGCTGTACAAGCAGCACAAAGGAATGAAACTAAATGGATGTGAGAAATTGGAATTGAGGTTTGCCACTCTACAGGTGTTGTTATGATGCTCTAGGTAATAAACTGTCCCAGCTCGCCGTTATTTCAGCATTTTGTTTCTGTTAGAAGTTATAGAAAATGAAGTAATAAATATCAAGGAGAAGAAACAAGGGCATGTGTCTTGTGGTTGATTATTTTTTCGCCATGTTTGAGGACTGGCTCATTTTCAAACAGATAATGGTAGCTTTATACAAACAGGATAGTTCTTTATGACTAGCATGGTGTACAAAAGACAATAAATTCCACAATAATGCTTCTTTGGCTTTGATGGTCAAAACAATTGTAATGTCCTCTGCTTTTAGCTGTAGTCATTTCATCACTTTGCAATAGCCATAGGAGGCCATAATAGGACCAGAAGTCTGACCAGGGGATAAAGAAGAGTGAGTTTTATTATACAGTATCTCTTCACATGGTTTCTGAGCAGCCTGACCTATATTTTTGCTGCTGTTCAAAAAGCACCCTGAACAGCAAGCTGTCAGTGCAGTTGGACCTTTCAACAAAACTGTTCTTATTACTTCTAATTTACTATATATGTGGCGTCATCATTTTGTTTAGGTGTCAAAATAGAAAATTAGGCAGCCAGACATTAAAAAACAAACAATGCTGAGACCAGGCTTTCTGAGACATATGATTTAGCTTATAAGCATGGGATATTCTGTAAACATCTATTTTCTTCCGCTGGTGGTGGACATAATGGATGAACTTCTGCATCACTATCTTCTTACCAGTAATGCCAGGACCTGTACTTGCATTTCTACTCTGAACATTAGACACAGATCTCATAGTGGGGGTGATTATCAGACCAACACACCTACAAATCTTGGAAGTATTTCTATACCTTTAAGCCATCTAGAGATTGCTCTAAACACTGCTGCACCTCAAAATGTGGGAGTGCAACTGTACTAGGCAAAAGATTTGACACAACATATTGCATGTATGCCCTCTATGGGCATATATGGACCTAAAATTTAGAAATCTGCATTTGTCTCTATTTTCTCATACTCAGTAGCAATCTTAACAGTCCTCTGGGCTCCATCTGACCTGTTGCACTGCCCCAGAATGGAGCTGTTGTAGTATCAGGTTTGTACATTCAGAGGGAATTTTGCCCAACTGCTTAACCGATAGCTGACAGAAGAGATATTCCGTGCACAAAGAACACAAAATACTTCAAGTCAGAAGGAGGGTTTGCACCTTCATTTAACAGAAGGGTAGTTTACATCCTTTTGTAAGATTTCTGCTTTTATACAGCTGAAAGGGAGCATTTCTGCAGATTGTGATAAAAGATCCATGTGCAAATACGTATAGATACTAATTTATGTTCACAATTCAATAAAGGACTGTGCATCGCCTTCCTGATGGGATTAATGGGACTACGGAGACATTGCTCTTGGCCACCTGCAACATCACCTGATACTAAATGAAGACTCAATACAGCTACACAACTAAAATAATTCCTTTTAAAATTATTATTATTTATTCTTGTTGAGAATGAACTGTAGTGGGTTGGAAAAGTATTACCAATGCAGATCCTGGGTGCTCAATAGATATTCTAAAAACACACTACCTCTTGTGTAATTCTCACCTTTAGCACGGCAACTAAATTAATTCTTGTACCCTGGGAGACTTTCGGTACTGTGTGAGTGTTGATAAAATATCCACCTCATCATAAGAGTAAAGAGAAGTATGAATACGTGACACCTTGAAATTTATCATCCTGAAAGAAAAGTTTTCCTAATAAAATCATATGTTGTGAGAGTCCTTTAACAAGATATAATGTGGTGATGCTAGAGAATAGAAATTACATGACATAGGAGAGAAGTTTAGAGAGCCAGCTTTCCACACTTAATATCACAGAAATATTTCATAGTGAACAAAACTTTGGCAGGATGGGTTTCTGGAAATGTTGCTCAAGGTTTAAACATGAAGCAGTGTGCCTCTCCCCTTTGGCCCCGGGGCCTCATTTAGTACGAATTTTAGTGAGAATCAGATCTGTGATTCATGCTTTAACCACAAGAGAAAAACTGTCTCAATAACACATTATCACCTGAATGGATTTTATCAGCTGTACAGTTTAAAGAGTTTATTCCCCCTCCCGCCTCCCCCCAATATAAGCACTAGTGTTCTAAATGTTAAAAGCTGTTGTCTGTGTAGGTTTTGGAAATTGGCACGTTATTTTAGCTGGCAATTTCACATGCTCAAATGAGAATATTTTCTTGCAATTTTAACTCAATATAAAACCAGTTCATGGAACTGCTCAGCTAGCTCATTATCATAGTACTCTGCCAGTATTTTCATTAGCTGGATAGAAATACGCCTGCAGACCATTAAGTGGCAACTTATATTACTGTGGAGTTGTATCTGTGGGACTTTTAAAATTTGTAGTGGTGACCATCCCAGCAGAAGACATCCATCGATTCACAAATATTCTTGTCCCTCTTCTGATCCCCGCCTGTGCTCAATGGTAGGTTTGTATTTACTCCAGCACCCGTTATGTGCACCACCTGGGCATGGTGGCCTCTTTTGCCATGGGAGTTGGTCAGGCTCCCCTGTCTTGGTTCCTTTCAAGTTAGGCACAGGTACTTTGTCAGCTTGGTTTACTCTTGCAATGCTCCTAGCATCTTTTGAGTTGTATGATCTGAGCGAAATATGAGGGATATGAGGGTGAGGAAAAAGGGGACAACTACTTCAAATGCACCGTCTGTTAAAACTATTTGGGTGCTCACCACAAAGCTAGGATTTACACTTGTGCAAAAAAGACATGGTATGTGGCTTTTTTCCTGTTTTACTTTGTACAGTAAAGACACATTTTCACACTGTTTGATCCCATGGATATTTTTTCCTTCTCTCATTTCAATTTCTGGTACTGTGAACAAGGAACCAAGTAGCTGGTGTGCCACCTGCTGCGGTCAGTGGTGCATGCCAATTCTCACAGCATTCATAAGTATGGCGAAGGAGTATTTTTATCTCTCTAATGTCTATCCCTGGAGGAAATGTTTCACTAATCTAACATTAAATTAGATCTTGAATTCCAGCTACTACATAACCAAAGTTAATTTGGGAAAATAATTTAATTACAGTGCTGGGTTACACATGAGCAATAGGTAATGCATTATGAATATTACATAAATTTTATCTACAGGAAAAACTCCAACTGTTAAATTGTAAAACTTATTTACCAAATATTTGAAGTAGGTGTAGTTAAAAAGAAAAAGAGACAAGACAACAAAATGATTTAATTAAACAGAAAGAACAGAGACAATGAGGCAGTATTTAGTTTTGAGTCAAAGCAAACGGGAAAAATATGCCACCACAAACCTGTGGCATTTTTATGTAACTGAAATGGAAAAGGACTTCAATAAACAGAAAATAAAGGTGAAATTTAAGGATGCCTTGCCTAAGTTCAGTGCTTCAGGGTGAACAGGGGGAGTAAACATACTGGAGGGCAGTGGAGGACTGATGTTGGTGAAAAACAAGCAATGAGTCGCAACCCCTGGAGACCCCGAACCATGCTACCCTCTAATGCAACTCAGTTCCCTGACAGATATGTGCTGTAAAAGCCTCACAATGAAGTGCTGTGTCTTAATGTTCCTGAATAACAGAGTTTTTTACTGCTGTTTCTTTTGGATTTGTATTTTCATCTTGATGTGTGCTGTCTGCTATCGTTAAAGATCTGCTAAGGGTCAAGGCATGAGGTATGCACAGCAGTAAGTAGTTTAGAGCTGGATTTTTATGGTGCTGAGTGTCTCCAGATGTGGTTTTAGAGCATTTGAGTTCAGCTAACACAACCAGACAGGCTGTCTGGGGGTGGTATCATGATAAGGACGGGACANAGTGGTGCCCAGCGACAGGACAAGGGGCAATGGGCACAAACTGGAGCACAGGCAGTTCCACCTGAACATGAGGAGGAACTTCTTTACTGTGAGGCTGACAGAGCCCTGGCACAGCCTGCCCAGGGAGGTTGTGGAGTCTCCTTCTCTGGAGATTTTCAATCCCGCCTGGACGCATTCCTGTGCAACCTGCTCTAGGCTAACCTGCTTTAGCAGGGGGGTTGGACTAGATGATCTCTAGAGGTCCCTTCCAACCCCTACCATTCTATGATTCTATGATACTGAAACAGGAGGGAACAAAATTTCTAAGGCACAGCCTTGGACTCAGAAACAGAGTCACCAACCAGACCAAGTGAGAGACCCAAAGGTGATAGTTATGTTCTGGTTTGTGCTTTTTTTTTATTATTATTTTGTGGTGGGGAAAATTATCATGGGCATATGAGAGTACTTACTTAACAGGTATTTATCAAATTCATCTGCTTGAGGGAGTAAGAGGCCATCATCCATCACCTGTTGGTTAGTTTTTCAGTATTTTGTTCTGGGAATTTTTTTATAAAGCCGCGCAAAATAGAGTGTTTTTATATGAATCAGATCCACCACAACATTACACTGACATAAACTTAATGATAATTACCAAGTCAGTGCTAATTGTTTCAGCGGTGATACTTTTGGCAAACAACTAGCCACCTTGTCATTGTGGAAAGAGTTAACAGCATCATTGTGTTTCACCTTCACTGTGCTCTCATAATTCATTTTGCAGTTAAAAATAATTCTTTGAATTTTGGAAATGTAAACATATGAGCCTAAATAAAATTTAGTAATAATTTCTACTGTACCTTATAGTCTAAAAATACGTTTTTAATGGAAAACCTGGGCAAGTTTTCTGGAAGGTTTTGTGTGACTTTGAATTCTAAGAAAAATTTGGAACTATCCCTTAGGAGTCTGTCACTCTGAAAAATCAATTCAAATTAAGCTCCAAAGAAATTTATGACCTTTTTTTGATCTATCTATCTATCTATCTATCTATCTATCTATCTAAAAAGCATTGGGAAAGTAGAATTGCTGGAGGTGAAAGATTCCCAGCTGTAATCCACTGCCATATATCTCCAACAACCTACTCTCAATACAGAGGCCGATAAATCAGAGAAAAGGATGAGGCAGCATGTGCTGAAATATGCTTTTATCTTGGTTATTTCTGAATGTATTTTAAGCCAAATAATTTTTTATCCATTTGGTTGGCATTAGGTATCTAATCTGTCTTGAAAAAATGCATTTAGAAATGATTTGTTAATAGCTTGTAAACAATCTGTAAACATTTACATAAACAATTGTGCTGTGTTGTTACACCAGGTAGGAAAAAAGCTTTTCTTGTGTTTGTATTGGCACTGTGCTTCTGAACAATAAGATTACATAAATAAAAACATGTGGAATGAAACACGGGCTTTTAAACAAGATCTGTCAAGAATGTGACACTATATCCATCGCCTTGATTGGAACATTGAATTAAAATGAATATTGGTTTTAAAATAGATAATACAAGTCCCTCATGTCCCAAGAGGGGAAAAAAAAAGATTCTGCTTAGCTTAGCAAGCAGTTCCTTCTCTCAAAACATAAACGTGACTGAAAATTTTCACACTGTAAAAAGACAAAGGGTCACCTGGCTGAGGTGTGTTCTTGAGCAGAATCATTCATGGTGGAAGAGAAAAATTTATGGCACTGCCTCAAAAAAGGCACTGATATCCTCTCCCACAAGCTGTCATAATTGCATTTGCTTTACTGCCTCTTTGACAATTCTTTAAAAGTGATCTTTATGGTTTATTTACATTTCTTGTTAACTTCAGAAAACATACTTTCACTGTAACTTTTGCAATGTGATATCCTTGAGCAGATTGTAAATCTTGCGGTCTGAACCTGTGATCCAGTTTCTAAACCAATCCAATCTAAACCATAAAATCCAGTTTTCAGAAAGTCAATAGTAGATTCATTGCTTCTGTGAAGTAACTTTGCTGCCTCAAGGAGACAAAAAACTGCAGTTAAGATGATATTCAACTTCTGCCTACAGAGTTGTTGGTTTGGTTTTTTTTAATCATTGATAGCAATGTTTGCATCCTTTTTGTTACTCTTGCTCCTTTTTTCCTCAGGTAGAAGCAAAGCTCAGAAATACAGCTGGAAAAAAAAACCTATGAGCATTTCTACAAGTGTATCTCATTTCTTCACTGCTATCTCTTGAAAGACAATGAAAATGTCAGTTTCTACTTTTCTAACATTGCTAATTTGGGTCAAGCTGAGATGTCTTTGTTCCACATCTTGCTCCATGGAGAAGCAGGGAATTAGCAGAATTTTGGCAGTTGTATAAGGTAACATTTCATAAAATTAAAGTCTGTTTTCAACAGAGACCATCATCAACATAAACTTAGAAGGACCTCTAGGAGACCACTCTAAATACCTTTGCTCCTATGTTATGCTGATTCCTTGATGAATTAAATAGAGCTAATTTTTACCAGCTGCATGCAATTTCTCTTCTGAAAGAAATGTTCATACTAGTAGCTAATTTCTTCCCACTGAGAAGGGGAAATTTCCGTGGAGAGGCAAAAGAAACACTTTGTAGATCTAGTTCAGAAGAACGTGTTTTATTTTGGCGATTAAAAAAAAAAAGTTTTGCATTACATCCAAGACTGAAAGAAAAGGTGTTCTTTTCTGTTAACCTATAGAGAAGCACACAATGATTTACTCATTTTTTACCTATAAGGCATTCCCTTGACAGCAAGTGTTTATGAAGTCATGACTTGAAAACTGCAGACCATACCGGGGGTGTACCAAACATCTGAGCATTTTAAGAATGAGCTTTTATCTGAAGGTTTGTGTGAGAAACCCTAGTCTTATCATGGGACAGAGTTCAGAGCTGCCTGCGGTGGTGCTGACCACCTGGCCCAAAAGCAGCACAGATGCACAGTCATGCTGTCGACAAGCAGGTTTGGGAACTGGCCTGGGGGTGTTGTGCCACAGCCTTGATGATGTGGTTCAGGAATGCCCAAGAACCCACTTGCCAGCAATGTTATAGTGGTGATAGGTGCAGGGCTACCGAAATGGGTTTTCAAACTTATGTCAGATTTTAATGAAGACTGTGTTTCCACATAAAGGTATTTTTGAAACTGCTGCCTATTGCAAAGAAAGGACCAGCATGCCTGTGTGTCTCAGAATGTAACTTGATTAGTTCTTAAATACAAAGTCTAATACAATATAATGCAATTGAACACAAGTAATTAAGAAAGGGAAACTGAGTAATAGTCTGTACTGTAATTATTTACAGAAATGTAGCGAGATCTGTGCCTAGGAATATCTTCTGTAGGCCTAAATTGAATATTTGAGTTATGAAAACAAGCAAAATAAAAATTAAGGCAAGGATGACTCTGTAAATCTACTATGCTTTCTAAGCCAGAAGCAGAATGCTAATCAGTGTTCAGAAATTAACAAACTGTTTCCTGCATTGCAGGCTACCCACCTGATAATCTCAATCTCTTATGTGGCATGCTGTTTTGCATGATTACTGTTAATGAAGGAGTCCCTAGTGCAGTGGCTTGCTTTATGAATTGTTCTGTCTAGATATTGCAAAACTTTCTGGAAAATGAATTTTTGCTGATGACCTGCCTCAAAGACAGATGACAGACGCATGTTTATCTGATTTACATCTAAGGAGCTTGAGTAAAAAAAAAAATTTCAGTAGCACTTGAATTAGCTTTTCAGGCAGAGTCAAGTCCCATGGCAGAGCTCTTTCCCAAAGGATGTTGAGTCAAAGTTTTGTTGCTGTCTGAATATGATAAGTATGCAATTTTTGTTTTATGGATTGGAAATGAGAAGCAACATCTTACCTAAGACCCTCTAGGAAAAACTCTCTGCTTTGGCCCGTATCTTCATGTTGTGATATAGCTGTTTGTGGGGATTGACATACAGGCATCTGAGATATTCAGTGTGGCTGGACAGGCTTCATTTATTCAAAACAGTCAATACCAACTAGCCAAATCAAATGATCCCATTTGCTGAAGATAATTTGTTCAGATATTTTGTGAAGCACTTCAAAATTGTAAATACTACTTGTTTAAAAAAAAAAACAAACCAAACACACCACAAACAGAAAAAAGGCACAAAGAAACAATAGTTTGTTCCCCAGCCACAAGAAGGCTGCACTGATTGCAGGGGCTCTGAAGGTGATGACATTCCTCTTAACAAATGCTGCTAAACAGTGTATTGAATACTCTGGCTGTTTTGTCACAGGAAATATTTTGCCACCATGTAGGCAGCAGCCTGAGTGGGAAGAGACAGCTTTCTACATTACTTCCACCTCCCAAATTGAAGCAGTTCAGCGTGGGAGGGTTGCAGTAACAAAGGTAGCTGTCAGGACCGAACTCCAGCCATGACAGTCAAAGCTCTGAATTTGGAAGAAATGTTGCCAAAGGTAGGAAAAGAAATACAGGCGGTTAAAAATATTCCTCACAGTCACTGTCTGGCTAGTAGTTCATTAAGTGACTTTTATAATTTGAGTCAGTCCCACAGTCTAATACAACTATGAGCAGGGTTCCAGATTTAAGCATACATACTCCTGTTATTTCCAAGCAATCTGTTTTAATGGCTTGTCAGGGCTAGAAAGAAGTAGGCATGCCTTTTTTTGCCAGTGATTGTATGTAACGCTGAGTGCTGGCATTAGGCAGCAGTAGGCAAAGAGGAAAAATATCCTACAGGAGGGAAGTGATAGATATGTAAAATCCTCCTCCCATGGTGGCCCTTCCTTTACTCTTTTTTAATGTCAT
The DNA here is from genome assembly GCA_013398225.1 of Steatornis caripensis. Taxonomy (NCBI): domain Eukaryota; kingdom Metazoa; phylum Chordata; class Aves; order Caprimulgiformes; family Steatornithidae; genus Steatornis; species Steatornis caripensis. Next base: position 57,401 of record VZSC01003415.1, on the reverse strand, counting down.
TGAATGAAAGTGTAATGCCTTTTGTGTTCTAGGCAGTAATCTGACGCTGAGCATGATATGTTTGTCAGGCAATTGGATTTGTAAGCTCCGTGCCTGGGTGTGTAATTCAGGAGCCTTTTATATTTGGGTGGATACAGACTGTCAGGACAGATGAAAGTTTGGGTGGAATCACTTCTGTGCTGGAAGGACCAGGAGTTTGTCTTCTGTCCTGTCTCATGGAGCTTCTACTTTGTGCCTTGATTTCCTTGTTTAAAATCCAGTTGAAACTGTATTTAAACAGTGTGTTCCAGTTTTAAACTAAATGTTCTACAGTTCGTATAGCAAAATATGTCATGATCTAAGTTCAGAATTAATATCTTGCTCTACGGGGCTCAGAAAATTGTGTCTTGATTATTGCATCAGTATTTTGCAAACATTTGATCTTGATTTTGTGGAGAATGCCACCATTTTCTCCCACACTAGAAAGTACTTGGGACACAGCACCCTCATGCAAGTCTAATCTGAGGTGAATTTAGCAGTAGGCTTTTGAGGGGAAAGCCCCACTATTTGTTGTTGGATTTGTAGCCAACAACTTCATATGATCTTAACTGTCTTATTCTTATGTGTGATTCCCCATGTATATAACAATAACGAAGCAGATACCAACTCAGCATATATTTTTCACACATAATCCTCTCTGTGAGCTTTGACCCCAACTGAGGGGAGAATGGATGTATTTGAGGTCAGTATTGCATCACAGAAATGAGTTTGGGAATTACAAGAGTTTAAAAAAATCCACCAGAAAGAAAATAAATAATTTAATCATCAACTTAATCACGCAATACAGTGAATACATGACACCTGAGGCAATTGTGATGTGATATGGCAGATTCCTGTGCTACAATCAAGTATATGCAGGAAACATATGCAAATATTTGCTGTATAGACACAGAATGAAAGCAGAAAACCAATACAAAAACCCATAGGTAAGTAGATTTGTAAAATCAAGACTGTCTCTTTTCAGAGGAAAGAATGGTTCTCTCTAGCAAAGTAATCTGCTATGACAGAAGACTTAGTTAAATTTGCCAACGTCCATGACTATGAAGAAGTGATGGAAATTATTGCATACACATAGTTTCAAGTGCAAAGGAACCCAATCAGGGTATTGAATGCTTCTTTTACTATCTTCATATGTAGAATAATAGCAGATTATGTATGAGAATGGATAAAATAACATGTTCATAGTAACAGAATAGATAATGCAGATTATATAATGTCTGTAATTAAAGTATCTTTAAATGTGATAATTGAATATCATCATATGATCTTACCTCTATCTATGTCAAAATTAATATTGTTTATTGGCTACATGATACCCCAACTGTTTCTTTTTATCATTTGCCTATCAGAAGTCCAAGGTAATATCTCATTTTCTCATTATCACATGTTCCAAATGTAAACATTTGTTATGGTAAATATATACTTAAGCCTTCTAAAAGATTACTGTTTAAATGGTTGATATACAAAGGCATATTTTAATGTTGTAGGTGATCAGCTGGTACATTATAGTAATCATGCTTCTTGATGCGCTTTTTTATATGTCCTATTAAAACAGAAATGAGAGATATAAGGTGAAAAAATACAACACAGCATAATTCAGAAAAAAGGTTATTCTTCCGTCTTTCATCACTTCTTGCCTATTATAATGACACTTTTTGTTTTGTTGTTTCTTTAAATTTAAATTTAAAAACACCTTGCTTGCATTTTTGCAACACCAACTGCCACATCTGTATCTCTAGTGCTAAATAGCTAAGAATAAGCTTGACAGGTAACAGAAGCTTTGAAGAAACTTTTTGCATATTGTTTCAATGGTTTCAACGAGATGGAGAAAAGAGGAGTGAGAGAATAAATCTCCCTTTGTTGCTTCTCTACAAAAAGTCAGTGGAAACTCCTGTTGTTTCTCAGTCTTTCATAGATGCAGAACAGAATGCTAAACATAGGGGGTCTCTCCTGAATCTCATTTCTCTTGGCTTCAACAGTGACAATTGAGTCTTCTTTTTGTGTGTGTGTATATTACAGTCATAGAAAGCAAAATGTTGTGAAAGCATCCACTGTGGTCAACTGTTTTTGTCAGAAATCTTCACTATGGATGATTGTTTTCTTTTGCTGTATTTCTATTACTCTCCTCTGACCTTTAAAGATTTTCTGAATGCTGTTAGATAATACTGGAGCTAGCTGATAAGGAAATGATAGACACAGCGATCTTACCCTGTGGTGTGCAAGTCATTGCCGCTGTTTAACCTGGCCTAGCTCAAATATCTGTTTTTGTTTGCTTAATATCAGTCATGAGAGACGGGAAAAAAATGTGGTAGAAGAGTCTTAACAAAGCCCAAAACAAATCAGAAAATTTTATTTCAATGTCCTCAACTCTCTGAACTGCTGTCTCCCCTCTGATTTAAGAATCAACCTGCTGGTACAGTAGTTCTAAATCTATTGAATATTTGTGAATTAAATGTGGAAGCATGGAATATCCCACCTGATCACTGACATGTAAGTCACATGTAACATGAAACTTAATATGGATTTCACTAAACACAAAAGATAGTTGAGCAGGCGCTAGCTGAAGGCTTCTGCAAACTCAGGAAGTTGTACTGGTATTAATTGAGTTGTGGTAGTGTTTCCCCTTTTCTCTAAATCTCCACACAGATACACTGTATATTGTGGGAGATTGGCTTAACTGAGCAGTTGTACGAGCAGAGCGTGTTCTAGCAGTTTAGCATAAGCAGGCTTTTAGCATCACTAGGCCTTAGTTGAAACTGCTGACACCCAAGGATAGTGGACGTGTGGTTGTCTGAGAAAGCTCACATTCCCATGAGCGAGATGAAGAACGCAGCTATTGTGCATTATAAAGAACCGGCTACTGTGTAGCAATGCAGGGACGGACGGACCGGCTGTCA
>VZSC01003415.1:40992-54248 GCA_013398225.1 Steatornis caripensis | reverse complement strand
GCATTATGAAGAACCGGCTACTGTGTAGCAATGCAGGGACGGACGGACCGGCTGTCATGTAGCAATGCAAGGACAAGACTGTATGTGAAGAACTGGCTATTGTGTAGTAATAGAACTGGCTATTGTGTCGTAATGCAAGGATAGACTGATGTTGTAGTTAAAAGTAACGTATTAGCAGAAACTAGCTAAACCATGTATCAACTATGAAACCACTGACCAACCGCAGGAATGCAGAAGGCATGAAGTTTCGCATACGGGCAGTAACCAATCAGCAGAGTATTATTTGCGTATGTATGATTGGGCTTACCTATGAATGATTAAACTTGCATATGTATGATTGAGCTACATAAAAAGGGATAGCACGATTGCAATAAAGGAGAATGATCATACTCACATTGAGACTCATCATTACTCCGGGACCGCACTTCTCACTCCCCCGCCCCGCGTCGCTCAGCACTACAACAGTATCTAATCTTTTTGCATTTGTTAATAGATCCTCATATTTTCTGTCATTAAGGATTTGTTGTGCAGGTTTATGTTAGGCTAGGGAAGGTGTAATTGATCCCTCTTCCAGGTATTCTACCCCCTTGCTTCTGAAGTGAATGAATATTTGGAACTGGGTTGTGCTTCTCCGGGATATGATCTTTTGCCATTCATTTACAAAATTAGCATATAAAACTAATAAACAGATTACTTATCAAGCTGATCTCTTTTTATAAAGCTGATGAAACTCTGAATAGGTTTGGCTGTAGGTCCCCTCTCTTGTCTGCTCTTTGAGCGCTGAGAATGAGGGTAATTTTATGTTATCCTCCATATGCAAAGGATAGTACTCTGTGATCAACAGATTCTTCATTTTGTCATTCCCTTCTTTCTATTTTTTGTCACAAACGACTGACCATAGCCGATGTCTGGCCATATTTTCTGGAGCATCACTGCACTGGTGTTCCAAGATACAGCTGGTGAAGGCAATTACTTGGAGTACTGTATTGTTATAGGAAATCTATGCCAGTTTGGACCGAGTAAGATGCAGGCAATCCTTATCTGATGCACGTTAGGTTTTGACATGCTTCCTCAGCACATGGTGCAGTTAATATTATTAGAGAGGAAAATAAATTCGCTCTACACTTACTAAACTCCCAGCAATGCCTTGGTAATTGGCAATTTGGTTTTACTTTCGTTCTGATTGTCGTATATGAAGAGACCCAGCATTGCTTCCTTCCTGTTCAATAGAAGGACTTCTAGCTTTGAAATACTGAGTGTCTTAACCACACCTTTCCTTGTCTCCTTTTTCTCCTTCTCATCCCTGAGGAGAGACAGAAATGAGTTAGTTCAAGCCAGGTGACAATCTGGGGTGTTTAATTTATTTATGCACAGGAGTGCGCTTTTCTTGAGTTTCTGAAACAGTTTTTGAACTTTGGATTGTTTCAGTGACAGTATGTAAGAGGAAAAGGGGGAAGAAAGACAGCCTGTGTTTATTTTTTACATTTTTGAAATGAAAATGTTAATTCTTTCACAAGACATTGAGACAAAATGAACTTGAAATTTTTACCTTTTTCTATCTATACCTAGTTTCAGCCAGCATGTGCTTCAAATTATGATAGAGAAAAGGGGGAATAGGCAGATGAAGAAGTGGGTTTTGGAGCCAACTCAGAATAACTTTGCTTTTGGGAGAATGCTATGGGGTAACTCAGTAAGTTTCAACATGAGTTAGTCTCACAGCTTGGTTTGTGTAGGGAAGAGGGCAGCCTGGGGACTTGGTGACTTCCTTAAAATCACAGCAGGCTCTTCACAGATCTTAGCTGCAGCTGAGGCCTGCAAAGTCTCAGGCAAGTGCTGCTATTGCAAGACCTTCCTTTCTCTTTCTTCTTGCTGCCTAGCTCTGATCTTTCTCTCTTTCTTCCTGCTACAGCCATATTGTAGAAGCCTAAACTGGTAACCCTCCACAGCAGATCTGCAGAGGAATGCTGCAGGTAAGAGGAAAGTCCAGGTAAGCAGAGAGGGGTAGCCAACCAAAAATATTTTGCTAGTCTACAGAAGTGGCTGAATTTTCCAAGATCTATCTCTCAGCTTTTCCTGTACCCAGAGGCCTGACAAGCAGTTCTGACTGGGTCCTCCTTCCTCTGCACTCAACACACTCCCACTTTGAAAATCTTGCTGGAAAGGAAAATCTTGCTCATAATAAAATGCCTGGGAAAATGATTGCTGTTAAACACCTCGGAGGGAGAGATTCATTCTGCCACCATACATAATAACATCACCTGCTGTACTGCTTCTGAAATCCTTGAGCTATTTTTGCTGCATAGAAGAAGAAATGAAAGGTAATGTAATGCATAGCAGACACTGATTAGTAAATTGAAGTCTCAGCACCACTGAGACTAGATCAGTGTCTGAGTCCACTGATAGGCTGTTTACTTTATGAGCGCTTAAACAAATAGAAAATATAGTGCAAAAAGTGTCAGAACGACCGGGTTGAATAATAGCTCTTAAGACGCTTGGTATGAGACCCATCTGAAATTAACCAGTGTATTGCAAAGTTTCCACCAGAGACACTGAAGAATTACTGCTGATATTGAGTCTTTTTTTTTTTTTTTAAGTAATTTTTCTCTGCTTTGCCATCAGAATAGTTTGGCAGAGGAGGGGTTTGATTTTACTAATACACTTAAAAGCTTAATGTTCACAACAGTCTCCAACCTGATATACAGTTGCTCTCAATGTAGCAGGTTATAATTGTCTGTCTTCCCTCTATTTCAGATACTGTACTATCATCATTTTTTGTCTGTTTTTGTTTTCTTTTGCATAATGCTTTTTAAAGAGAGGGAGCTACGGTTCAGCGAGGGACAAGGCAGCACAATAGGATGGTCTGAAGTAGGTGGCATAGAAGATTGTTCACCTTTCTCCTGATGACCTTTTTGCCTAAACAAGCACTTGAAGATCTCACAAGCGAACCGAGAAAAGAAAGATGCAGAAGAAAGTAGTACCATTGCTCCTTGATGGATGTTAGTAGAAGGTGGGGCAGCTGGCAAGAGGTAGATCAGTGTAGACTTGCATTTTTCCCTCAGAGCAATCCTCTTCCCCTTCCATCTAGAAAGGATTGAATGTGCTAGCAGTCCCATTGTGGCCCAATCAGAAATAAGTAGTTAATCCCCTTGCTGCAATCCTGAGGTGCCTTTGAGTAATTCTATTACTTCTCAGCTGAGAGGATGAAGTTTTTTGAAGGATGGGCGGGTGTAATTGCTGCAGTTGGTTGCCATGCCTAGAAAATCCTTTGCTAGGCTAAAACTGTGCTGTGCTGGGCTCTGGAAAAACAGGGCAAACAGACAAATTTTACCTTGTTTGATGGCACAACTTTTTATTAGCATGCCTTTTAAACACAACTGTACTGCAGTATGTAGAACATATTGCTCAAATATATCTTGGATTTAGATGCTAGCAACAGAGAAAGCAACATGAGAAAAAATTTCAACTAAATAAAGAAGCTTAACATTACCAACAAAGCAGAAAACTCCACAGACTCAAATCAAGCTGCATAGCACAAGCTTTTACATGAAAATAATTTCAGAGATACTCTTGAATAGGATACTACCTCACGTGTTAGGCTTACAAGGGCTTAAAAACTTTTACTGTAAATCTTATCTATAGCCACCTGACCATGTGAATTGCTTCAAACCAATGCCTACAGTCGCACCTGTCTTCCCAGACTACTACATTTTCTTGTTGAATATGGATGTTAGAAAGTCAGTATCTTGTGCAAGGTAAAGTTGCATGAATTCGTTTAGCTCATCAGTTTGAAGTTCATTAAAAAACCCCCAATCCTCAGCATGAATAAAATATGAAGTAAAATTCAAATGACATATAAGAATTACAATCGACCTTATGAAGAATAATTGAGGCTGAAGCCTTTGTGCTATAAAAAATGTGAAGACCGACAATATAAGTTGAAAAGTGAAAATAATCAGTCTGCTAGAATTAGGAAAACGGGTTTCCCCTTCAAAGGCTACTTGTCTCTAGTGCAAACTTGTTACATTGGAAGAAGCATCTGTCTATTTAAAATAACAGCTTGCCGATAACATTTGCTAACACCCTCAGTGCAGTAAACCAGAAGATTTTACTCGTACCATGGAAACTTGGCCGAAGAGAAACTGTAGTGTTAATCACCAACAGACAGGTAGAGCCATGGATGTCTAATCAGTGGCGATTTATATCTGTATCATGGTCAGTGAATAGTTAAGCTCTTTGGCCTGCATTTGTCCTTCCACAGATTAGAAATGTGTTCAGTTGCAGTAATTGAAATAATCCAAAGAATTCAAGTTTTATGGCAAAGGCTTATCTTTTTTTTCCCATTATCTCCCTCAGAATGCTAATCTCCATATTCTTGGCTTCAGAAGATTGAATTTATCTTGCCAAATACGGGGTAGCTGCACACAGTCCTCTACAGCACAGGTGATAGCTGTACTATGTGTCTTGGTTATGGGACATGACACATGCAGTGATAATTCATCACATGCTAAAAAAATATCTGAAATAGACAAGATGCATCACACCGCAGGACTACCCAATTCTCTTTGTTATGTGTAAAGGAAGACAAATCAAACAAATGTACATGTCAGTATTGTAAATACCTAAAGCTAGGGGAGATGTATCACCTTTGGTGTCTTTGTCACAGACTCATGACTATACAACTCCTTTATCCAGTCACTCAGCTGGATTATCTTCATTTTTACTTCCTGAGGAAGCAGATCTATTTCCCAGGCTCATTGGTTGTTCTATAACCCTTTCTTTCACTCTCCAGCAGATTTGAGGACTATTTTTTTTTTGCCTGGTCCATTTCTGCAGTGACAGAGTGAACATTTTCTTTGTTCCTTATTACTTAGCTCCTATTTTTCTTCATATTGTTTATCATGGTATCCTCACCTAGTTTCTGGGTGTTGGCACCCTTTGGAATACTTTTCTGAGGATGATGAGAGGAAAAGAGGAGAATCTTGCAGTATAGGCAGATGGATATCAGAGAGAGGGAAACAAGGAGGATGATATATCATTTTCCATTTGTATAATTCGTATTCCAATGGCACTACCAGTTTTACAAGAGTTCTGTCATCTGTTGAAACTTCCTTAAGGTAAAAATGGAACATTGTTTCTAATCTGTAGTGGATATTGTTGCAAGGGGCAAAGAAAGGCAGCTTTTGGAATAAATCACAATGATTTTGGCAGGTAGGGCAAGATCTGTGGGATTTAAGCTATAACTGTGATATGTGAATGAAACTCAAGCTTAACCGACAGTTGCAGCTGTGGCATAGCTCAGTACCAGGGCTCCGCCTGTGTCCCTGCACCATGCAGTTCATCCTCATTTCCTTCTCTCTGGGTAGTTCGCAAACCAAACTGGTTTAAGTTGGTGCGCCAACAAGAGGCAAAGGGGTTATTCATAGCCACCTTAACAGCAGAACAACTGGCCAAATTGTAAAAGAGCTTGTGGTGAGGACTCCAAGCAGTACTGGATCACTGCCCAGTCCAGGGAGCCACACTGTGCTAAGGTCCCGTTAGGCACTTTTCATATGCTGAGATGCATTAATTAGTGCTCTTGGTAGAGGTATATGGGGCAGTCTACAGCAGGGATGTACCCAGGCTGTTTCTGCTGTGGAAGAAGGATATTTGCCATAAGAAAATTTTAAATACTCAGTAAAAACTGTCCCTGCTCATGTAGAAGTGGTCCCATAAGACAGTCTTGTTTATGCAATTGAGATAATCAATAGAAAAAGTTCACGTGTATGCTGGAGGAGTTGTACAGGTGAGCTGGATCACAATAACTGACCAGAACAGGTTTGTCACATCTTGCTTTATCCTGCTGAAGATACTGCCACGAGGGTGCTTGTAATGGAGTCTTCTGTAATCATCTGGACAGCGAGTCGTCCATATATTTGAGAGCTTCAGTTTGCCATGTTAATATTACTCTATGAAAAAGTATGATAAATTAATCTTTTTGCAAACATTCTGTCTGTGTGTCTCTGTCTAACAGAAGAGCTAAAATAAACCCCGGCCTGGCACTGTACTCTTAGGAAACTCAATGTAAAATATGATCCACCAAGAAACAGATGAAGCTTTTCCTATTTTCCCATTTGGGATAATTTGAATAGGTGGCAGAATGGCGACATCCACAGAGGAATAATGATCCAGATGCTAAGGTGTTAGTACAGAAATCAGTAGCGTTCTCTGCATTATCACATTTATCTTTGTGACCTTGAGCACGTTTTTTTCTGTATCTTGGATAATGGGGGCTGGATAAGTACCATCAATAGAGAAGTACTTCTGCAGGGAGAAGATGAATAGTACTCGAGGTCTCTTTAATCTCTCAGACAAAAGCAAAATGAAGTCTACTGGCTGGAAGACGTTCAAAGTAGGAATAAAAGGTGGAATTATTTGGAAGTTTTTGGACTGTCTCAAATGGTACACATGATTAACCAATCAAAAAAGTTTGTACAGGTTTTTTTTTCTTTTTTTTAAGAAAAAGCTAAGGAATATAGTCTATTCTCGTAACAATCCAAAGTACCATTTATTGTATATTTTAGTGAAAAACTTTTTTTAATGCTGGGTATTTCTAAAGCCCGTGTTTTAGTCAGCAGAAATTTCCAACAACTTTGAGAATAGTTTTGTTAAAAATCCACCTAAAATGACTTAAAGAACTCAGTTTAGCTGAAAGTAGGAGAAGACCACTTAAATCCATTTTTCTACTTACATATTCTGGCTCAATAGTTTTGGTTAGGCCTAGGTGTTCCCTAACCACAACTACCTTCCCACTGGCACTCTGTGGAGCATTACTTCAGACCTGTTCTTAGACAAATTCTGCCTTTTAAAAGTTAGGAAAGGAATCTTCTGTGAATGAACATAAAGGAGTGTGCATATTTGTTTGTAAAAGATACAGCATAAGCTGTTAATCTTATTTAATTTAAATAAACCCCCATAAATTCCTTGTTTGTTCTAGCATAAAGAAAGAAATTCAAAACAGGAGACTTAGAAAGTAAGGTATATGGACATAAATAGGATTATTGCTATATGAATGTAGGTTTGGGGTACTTGACAGACTAAATGGTCTGGCTTATGTAATCACAGACAAAATAACTATACTTGCAGGTATTTGCCAATATTAATAAATGCAGGACATCCTTTCACTCCAATTTTCATACAGCAAACTGCAGGAAGAATATAGATGAAGATAGAATATGGAAAATGCATACTGTGTGAGACTCATGAGTTAACTTGGTACACAAAATAAAAGAGGACAAAAGTGTTGTAGTGCTGAGCGACGCGGGGAAGAAGTGAGAAGTGCGGTCCCGGAGTAATGATGAGTCTCAATGTGAGTATGATCATTCTCCTTTATTGCAATCGTGCTATCCTTATTTATGTAGCCCAATCATACATATGCAAGCCCAATCATACATACGCAAATAATACTCTGCTGATTGGTTACTGCCCGTATGCGAAACTTCATGCCTTCTGCATTCCTGCGGTTGGTCAGTGGTTTCATAGTTGATACATGGTTCAGCTAGTTTCTGCTAACACGTTACTTTTAACTACAAGATCAGTCTATCCTTGCATTACGACACAATAGCCAGTTCTATTACTACACAATAGCCAGTTCTTCACATACAGTCTTGTCCTTGCATTGCTACATGACAGCCGGTCCGTCCGTCCCTGCATTGCTACACAGTAGCCGGTTCTTCATAATGCACAATAGCTGCGTTCTTCATCTCGCTCATGGGAATGTGAGCTTTCTCAGACAACCACACGTCCACTATCCTTGGGTGTCAGCAGTTTCAACTAAGGCCTAGTGATGCTAAAAGCCTGCTTATGCTAAACTGCTAGAACACGCTCTGCTCGTACAACTGCTCAGTTAAGCCAATCTCCCACAATTCCCCCTTTTTCTTTTTGTACGAGCAGGGCCCGTCCCAGTGTACGTTCTAATAATCGTTTTATGCAAGATAATGCACAGCTCAAACATAATAAGCCAATGATCACAATAATTACAATAGTTAAAAAGCTCTGAAAAAGGCTTTTGACCCATCCTCCCAGTCCCAACCAATTGGTGAGTCCCTCGAGGCTGAAAAGGCTAACATCTTCTTTAATCCTTTGAGAGTCACTTCAAGGAGAAGTCGAGGCCTATTCTTCGGCGTTGTAGCTTGGGTTGCTCATATACAGATCATGTCCCTTCTTCTTTAGCCATTCTTCTACACAAAAGAGTGAGTTTTGTTGGTTAAATATTTTCAGTTCAAGGCTAAGAATTTTTCAGGAAATTAATAAAGATGTTGGTTAGTGAGTAGCATGCATGAAATTCTTCCGACATCCACAAGACATTAGCCTACAGTTACTAAATCAAACAGAAAAATATGCCCATAAGAAGCCACATTCTGGAAGTATACATGCAAACCGGTGAAGGGTGTATACATGCATGTGGAAGGGGGAGGTTCTATAAGACCACTGTAGTGTCTTATATTCTGATGTGTCAGGTGCGTGGGAGGGTGATAACAGGATAGTTGAAAGGAGAGATGGCTGGTAAGAAAAAACTAACCACATAAATAGTCCATGTAAGTTTGCAGCTTATTAACTTAGCTCCAATTTCTGGTCATGAAAGCTTGAAAGAACTTAATAGTGGGGTACCTTTCCATAGCTTGAAATTTGCTCAAAAGGAGCAAATTTTTGTAAATAAGAAGGATTTTCTACATTATCTCCATCACGTGTTCTAATGCTCTGCGGCTTCCTCTTTCATGGCCCCTTGTGTTTGACTTGATGTGGTACATTGCTGGTGTGTGGAAGGCCAAGTTCTCAGAGGCTAGGCTTAAACTTTGCAGAGGTGCAGAGCAAAGGAGTGACAGACGGTCAACTGGCATATTCTACAGTGAACTGGCTTTGCTGTGAAGGCTTCAATCCAAGTACTATAATGAGTTTTAGGGGGCTGTATTTTCATTTACACTAAATCAGCTTTCATCATTCCAGCAGGCTAAAGGAACCTTGAAGGGAGTACAAATGTAATTTATGCACAATTTAAAACCTTAAAGTCTGCAGGAGCATTTTAAAATGATATCTATATAATTGGAGAGTATGGCCCTTATTATATAGCTGCTAATTTAATCTGTAGAGTTGTGCTTTAATTGGTGACAAAAGCAAAGCAGTCTGCAATTTCTGTCTGTAAGTGTTCATGAATATCCAAACAGTAGGATTTAAGAGTGCCTGGCATTGTGCACAAAAATAACCTAGATTTCATCGTACTGTATGCAAAAACAAACTAACAAAATAGTTTCCAGGGTTTGGGACTTCAAAATGTGGCCTTATTTACACCATTTCCCTTATTACTCTTGAGCTTCCCATAATATGACTGTTAGACACTGTGAGGGGACATTTATCATCTTTAAGATGGATAGATTTATTTGTGGCTTCCTCACCTTGCAAAAACTTGTTATGTATATAAAACTGTCTTCTGAAAAGTAGACCTTTCAAAGTAGTTACTGTGCTGGATGATTGATAACTGTAGAGTAATTGAACAATATTTTAATAAGTGCTTTGTGCCTCTCGCAATTCCCTTTGCCCAGCCCCTTCAACGATGGGTTCTCCTTTGGCCAAACTGGGCAGCAACAAAGAAGAGAGCTAAATATTTTGGATGTTTTTCCTCTTCACTGAAATCTATGAAATCTATGAATATGCCGTCAGTCTGAGATCTCTCAGTCAGTGGCTTTGAAGGCTGTTGCACTCTTCCAGACTGCTGCATTACGCTGTGAGTCTGATTCACTCCATCCTTTAACAGTTTTGTGTGCTGCAGTAATCTTTGAAACAACACTATACATACCTTTCAGCCAATTTGCAACTTTAATGGCACTCCTTTATATTAAACTGCCTATGCAGATTACTGGCAATTTTCTTTGCAGAAAAAGGCATTCAAGTATTACCCACCTTTCTGGAATGTTTCTGGTTTTGCTTAATTTTGTTTTGAAAGCTTTGTATGAGAAAAAGCACTGTGAAAAGCTTTGGACAATAGAAAAATACTTGGCACCTTTTTGTGTTGTTTTCGACCTTTCTCTCATAACTGCGAAGTACATAAAGCATATTTCCTCTCTGTACAGCTAAGCTAGCTATTTTCCTTTATTGAACTGCATACTTCTATTGAAGACATTGAAATGAAATGCTGAATTTCACAAAGCTATTGCAGAGTATGAGAAAGCTTTATGTGGATCAAGGTAATACTGTGCTGTACTTGTCACTGAAGAACAGAATTATTATTGTTCCAGTCAGGTCATTTAAACTGTAAAACTAGATTAATATTTCTGTTGTCTGATTTGGTTAGAACCTGTCACGGGGGAGAGTGGTTAAGGTTTAACGGTCGCTCAAAGAATCACCACCAAAGATATGAGGGAAAGGTGATTTTTAATATGAGTTTGTAAAAAGGTGCGACTTTACAGAATTCGATGGCAAGATTCACTCATTACTTACTGTGTGAAGGGATTGTGAAAGGGAATTGGGTCAGAGTGGTGCTTAGGTGCAACTGTCACAGTGAATGGCGGGGGGGGGCACAGAGAGAAGTGATTTTTTACAGTGGTTGGATAGGGGAAACCGAGTCAGGGTCAAGTTGGAGTGATGTATACAGGGTTTAGGGAAAAGGGTATAAGGAGTGCCCTCCCGTTGAGTCACGAGGTTCAGAGTGGACCCCCTTGCTTTCTAAACTCCTTCTCAGAGGAGTCTAGGTGCGGCTGAATCCACTCCTAGTCCCAGACTTGGTCAACGGTTTATAACTAAAGGAGTGTAGTGTTGGGATTTCAGTGAAAGTGATTTAACATGTAAGTATGGGTCTTATAACAATTAACAGTAGCAATAAATGGTATCTTAACACTACTAAAGTAAATAATAAACTAAATTATGTGATTAGCAATACTTATTCAATAATCAATAATCAGCAGTTATGACGACTTAGTTAACGATTTGAAGTTTCCTAACTTAAAACACATGTATACACACACATACACACACACACACACACATAGAGGTTAACCTTTGTTTAAGATGTTAAATTTGGTACCCAATATCCTTCGAAAATCACACAGGGTCAGGAAATAGTGAGCTACACACTATTTCATCCTGTGAAAATACTTCGCGAAAATCTAAATTCAGTGACTTACTCACTTTTTCCTTCGCTGGCGTCTGTCAGGGAAGGATCCAAATACCTCGCGGAACCTCGCGAAAACTGCTCTGAGAGGCGTCCCAGCTCAGAGGGAGATACACGGTCACAGCCTGCTGTGGTCCCGGAGAGCTCAAAGGGTCTCGCTTTAGAACCATTATTTATAGAATCGCAAGATGATTGACTTTGGTCAGTGTTACCATTTCGTGGCCACAATTCTTATCAGATAATCAGTCTTGGCACCTCTCGGATATGTGGGCTGCGACACATGCAGGAGAAGACCCAGGCACATCCCCTGGGCAACAGGAGTTCCGGAGATGGTCAGGGAGCGCCTAATCACTTCAACTCACTGTGATTGCAGCAGGAGTTCCAGGTGCAATCAGGGAGTGCCTAATTGTCCCAACTCGCTGTGCTCATCCCAGGACAGAGAGGTACTGTATTACTTCTTATCTTGGCTCACTGTACCAACAGGCAGGGTCGTAGAGTGCCCAAATATCCCAGCTCTTTGTTCTCATATGGTGCTGAATGATCTGGCACTGCAATGCGGCTTGTTAGTAGGGGGGGAGCAGGGTCTACACCACAACAGAACCTGAGGAATTAGTCTCAATAATTCTCTTGTATGTTTTTGTACAACTTCTACCATAATCAATCTTAGTATAAATTGTTTCAAGTTATATTAAAATTCAGTATAAATCAGAATGTATTTCACATACGTATTGTAAGTACATTTATAAGCCTTTAGTACAAAAGCAGCATATTTCTAATTAGAATTTTATTAGATATTGGCACACTCCATTCTTAACAAAAATCTTGGTTTTGGTAAAATAATATTCAATAAATAGCTTTTCATTGAAGTTTATGCAACATGAAACAGAATATTTCATTATTTTTTTTAAATTCCACAACAAATAAAACATTATTTCAATGTTAAAAACAAAGACCTCACCCCAAAGAAACCCAAGAATATAATGAAAATGGCAATTAGAAATTCTCCAAAGCAATATTATAAATTCAACATGAGCTTGTCAGACATTTGAACTAGTTTACATCCCTCATTTTCAGACAGAAATATTTTAACTCAGCACTTTTATTCAAACCTTTCCCCTCATCTGATTAAATGTGTTAGAAACGAAATTTAACAGTCTGTTAAAAGTTAGCATTTTAATATTGTAAGAATAACAGTCTTTTTCACTTTAAACTGTAATTACAAGGAATACACTGTGTGTCCTATATATGTGAAATGCTAAGGAAGAAATCTGCTTCCATGATTAAGTTTCAACAGCAGTCAGGAATCAGCACGCTAACACCACCACTGAAGACCCCAGTCTGAAGCGAAGCAAGACACACAGTCTAGTAGAGATGTTTAGCAACCTTGTCATTGCACTGTAGGCAGGCAGAAATTTTCACCTTGGTCTCACCAGGGTCAGAGATGCTTTTCAGATTATTATTTTTTACCACAGATGAGTTTCTGTTAAGGTGCCTGGAAATCAGTTCCTGTTTCCTCTCTGAGTGCATGCATATTTGTAGATGCATCCATTCAATATCTTACCTTGATGTGAGGCTAGTGAAAGTTTAGGGGAGTTGCTTTGTGGTAACACCTCACAAAATATCACTTTCAACTAGAGTCTGCCTCAAGCAACCAAAAAGATCTGTATTTGGGACTTTTAATTCTAGCATAAAGAGTGAATCCATTCTAGTTTCCTTAAGAAAAGCAATAGCCAGCCTTTCAGTTTTAAACTGAAATTAAGAGAAACAAACAGTAACCTCTCCCTGTGTCCCCAAAATCTCAGACTCTACATGCAGCAGGCTCAAGTAACAGGAAGAAAAATAATTTGGAATGGGTGAAAAAGATGCAGTTCTTTTTCTAAATGTTCAACAATATCACATAGACTGACTGCAGCTTCTTAAAATGCATTGCCACAGACTTGGCAAGCTGCGTCTTATTTTTGTGTCTCATTCACTCTTCAAAGCATGCCTTGTGGTGTTTGCTATTTTGTGATGAGCCGTTATATGCAGGTCTGTGGTGGTAAACCCTATAAGCATTGCTTGATGGATTACAGTTTGTAAACAATTCGCCCCCCACTCCCCCCCCCCCCCGCCAAAG
>VZSC01003415.1:0-40905 GCA_013398225.1 Steatornis caripensis | reverse complement strand
CCCCCCCCTCCCCCCCCCCCCCGCCAAAGTCCATTTGTTTGACTAAAGATAAGACATCAGTGCGCTAGGGTATATTTTCTCCTGAGATATGTTGCTATTTAATTAAATCTGTTTAATTTCTTTCATATATGAAATACGAGCTCCCTGGTATTAAAAAGGGGAGAGAGTAGAGAGAGACAAAGTATCTTCCTGTAATTACAGGGCATAAACCCTGTCAGAGAAAAGATATAGGCCTCTCATTATATAACATTTCCTTTCCTGCTTAACCATCTTTTTGCATTTTTTTTTTCTGTCTTGCTGATAGATACCACACTTCATGGACACATTTTTCTGCCTGCATAGTGTTCAAGTAAAACCTGGGTCCTGGAAGACAGATTTAAATGATTCAAGAGGCGCATCACGTTGAGAAAGTTCAAGCAGGAAAGCATCTCTAGCAAGTTCAAGGCAAGCCAGGAAAACATCTTAAGCCAGTTTAAGGCAAGCATAGAGGATTCAAGATCACAAGTGAGATAAGGTAGTCCATGTGCGTACAATAATGCCAAAGTATTTATCTTGCTGGACAAAAGAAGAACAACTACACAACATAGGATGTCAAACCTACTGCATGCTGGAATGTGGGAACCAAGTGTGTGCTTTCGATGGCTTCAAGCCCAGATATGGGCTGTAATACTATCAAAGACATCCTTGCATGCTAGTTTGAACATTGCTTTATTGGACTTGCTCAGCCTCCAAAACTTTTCTTTTAAAAGGAATGGGAGGGACTTTCAGAACTCAGTGGGCTTTATTTCAATCTAATTTGAGTGGGAATGCACACATTCAATACTCTTAAAGTAGTTGCTGACAAAATACATGTGTGCAGGTAGGTAGACTGGGAGAACAGAGGATAAGTGAGGTAAGAAGGAGGAGAACGATACTCCACTTGAATAAGAAGTTGAACATACCATCCTTTGCACTGCACTGTTTTATAAATTTTTGGATGAATGGGAAAGAATACCTCTGAAGTAGATTTTTCTTGAAAGGGATGACTTTACTGGCCATTCCCAAACCATCCTACAACTCGGTGGATGTCCTTTTCCAGCAGGCATGGTTGTATCTTGCTGCATGCTGCCATCATGAAGCTATGTACTTTCATTGCAAACTGGAAACTCCTTTAAAACATAGTAACCCAGTGATGTCACATTTCCTAGTTTGTGTTGTTGCAGTGCTTTGAGATCCCACTTGAAATAAGGATTCTCACTGTGCTTACCGCAGTCTATTCTTGTGTTGTAAACAGGACAGACAAGTAAATGGGAAGAAAACTCTGTACGAGTTTTGAGTTGGAGAGATTCATCTGCCTGTCCAAGGCACAAACCAATCTGTAATAGTACTTACAGATTGAGATCTTCTCTTACTTGAAGTGGACATGCTCTAAATCCTACCAAAGCAGTTGATTCCTGGTGCTACAAATACAGCATGAACATGTATTTGTGTGTCTATATATTCAGCTATAAATACAGACATGTTTATTGATTACAGATAACATGTAAAGAGTGAAAATTGTCCTGGACACAGAATGGAAAATTATTGTAATCTAAGCCTTGGATCATGCCAGACTTGTTATTCTGAGAATTATTTCTAAGTACTGAGAAACTTTCTAAATTCAGCAGGTTTTTTTCTGTCAGTCTGCTGCTGAGACCTTGGATTGCTGGCTCTTTCTAACCTGTTCTTTAAGATCTTTTCCTTTTGTCCTGTCATTCTCTGACATTCATGAAAGTGAAACTCTATGTCTAAACCAGTGATTATACATAAAAAAGGAATCATGGCCTGTCAAGAAAATGACATTCTCTTTTCCCTATCACATCCTGTATTTGAAAGGTTTTTTTTTTCCATCCCTGTTTCACATATTAATTTCTTTATTATATTCAATAATATCTTGCACTTAGTGGTCTTCAATGGAAGATCATAAAGCAGTTTGGAAGGGTATAGAAATTCATATTACCTGTTACGTAACATGTGAGACAAATAGGCTGGAAATAATTTAAGCCAAGGGCAGGGTGGAATTGCCAAGCATTTTGTTCAGTAGCAGAAGGGACTTGATAGAAGGGGATTCAGAAATGCATGAGCTGTTTTTGACAGAAGAATTCAGGCAGCTGGTTTGAAGCATCCAGATGTGAGTGATGAATGTGTGATCCTAGCACCTTCCCTTCCTGCCCTCTCCCTTGAGTCACTTGTGCACCTTCACCCCCAGAGACAGGAAACTGATGCTTGCTGACCTTTGCCAACTACTCTGTTATTCCCGGGTTGTTGATGTGAGGCAGGAAGATCAAGTACGAGTCCTGCAGTTTGGACGATGGTGGCGGTCAATGCGAAGTGGTTCCAGCAGAGCCAGGTAGTTCACTGCAGCCTTTGTGAATTAAAAATAAGTAATACCTTTTTTTCTCCTTTCTTTTTTCATCTAACAGCTAAGGCTTCAACTATGCATCAACAATAGCTTTGAGAGCATGTCAGTACTGTTCTAAGTGGTTAGTTACCAAGTAAACACAAGAGTTATGCTATTATTGAGCTACCATGCATCATGTGTGCAAATGATGGCTTAATGCCACACACAGATACAGTTTCCCATAGAAAACTGGAGCCTACAAGAGGAAATGGGTATACACCACAGATGGATGGCTGATGAATTTTCAGATTTATTCATGGATCTTTACAGTCTGAAGCAGAGAGGTCAGACAGTCTCACAGTCACTGAGGTGAGAATAATGGTGAACCAGCTTGGTCTGGTGTATACCCCTTGCTGGTGACAGACTGTATATGCAGCTAGGGCCATTGAGATCTCATTCAGCCTTTTGTCCCATTGATTTTAATGCAGGTGATGACCTTGAAAGAAATTAAAGGACAAAATATGTAGAAAAAAAATATTTAAAAAATTCTTCCTCTATAAACACCTACACAAATCTATAAATAACATTTTCAGTATCAGGATGCCTTCTGTGCATTTTTCCCGCTCTCACCGGGTTCTGGTTAATAATGCCATGTAAATGCAAGACTATTGTTCTCTTACTGGTATTGAAAGGATGTTATAGCTTTCTCTCACTAGATTTTTTTTAGTGTCTTAATTGCAATAAATTAGAATAATTAGAATGAAAATATACGAACCCTACAACTCCCTATGGCCTTATACTGCTTTTTAGAATGATAATGAATGTTAATGTAAACCATAAATATGATCTTACTTTTACTCTTTATAGCCAACTTTTGATTTCACAGTTTTGCTCTAGATAGAATTCCTCATATGCAGTATTAAGAAAAATATAATGTAATATTTCAGCAGAGTGAAGATCGTTAATTAAGCTTTTGGTGAACCATATTGCAGATAAAACTTGGTGATGGGCAATTTCCTAATAATGGGTATCTACGTTAACAAGAAATAGGCTTCTGAAAAACCTCTTACACTTAAATATATAGCTTATTACTCACAGAATAATAAAATAAAATAAAGTGGAGGCTACTCAAATGACCACACAAAAAAGCCACACACTGCAAGAGCTGTAGTAGGAGCTGATCTTGTTCCCTTTCAGTTTAGGATGTTATTTTCTTTTATTTTTTAAATTAAAAGCATACATTCCAAACTACGCTATCTGCAACAGCTCTTTTCCAGTTTCATCATTGGATCACTATTGTAGCTGAATGCCCTCCAGCATTATGCAACATGACTAACACTCTGTTACTCAAGATTAATTTTCTTTCTTATCATTTCCTGAAGGAGAATAATTGTATTTATAGTAGTGTTCTATTTGTAAGGTTTCCTCCCTCACAGCCCCTATTAGTACGCACATTTTTCTGCATGTTCATATTACAAGAATTGTGTTGTTCATGTACATTTTGCTACTGGAGTGGAATGTGGAACACTGTGTGGTAGCTCTGCTTCTATTTATAGAAAAAATCATATATATATAAATAGTTTACCTGTTGGCTTGGTCTTTTAACTCTCACTTAAAGGGAGCTATTTCCCAGTGAAATGTCCCCCAACACCACAATATAGTCATCCTTAGATGAGAATAATACAAGAATAATGTAAAAATTATGGAAAGGGGACTATCATAGTCCCTTATAAATGATTAAGGGAAAAGAAAGAAACCCAGAAAGACCTTTCTTTCCCCTGGGTAGCCCAGAAGGCAATCTACTTCAGTGGTAGTCCCTGAAAAAAAGAGAAATGTTGCTGTGCCAGTAGAATCTCAAAGGAGCCTTTCCAGCTTTGGACATTGTGAAGACAAATAATTGCAGGAAGACAGAACTCAGATTCCTGTATGCTGGCCATTAAACTATAGTTTCTTAAAGAGTAAAGTCAGAATTGAAACAGTTCAGAAATGGGCAAACCTCATAATTTACTTACTGCCTCATAAGAACAAATTGCAAAAAAGAGTTAATATACCAAAAATTTTCCTTTCTGTGCATTCTCATGAACACAGCAGCAGGGAGACACCCAAAGCTAACCTGTAATAATGTGTTTAAATTTAGTTATGTGAAATGTTTAACCCCTAGAACTAATTTCCGTAGCTTTTGCTGCCAACAAAATTACAGGTGGCTTCCAAAATTAGACAATCATGTAATGTTGAAAACATGCATGACAAATAAAAGAAGAGGGGGAAATACAAGCTGTACTGCTTTGGAGAATAAGCCTGTCACTAACTGGCTGGGCTTAGCAACAAAATGCTCTTTGAATCACTGCTACTTTTTACTGGATACAGTACCATCCTTTCAGACATCTGTTAGTTGCACTGCTGTGGAAAAACGTGAATGAATGGATCGCCAGTATATTTCTGTATATCTGCTGATATGATTCATTATTTTCCATGTAAGCAAAAAAAAATCTTAAATTTAAGCTTAAAAGTGAGTGAAACCAGTGTTTTACTCTTGTATTATAGATGAAATTGAACGTATTTATTTGAATTCTTGATAAACATTTGTTAACCCTGTTGCCACAAAATTTTGCAGGAAAGCTCATGAACTTCATGTACAATGTAGCCACAAAAGAGAAAGATGGTAACGGTTATGCAAGGTTAAAAATATTTTTTCCTCTGTGTGTTGGATGGATGTGAGAGGTCTCTCTTTTTACTATGTGAAATATTGCTGTAAATGTACTCAGCTGAAAGAAGAAACACATTTCATTTGGAAGGCGGGGGATAGAAGGTTAACTATGGAGTTTGCTTCTGAGACTGTGGGCTCGAACATGGTGCTTGTAGAACCATAAGAAATGTTGCAAGCCCTGTAGGGTATCAGAATGAGGATTTGTAGATTGGATTTATGCTTTTGAACAGCTGCCTGGCATGCTTAAGCTTCAGATGATAAATGCTATCATGGCAGAAGATCCAAGAAAGGATACTGACAAGGGTTGATCTACTCTAAGTTTAATCAGTGACTACCTGAGCCAGGATTTTGAGACGTTTGCATTAACTGCTTTCAGGGCTTTTGTTGGTCAGGAGCTGATAAAGGGATGTAGAGCTGTCTTGTCCTTGAATGAAAAATCTTGGTATGGTAGCTCAAATCTGCTTTGGGACTATCTGTGGTGGGTGGTCCCAGGCTGGATACCAGGTGCCCACCAAAGCTCCTGTATTATTTCCCCTCCTTGTCTGGGCAAGGGAGAGAAAATGCAATGAAAGTGGTGCAGTGGAACGGAGAATGGAGTTAATGGTAAGTTCACATGTTGTGTCTGCTGCTCCTTCCTCCTCAGGGGGAGGACTCCTCACACTCTTCCCTTGCTCCAATGTGGGTCCTTCCCATAGGCTGCAGTTCTTCACAAACTGCTCCAGCATGGGTCCCTTCCATGGGGTGCAGTCCTTAAGGAACAGACTGCTCCAGCGTGGGTCCCCCATGGGGTCACAAGCCCTGCCAGCAAATTTGCTCCAATGTGGGCTTCTCTTTCTATGGGTTCATAGGTCCTGCTGGGAGCCTGCTCCGGCACATCCTCCTGCTCTGGTATGGGGTCCTCCACGGGCTGCAGGTAGAGATCTGCTCCACTGTTAACCTCCAAGGGCTGTGGGGGGACAGCCTGCCTCACCATGGTCATACCACAGGCTGCAGGGGAATCTCTTCTCTGGCTCCTGTAGCACCTCCTCTCCCTCCTTCTTCACTGACCTTGGTGTCTGCAGAGTTGTTTCTCTAACATATTCTCATTCATCTCTTGCGGCTGCTGTTGCACAGCAGTTTTTCTCCCTTCCTAAATATGTTATCACAGGGGTGCTACTACTGTCACTAATGGGCTTAGCCTTGGCCAGTGGTGGGTCCGTCTCAGAGGTGGCTGGCATTGGCTCTGTCTGACATGGGGGAAGCTTCTAGCAGCTTCTCACAGAAGCCACCTCTGTGGCCCCCCTGCTACCAAAACCTTGCTACGCAAATCCAATACACCTTCTAAAGAGCATATGGATACTTTATGTACTATAGCAGATGGTAACTATGATTGGCAGCACTCTTGCCCTTTAAACAGCATCAAAACGACAACTGCTTTCCTTATTCCCTGTTCGTTCATAGAACATCTGTTCCAATAAAATAGGCTGTCGTTTCAGTTACAGTAGCTACTTTTAACATTATAGACTATCTTCTATTAGTCAAATGGTGTTACGACCCTTAATGAAAAGAGAGAGCTTCTAGACATAAAAACACAAACCATACAATGATTACTCATATTTTAAACAGGCCTAATCTGACTATGTACTTTTGCCCTTAGTCTTCAGTTCTCATTACCTGAAGATGCATCCAAGCACAGGAAGGCTGAAAATGAGCTTGTGTTCCTTACTTCCTACTTTACATTTCAATGTGCAACATGTGAGTCCAAAGGCGGCACCAAAACCTAGGACTCTTACTATAAAGTAGATTTAGGCTTAGTTTGTACTGACATTCAAAGATAAGATGAACTCCAAAAGCTCAGAAACAATAGGAGAGGCATGGGTATGGGCAATGCAATCTTTCATCACTGCATCCATCCCTAATTAGTAAGTCTTGAGGAGATGAGCTGTGGACAATTTTGCTCACTCATGCGAGTTTAGTGATATAGCACCGTGATATCAAGACTGAATATAGACTGTCATCAACTATTGCTTAAACCGAACTACCAAGGGAGGTTTTCTAGAAACACTAGGTTAGGGACATGAATGCTGATGTTACACATTCTTGTCTGTATCTTTCAGGTAACACAATGTAATGTTGATATATACAGATATGGAGTCCATATATTTTCTACTAGCTTTTATAATTTTTTTCTGCATTTAGTCCTTCATGTGCACTCATATCAACTTTCTTCAAATAAATTTCTTTCCATGGCATTTTGCTAAGTCTCGATGTGTTTCTGTATTTGCTCCTCACAATGGCCATTCTCACTGCAAGGGAACAATTTCAGGATAGAATGGACATTTTGCCCTCCTTATTCCTGCATTATCTCACCAACTCAGCTGGGAAAAGATACAATTAAGAGTCTGGCCAGACATGAAAAGATACACTAGACTAGCACTCTCCCTGTTACATAGGTTTGCTAGTGCGGGTCTTACTTTGCCTGAAAGTAGAGACTTTTGTGAGGTAAGACTTTTCCTTTAGAAAGCTGCTCCACAGTCTTTCCTGCCTTGGTGTTTAGAGTGGGCACTAGCGTCTGGGCTGGCTTTGGTATTGGCTGCCTAGGCCTCACCAGGAAGAGAGAGATCTGATGCAGGAAGGCGCAAAAAGCACATGCAACAAAACCCCCATGTGCATGGATGCACTCTATGTGATAAGAGGAGGCTGTTATCCATGCTGTTTCCTGAGACTTTGTTTTGTCTCTCTTTACTTCCAAAGCTGCACTATGCACCCTTCGATGTACACAATGATCAGTGTTGTGAGTAATTCCATATTGCCAGAAACATCAGTGTTCCTGACCAATTAAGTTTTATAATCTGTTTCGATCCTTAGTCAATCCTGTTTTGAGACACCCTACTGCGCAGTGTTTGCAAACCCTGAGTAGGTCTGTAAGTATCGATGTCTGCTCAGCTGTAAGAATTACTTGGGTTACGCTCTTTCCTGAGCTCCTGGTTTTGTCCTTTGATGCATGAAAAGAAGAGGAGAATTTAAAAATGAGTTCTATTTTGCTGCAGAGAACAATATGTCATGAAGAGATATTATCAGTTCTGACTTGTGTGCTGGTTGCCTGGAGTGTGATTGATCACTAGCAAATCAAGGTATCATCCCTCTACTTGTTCAGATGCAATGTCTAAGAAATACCTAGATTAAAGCAACCTCTGCCCACCACAGCTTCTTCTCCACCCCCCGCAGCCTTCTGCATAAGCGTTTGTGATTAGGGGATGTAGTTGTAAGCAGATTTAATGACCATACTGTGGAATAAGAAATTCAAAGCTATTCTATGCCAAAAAAGAACAGCATCATTTGTAAATGTTTCCCAGATTTGTTTCCGCAATGAGAGTGCATTCTGTTCCCTCCCTGTTTTACTAAGTCTGGCCAAAAAGATGTCTGTAGAGCATAGTCAGTTAGGGGGGTGAAGAATAACCTGTTTCTTTTAAATCAAATAATGGAATCTGCTTGCAGCAACAGATAAGCAGCCATTTTCCATAGCAGCATCTTGCAGCTATTCCTCCAAGTATGCTGATTTCTATTTCTCTGTCAAGAACCTAAGAGGAATGGGAGCTAAAATAAGGCATGGGATCTGCCCACCCTCTCACTTAAAAGTGAGATTTGCAGGTTAAAGGAGAAGAGGAATGCAACTACCAGATAAAAAGTGGCCATCTGTCTCCTTTTAAATAGACACCCCTCCAATCCTCAAGGTGCCAGAGATACATTTAAATTTAAAATGAATTAAAATTCATGTGATCAACTGTGGTATGGACAAACCATTTAGTGCATAGGCAGCTGTGTATTCCTGAAATCTTCACAGTTTATTTTTTAAAAGAAATGTAGATCTGTTTCCTAAAGAAATTAAACTTATGTTGTCACTCAGCATACATGTTCATAAAAGAATGCTTATATTTTTATGCCTCTGGCCGATAATATTTTAAACTCATTGGTCAATTCTAAATAAATTGGAAAGAAGGGGCTGAGGAAGCAAAATTCTTTATTCCCCAAAACATACTCTGAGAATAAACGATTAGAATAGAGAAAGGGCTCAGTTAATGTGAAGGGGAGATGACAGAGTGGTTTCTCGCTTTTTTTTTAAATGCACAAAAAGGTGTGCAAAAATAAAAGGGATTTGTGTATGAATTTGGTTTTGGTATTTGCACATTACTGGATAGCAAAGTGTTGTTTTCAAATTTAAATTAGGATAACATCCCCAAATGTGTTTAGATATTTAAATGGTTTTTACAGTCTAGACTCTTGCCACTGGGAAGACTTTACCCACTGTTGCTTTTGAATTTACTCAATGGGGCAGACGTACTTTATGACATGTCATTAACGCTTGTTTCCAGGCACCCAGACCTGGGAGCCAGCTGGAGAATACTGTGTCTTCCTTGTGCTTTCGAGTTTCCTTTTTGAAGAAAGCCTGGCAGGCAGGGATTGATGGTCCTTGGCCAGGTCGCATTCTAGTATAGGAAGGCAGTGTACCCTGGGTTTGGCCCCAGGTCGGGAGCAGCACTGCTTCAGAAGTATGTTGCTGTCCCTTTGTGTAAGTGTGGCCACTGAAATACAAACTGCTGAAAGATGGAGCTGGTTTTGCAAAAATGGGGCATATGCTCCTAAAGCCTTAGACAAATTTTTAAGGCTTATCTTTAGTCAAAGGTAAATGTGAGCCAGAGCTGTCAGCTTGAACGTAGGCATTTGGCTGCTTTTTGACCCTTGACACTGTTAAAACAATGGATTGCACATAAGCTGTTAATTTTCTACCTCATGAAGCATCTTCTCCAAAGCCCGTCTGAAATTTCATAATGTCAGTTAAATCTTTATAGTCTTTACTCTTTCTCTATTTTAGGTAGAGAGCCTTGCTACTTATATTCATTTTTTTAGCTCTATCTTTGTACTAGGTTTCATCCTTCACAAATTAGTCTCAATGTTGAACATTTTTATTTACATAAACTTAATTAGTATTATTACTTCCATAGCTACAGTAGAATTGGTCAGTTTGGATGTTTTTTTATGAACTGTAAAATTTCGTGTAACAGTCTTTTCCCCATTAAATCAGTGTAATTATTTTTGATCAGCTGTGGGCAATTGTAGATAATTAATAAATTCACAGTTAATAAATTCTCTCTCTGCAACTTCTGCACCAGCTTCAGGCCCCAGTAATTTTGTAGAAATTTTGAAACTAGTCAGAGATCTCTAGGTGGACTGAAACCTGTCACTGTGACTAAGAAGGACCCAGGCGGAGGCGTGAGAACTCAGAACTTGTTCTTTCATCTGAAGGCACTTGCTTTGCCGCAATGTCCAGGAGGCATTCCTGGGATGTGAGAGCCTGGTGTGTCAGACCATAATGTCCCCAAACCAGGAAGTGCCTGCTCCACCGATTCTGAAATACAAGCTACTAAGATTCTGAAAGCTAAAGCTGCAAGGAGCAGAATGGTGTAATGCAACAGGCTGTCCCCTTTCTCCTGGTGCTTGGGCTTGGTGCCATGGACTTGAGCACTGAGGGAAAAAAGAGGTTCACTTTCATAGACAAAAAAGGCTTCCTTTTGTCACACTGTGGATAAAAATGAGGAAGCATATCTTTATATTTAGCAGAAACACGAGTGTTCTTGGAGCTTAAATGAGTCAGTGAAAGCAGGCCTGTGCATTAGCAGAGGAAGGGTTATTTGTGAGTAAAGGTGGAGGAAGGCAGCATCTCCTGCATTAAACATTTTCTTTTGCCTTCTCCGTTGCAATCTGCAGTAGCCTGGGGAGATAAACAGGCCAAGAAACTCCCTTTGAGCCCAGAGCATTGCAGATACTTCTCGCTGCAAGCATGGAAGCTGCCAGAAGGATGTTCTCATGCCTACCTGGAACGGAAAAAACACTAATAAACTGCTCATAAAATAAAACAAAAGAATTCCCTCAACCAAAAAGCTGAAATTTAGACTTGTAATAACTTAAAACCAACTCAAGCAGAAGAAAAGCATTAAACATAGCAGTTGCAATGAATGTGAGGCATGGGATGAAGTGGTCTGGATCAAGGGAAGTACTCAGTTTCAAAGACAGATGTGGGAATGATGATGTTTAATACCCACATTTCCCTGGCATGTCTCCAGAACACAAGGTGCAACATGTGAATGCAGCTAGTGAGGGCTTGCTGGAGGTATAAGACGAAGAAATGCCCACGTAATGAACAAGAAAGCACAAGGCATGATGCTTGGAAAGGGCTTTTAACCTCTATCCTTCACTGTACTGTCGGTTTCATGAAGATAAATGGTTGGATTTGTGTGGAAATTTTACAGTCTATCACCTATTTTTTTTTTTGATGAATATGGTAGATGTGAACCAAACCAGGCCCAATGAGAGATGCACAGCATTTGTCCCTGTCAGACTGTGCAGCAGAACAGGACTCTACTGCACGGGACTGCGTCTCTCCCAGTCAGCTCTCCCTCGCCTCCTCTGCCCTCCCCCGCCCTCCTTGCACTTTCTCAGGTCTCAATAACTCTGAGTTAATCAAACAACGGAGAAGCCTCTGGTTCCCTAGACTACTGCAATTTTCACCAGGAGAGTAGAAAAGAAAAAAAGCAGACAGGCAGCTCAGTGTTCTTCCCCCAAACATGAAGGGGAAGGCCCCTGACGAACGTTTGCCACTGTTCATTTCCAGCTTCCTAATTTGATGAGAGTGTGTTCATGCAGGTTTTGTTTTATCGTCATCCCTTTGAAAATATGTCTTTCTCGTGAACAGCAAGTACCTTTCTTCTTTCTCCATGTTGATGCACTTTGAAGTGAACAGGGATTTCAAGTCTGCTGCACCTTTCTGTCAAGGACCAATCCTTGTCAGGCTGTTCTCTCGTGTTCAAGTGTGACATCTTCCCAGGCCTAAATGAGTGTCTAGAATTAGATTCTGTTCATAAAACCACATTTTGAGACGGAACTGGGAAGACGAGAGGAAGAGAAAGTGCCTCTCACCAATCTGCTGGCAAGATATAAAATCCCAATATGCTTGTATCTCTATGAACCAGGAAGAAAGGCATCTTAAAGTCTCATTTTCCTTGGTCAATGTCCAGGCAGATACTTCCTGGGAGCTGTCCCTGTATTTCCCAAAATGTTCATCCTGTACTCAGCTGGGATTTTTCCTGATTCCTGGGTTTCTCTGTTTCAGTGGGTAGGAATTTACTTTTTTAGGAAAAGAAACAAACTTCTGGGAACAAACTAGCTCACGGTTTGTTTTGAAGGAGAACAGTAATGGTACATAGAATTGGAGAGCAGTTTTTCTTTAAGAATGCTTCATTCTGTGTGGTTTTGCCTGGAGAAAAGTAAAATGTGAGGTTGGAATCACAATTTCTACTAACACTCCCAGATCACTACTTTTTTTAGAAGAATTTTACAGTTGCCTGTCTGCACTCTGTGGAGATAGCTAGAAAATACAGTTACTTAACAGTAAATTATGGTCTGCGAGGAGAGCCTATACAAGATAAATCATTTTGTAGTACCTCATATCAAGATGCACTTTTGTTGCACGAAGTCATACATAGTCAGGTAGAGTTATTAGTTTCTTATTTCTTTAACTTTTCATTATATTTCTACAAGGTTCTCCATGAAAAAACATGGATTGCTCATTATTCAGTTGTCTACCTGTTTCAGCAGGTCTGTTTCCTGTATTGATAAGAAAAGGATCAGTTTCACAGAATTATAAAATGATGGAACGGTTTGGGCTGGAAGCGACCATAAAGATCACCTCGTTCCAACGCCTCTGCCATGGGCAGGGACATCTTCCACTAGACTTCCACTAGACCAGGCTGCTCAAAGCCCCATCCAACCTGGCCCCCTGGCAGGGGCATACACAACTTCTCTGGGCAACCTGTTCCAGTGTGACTAATCTAAATCTACCCTCTTTCAGTTTAAAACCATTACCCCTCATCCTATCACTACATGCCCTTATAAAAAGACCCTCTCCAGCTCTCTTGTAGGCACGTTCAGGTACTGGAAGGCTGCTATGAGATCTACCTGGAGCCTTCTCTTCTCCAGGCTGGACAACCGCAACCCTCTCAGCCTGTCTTCATAAGGGAAAGTGCTCCAACCCCCAATCATCCTTGTGGCCCTCCTCTGGACTCTCTGCAATAGGTCCATGTCATTCCTGTGTTGGAGGTCCCAGAGCTGAACACAGTACTGCAGGTGGGTTCTCACGAGAGTGGAGTAGAGGGGGAGAATCACTTCCCTTGAGATGATTTCTTGTTAAAGCACTCAAATAACCCTTCCCTGATTTTGAATTCCTGTAACTTTTGCCAGCTTAGGTAAAACTGAGGGTATGCTATAGCTCTATAAAATTAGGCTGCTTTTATTCAGAAAATTTCTTGTCTTTTGATGTTTTAAGTCAAATCTTAGTGCTTTAAACATAACTTTGTGCCACAATGTACACTTCTCTGAGCAGTCATATTAATAATCTAATAACATATATAAATGCATTTGTATTATTTTATAACAATTTATCTTGTACCAGTTGCAGCTGAAATTTTTCATACTTAAAAAAGTTGAGCTAGAAGAAACATAGAGTAACATAGAAGAATACAATACTCACAAAGTTCTAAATCTAGACCTGTAATGATTTTTGGCATATTACTCACTTGGACATTAATTATGCTCAGAATGTTCTTTCTTCAGAAATATAAACCCGTGTCCTGATTTATAGCTTCTATAGGTGGTTAATCTTTGCCTCCTAATTGCATCTGGACCATACATTTCAAAACTAACTGCTTTCTCCCCAGACTCCAAAGATGTTTCAGGAATTTCACTGTAAAGTCAGCATTCGAGAGTGTGGAGAAAATGTCACTATAAATCTTTCTGTTGTATTTTACATATTTTCTGCATCCTCAAAATGAATTATGTTATCCTAAGACCTTAAATGCAATGAATCTGGCCAGCATTCTATCTAATAACTAAAATGGTACATATCAGCTAAGTAGGAACTGCTAAAAATATTCTACTGGAAGAACACCTCACTCTATATTTTTTTAACCCTAATAATTCTGCTGGTCATAAGATTACAATTTTTGTACCAAACATATTAAAAATATATCAATAATGAAATATAAATTTTTTTGTTACTTGACCTAATTTCTTTTGAGATGAACTTAAAGAACAAAAAAAAATCCCAACTTTTTTTTGGTAGGCAGATATGACTTTTCATCTCCTTATCCTACCTTGGTGAAAACACGTATTGTTTCCTGTCTGTCTTTCAAGGCAGATTTTGTCCTCCAAATTTGGTTTAATGGCTCTGAATGCATCCTAATGAATGAGTTTTTCTGCAAGTATTTATCACCACCCTATCTGAATCCTTCACCAATATTAATTAATTTATCCATTATTTAGGGATCATGTTGAGACCTGTGAAGGCTGAAAACAAATGCTAAAATCTCCTCTCTCAGCTGTCTCCCATAATGACAAATCTAGCCCCACAGGGGACTGAGAGATCAGGTGGTAAATCTGTGAGTAATTTTATTTCTGGAGAAAGCACAAGAGACAGAAAGCTGAGTTGTACTGTCCATACTTCTCTGGTAAGTGACAAGACAGAGTAGTGGGCAGAGCAGAAGAAGGGACAGGAAATTGGGGCTCACATGAAATCTGGAAAAATAGATTAGTGGGATAAGAACATATTCAGTGGGAAAGGAGCAAGCTTAGTTTATGGGGGTTTTTTTTGGTGACTTTATGCTTCAGTGCTTTCTCCTGAAGAGATTTGGTTGTGAGGGCAGAACCGCTCACAAACAGATCTACACATTCTCATTCCAAAGAGACTTTTTCCCAGCTTGCCACCAGAAGAATATAAAAACCTTCCAAGGCTTGTATTTTAAATTTTCCTTTCTGAATCTCTGCTGATTCTTAACTGAGGATATTAAAAGACTAAGAGGTTAGAGTGGTCTCCTGCAGCAAAGGACATGCAGTTGCTGTTCTCTTGGATTGTGTTGATGCACTTCATGTAGCAAGCAAACGGTTCGCTTGCTCTCACAAATTCTATCCTCACAGATATTAATCCAAATTTCATTTTTCTAGGAAAAATTTGCTTGAATAAACTTTATTTTGTATTTGCATTTTCTAAGAAAATTTTACCAAACATTTCCAGAACAGCTGTACTGAAGAGGACCTGAAAGTTTAAGTGGCTGAATATCATCCAGTCCATGATGTTGCTTTTTTTCCCAGGAAAAAAGGAGGAAGCCTAAACTGAACAGCCTATGTGGATCCACTAGACTTGATCCACTAGGTTGTTTTTTTTTTTTTGTTAATATCCCAGCATGGTAACTTTTCTAGTGTACCATCTGGTCTTTCAGGAACTGAGCTATTTTTACGCTATACCTGTGAATTCCGTCATGCTTTGGTCACTAACTGTGATAGGAACACAAATACTTGCCTTCAAACTTATATAATAGCAACGGCTTTTGCAACCTTTTTATTATTTTAAAATTCCTTTTTGCAATGTGTAACCTAAAGCTCATAGACAATACTGGGAATTTTTCCTGACTGAGAAGCAATTCTAAAACTGAGATTTCAGAAATATTAAAGCAGTGCAGTTTAAGTGTTTTGTCTGACACTGGTGAACACTGTCAGTGCAATAATTATTTTTGGGCAATGACAGAAATGCAGTCTTCGTAGTTTAAGTGTAACTGTTACTGACATCAAGTTTGTTTTGCTTGGGGTAGTAGTAAACAAATATATTTCTCTTCAATCAGCTTAGACTCCAACTGAAAATTACATTTTTGTTGAAGAGAATTAATAAGTATGTAAGGAACCAATACGACTTATTATTGTACAAACTTCTTAAAGAAGCAAAGGAATATATATATGTAATTTTTTGTTTTTTTCCAAAAAGTATGTGGTGGACTAGCCATTACCAACTCACAGGACCTTTTCTCAAACTTCTAGAGATTAGATTTCTTCCTGGCAGATGAACAAAACCAGGTATTAACAATTCATGGCACCTACCTTTATTTTTCTCAATAGCTCCTCTATTCATACTTAACATGCAGAAGGTATATATTGTCTGAAGAGGAGAGCCAGCATCAGAGGGAACTATAATGTCATTCTATACAATTGTTCTTCTTCAAAATGGTGCTATTGCAGGTGCCATTACACTTGGTGATTGTGGTATTTTGTCTTTGTGTTATCTGAATTCACTTCTCATGTCAGTTGCAACGTGTTACGCCGGGTATAGAAAATATTTTAATAGGAATAGCATTTTATAGGTAGCTTAGGGATGGAGGAACAGTGCTGGCTTTTTGTTGACTGTAATGTCAGTTCTCTTGAATTCCTGACTGGCTAATTATTTGTCACAGTTTAAAGCTGGGATGGCTATTGAATGAATGACAGATGCTCTTTGTTAACCTCTCCCTCCCCAAAATGGGGTGGGGAAAGAGAAAAGGGAAAGAGACTCATGGGTTGGAAAAGTTAAAACAGCTTTAATCTAACTACAATAATAATGTATAATAATAATAGAAAAATAATAATGGAAATATATGTACAAGTATACCCAAAACCAATATTGAGCTCTCCTCTCCCTGATGATGATTACATCACCCAGACGCTGCAGGGCACGCCCCAGGAAAGTCCCGGACTGTGCTCAGCACCAGCAGGCGGGAGCTGGATTCAGGAATGCACGGATCGGGATCGAAGGCAGAAGAATTGGACAGAGTCCTCCTTGAATGCCGGCCATAGAATAAGAATTACGCTTGTGATCCCTCAGCTTTATACCGAGTATGACGCGTATGGGATGGAATACTCCCTTTGGTCAGGTTTGGGTCACCTGTCCAACAGACTCTTCCCCACCACAGGGTCGCAGGTGTGACCACTTCTCTGCTCTTTCAGTTCCGGTGCACAAGAAAGTTAGCAGAAGCAAGCATTGACCTTGGTCTCTTTAGGGATAACTTTCTGCATACCACTCCTACTGATGCCCCAGCACTAACTATAAACACCAAGCCTCATCACTGCTAGAAGCAGCTACTGTCTGGAAAAACATGCAGTTGATTTCAGAGAGTGATCTTCCCAGAAGAGACTTAACTAAAAAGTAAAATTACTAAAAAAAATTGGTTCTGTCCTAGCCTAAACCAGGACATTATTCCAGCTCTACTGGAAAGTGGAGCTGATTAATGGTACACCTTGAGAAGTTATGTCTCCATCCATCTGAATTCCACTGTGGTGCTCTGAGGCTACACTGTCCCTTCACTTCGGCTTCTTGCTTCCACAGTGGGGACCATTAAATGAATCAAACCCAGACCATAAATAAGAACACAAGACGGTTGAAAAATATGCTGTAGATTCATAGCTGCTATGGACTCAGGTAGCTTCTCCAAAGTCATAGCTGAAATAGCTATTCCTGTGAACAAAATACCAGATGCTATACATCTTCTTTTCTTCTGAGTCTGGTATGTTTTCTGATGGCTCTGGCAAAAATCATTCTAAGCTTTAAAATTCTAAATTTATTGCTTTTCAGAGAATATTTTTTTTGTGGCAAGTTTGAGAAAAGCTCAGTAAATTCTCTCTCACGCCAGTGTTTGCAAGAGAGCTGTTCTTATTCTTACATTAAAGACAGAAGTCAGGATCCTACTGCTCCTTATCTGGAAGCTCTTGCAGTATCTACTAAACTATGTAATAAATCAGTGAAGTTTTTCATCCATTGATTTCTTACCTGTTTTGCCTTTCATATCTTAACTGTATTAGGCCAGAAGCAACGTATTTATCTTTTGTAATCTCTGGCTTTTAGTAAGCTTAAATCTCGGGATACCTACAAGTGGATTATACCTCCCCAGCGCATAAAAGAAGGTAAAAATATATGCAAACTTGTTCTTGTACCTCCTTCATGGAACTGTTCCTTCAGGGAACAAACTTTCTGCTTGCTCACCCGTTCTGTGATGCTGTGATTCTGAACTGGCTGAGGAAAAGAAGACAGCACACGTTAGGCTGGGTTACAAGGTCTATGCAGTCCCTAGATGGTGAAAGAAATCCTTGTGAAGCACGTAGGTGTTTTTATGAGGGGCAGATTACTGAAATTGCTGGAATAATGCAAAGGTCTTCATAAATTAACTCACTGAAGTTACTTACGTTTTTTTTTCCCTTTGAACTTAATCTTCAGCACAATTCTTATTTTGAAGAGCATAAGGTTTTTTAGGAAATTGTTTTGGAAATGGCAGAGTGCAATGCATGCTTGCATGCAGTAGTATTCCTGAACCAATTTCCTGTCTGAACAATGACATGTCAAGTTTTCTTCTTGACTGCTCTGTCTTGTGTTGGACTTAACTGATGTATGCAATTGAATAAAGACCTGAGATGAAATCTGCTGCAAAGGAATGATCCTTCCCTACCAAATACCTCTGTGTTCAGCATATGCATATACTGCAAAAAAGCCTAGTCCATTGTCTTCAGCTGTGTGAAGCTAGTAATGACTACCCTTAGCCTGGTTAGTCCTCCTGAGTTCTTATTGTGTCAAACAACATGTTTGTAAATCCACCTACTGAGATAAAATATCAAAATAATTTTGGTAATTCTTGCAAAAAAGAGTAAGTCTGCTGTTGTTAAACAAAAATGTATTTTATTGGTTATTACAGCGTCATCATTTCTCTTGCTGTCTTTTCTTTCTGGAAACCAGGCTCTGCAGACAGCAAACATTGCTAGTGTTGGCTAGCCAGAAAAGTTTTACAGTTGTGCCACTTCCACTCCTTAGTGAGATGTTTATACTGCCTGTTTCTGTGTCAGCTGCACACTACCCAACTCCTCATCTGAGATTAGCTTACAGTTGTGGAACTGATTGCTCGTGCTGTTATGAAACAATCATCCCAGAGTGTTTCCAAAAAGGAAACAAATTTTAAAGAATAAAAAGGAAGTCTTTTGTTCAGACCATTAGAAAATAAGTGACAGGGATAACAATAAAGATGGGGGCTGGAAAAAACCATAAAGGAGAGGGAGAACTGAATAAAGGATCGAGTGTTTGGCTTCACAGGGTTTCCTGCATTCCTGTGACTCCCTAGTTCTGTTGACATGGGTGCTGTTGTCCTGCTAGATCGCCTTTCTTTCTGAAGGGTTTATTTTCTCCAGTGTTTTATCTTGTGCAAGCAACTCACCTGTGCGACAAACTGAGATACAAGGAAGGGACAAGAATCTACAGACAGTAGAGGGCAAAGTGAAGGGTGTGCCTGCAAACACCAGCCTGGGTCACTGTAAACTGTGGCTGAACTTCATGCAGCGCAACAAGAGCAGGAGAACATAGCCCATCACAAGTTCTGTGTTACCAAGTTGTTTCCTAAGGTCTGATTTTCCATGAAAATAATTGACCTGACTCCCAATTTCTGAACTCCAGAAAACTATTCCACTTTGCACTGCAGATATGGTATGCAGGAATAAAGAAACAACAAAGGGCAGGAAGGTCAAATGCACCTCCTCTCAGTGCTGGTTACCCAGCCATGCACTGCAACCAAGCTGCAAGTGCTCATCATTTGAGATAGGTTCAAGTGAGATTGACACAATCCCGGCACCCTGTGAGTGCAGAAACACTGGGCCTCATGTTAGTCTTTTTTTTGCAGTCTTAGTTATACATTATGCTCCTCTAGTAAGAATGTCTGGATCAGGAAAAGGTCATCGCCAGGGAAAGAAGCCTATGCCTCCCTGAGGAAAATAATTGAGCCTGTCGACATAAGGGGAATTTCTGAGGGTCACAGGCTGCGGTGAACAAGAAGAGGGTTAGAGACAGAAATCTTGACCAGGAAAGGCAGAGTGTCCCCAGGCACAAGAGCAAAGTGGACATTGTGATCCGGCTCAAAACTGCAATAAATCTACCAAAGAAGTAAGGATCTGCTCACAACGACGGTGCTGGCAGAAGAGTTATATGTGAACCCTTTGTATTTTTACCACCTGACCTAATTGTTCTGGCTTTCCTAACAAAGTGAATTTAAAAAAACCTGGTTTACAGAACTGTAAAGCCTTTTGCGCTTTGGGGGAAATAGGCTATAGGAGACTTTAGCTAGATCAGTCTCAAAGCCCTGGCTGACCTGGCATCCTAACATGATTCCAATTGATAGACAAGAACCAGAAACTCAGAGTTTGTACCAACTTTTTACTGTATGTTGTAATGTACCTTTGGGTCTAGTTTTGCCAGTGATTCAGACCAAAGACTCACTAAAGCATGTATGGGCTAGCATGCAGTCTGTGTATCCTTTCCATAGGAACCAATAGCATACAGAACCAGAGAGTTTCCACCTCACATCTGGGACACATGTGGGACATGCTTCTGGATTTGGGCTCTGGGAAATACTCCTGCATTCCCTTGTTTAGATAGAGCCAGCATCATCAGAAACATCTCCAGCCAACACAGATGAGTACTGGGATGCATCTGTGTGCTTTGCAGCATGAGAACAAATGCTCTTCTCTGGCATGGCAAGAGAAAACGCTCTTGTGTTGCTTGGGATTTTGGGGTGATGGGAAGGCAACTTGTTTCTGCAAGACAAAACCTGTGGGATATCTTCTACAGTAAAGTTAAAAAACACACAACCCAGAATTTTGCCAGAAATAAGATGGGTGAGGTAATCAGCTAGGAGAAAAGAAGAAGAAATTTGCTGTGTTAGAACGTGTAATATATAATATGTGTTTCCAAGCTGAAAGTTTTCCTCAAGCACTAAAGAAAGAGGTTACGCAAGAAAGGGGATCATTTTAATTATATAGTTTTGCACTGTCCACCAAGAAGTTATGTTAAATTTAAAGAAAAACTGTGCCAGAGGGTGTTTTTTTAAAAAAGGAAATAATCTTTTTCTCCTATACGGTTATCAAATAACTTTAATAGCTTTTTAAAGCATCATTCAGGGATCATACAAGCATAAGGACGTTTCCAACTGCAAAACTAGACCATGAAATAATACAATTATTTACTGATGCTTTAGGAAAATGAGCATTTTAAAATTTTATTTTAAAAATGAAGCCTGCATGCTTATGAAAGATAAATTTAGAAGAAAAAAAAAAAGCCAACCAAACAAAGCAAAGCTTGACCATCCTAATTTTTGAATAAATAAAGGCTATAAAGAATAATAATTCATTGATGAACTACTGATCCAGGACAAAATCGTAATAGCTGGTGGAAGAAAGACTGATTTGGTGACTTCTTTTGAGGGAAAGGAGAAAAATCCTGTCACTTGAACAGGGCACAAAGTAAGAAATATCTGCAGTCTTTGAAGATCACCTTCACAGCCTGGAGAGCCCCTGAACTTTGCTTGGAGAGGATGAAAATGAAGATCTGAGTTAGGTGCATGGTTGTGCCCACGCTGATTCACAGTCACATTTGAACTGAAAAAAAAAAAGTTTTTTCTTGGTTATAGTGACAAAAGTATACTGAGAAGATTGTTCCCTCTTTCAAAGGCAGAGTGGTTATTGCTGCTGAATCTGAGCAATCCCAAACTGATTTGTGCACGTGTGTGCAGCAGAGGTGCCTTGGGGCACGTAGCCTCACAGCAGCCAAGGTCCTGTGGCAGCTCACAGCAGAAGTATGAAAACCAAGTTACTCTGTTGCCCTGGTATGTAAAAAATTCATTAACTGGAGAAGATAAAATTTGATCAGTCTGGGACGGACAACAGTGGGAAAACTTTGGGTGCAAAGCCACTCATACTGAAGCAATACTGTCAACAAGGCCAACGTTGACTAGGAAATGGTACTAGAAATAACAAAATTAGGTATTGCAATTGGCATGCAAATAGGAATATGCTGTTGGGAGGAGCTTGGAGGGAGAGGGAGGGTGTGAGGATGGCAAAAATGAGAGTCTGAATTCAGAAAGAATAAGGAATATGTTTGAAAAATAGGCAGGGGGAAAAAAATGGTGGATCCTTATCTGGCATGAGTGTGGACACCAAAAACCAGCAGTGATTCTGACTTGCATGCCCCAGCTCATCAGGATGCTAGAGGGACCTCCTGCTCTACAGACATTCTGTCCAGAATTAGTGTAGAGGAAAATAGATTTGCACCTCCATACTTACAGAACTGTAATTCAGTAGTGCTCAGGTATGTGATTCATTAGACTTAAGAGCTATAATTAACAGTTTTATAGTCAAGCATAATAGTCTGCATTATTATATAATTGTTATGATTGCTGAGATAATGTATTCTTTTGCTGCTCTATGAATTTCCTCATGGTTTGCCCATTAATCAATAAACATCTTCATCAGTTGGCATCATTTACACTGCAGCCTCTGATTTAACAGTGGGAGCACAGTGCCTTGGCTACAAAGAGGTGTTGGAAAGGATGTTGCCTTTCAGCAGCCCCTGGGGCTAAGTGTGTATCACTCTGGGTAGCAGATGTGTCTCATAGAACAATCATCTTCTGATGAGGTCCACCTTCGCTATGGTATATTCCACAGTCAGGGACAAGCATAAGCTAATGTTTGGCAAAGACAGACCAAGACTTTGTACCACTGTTTAAAAGACTTGTGCTGCTCTTAAAATGAAGATGTCTTTTTGCCATGAGCTAACTTCAGCTAATTATACATGTGGGAATGAACGTTAGCCGTCATGCAAGGCAACACATAAATGAAACCCCAGTCTCTTGTTCCTCAGGCAGCATTTTGTATCATTACATTCAAGATCAGATGCTACGTTATTCTCGGGACTCTTGTATCAACTGCAGTAATGATAGTTGCCCTACGGACTTTCATAATAGTGGCTAGAGAGGGAAACTCCATTGGTGGGATGTGAAGTGGCTGAATTCACCTGGCTTTTGCTCATTTGTGTTAGCCAGGAGAGGACCTGCTCTGTCTTTATGTGCTTCTTTACACTCCTTACAGTCTCAGTTATGCTCCTTCTGAGTTAAAAACATACCACAAATACAAAATGTGTACTGTCTGTATTAAATGCTTTAGTCAGTTTTTTCTACTTTTGTGTACTTTTTTTTTAACAAATGAGAAATAATTTTAAATACCTTTAAATACCTCTAAAGACTTATAATTTGTGATCTTAAAAGAGAACAAAGGATGGGACAATGACAGAGAAGAGAGGTTTGGGAGAATTTCTTGAACAAGAAGTAGAGCTTAATTTTTGCTATAGGTTCCCTGCCCACAATTTCATTTCTGCTAGATGTTCTTGGGATTATGATGTCAGGAGTACTAACTTGCTGCATAGAGAACCTTCTTTCAATATTAGTTACACTGCAATTAACAAGTAAATGTATATACAATGGTGATTTGAAAGCATTATTTTACCTTACTTTTAGATGCTTTTAATGTTCTGTATGCAGCTAGAAAAAAAGCACCTCTGGCAAAAAGCAGTTAGCAGCAACAGTGTCAGGTAAGCACACATTAACTTGTACTTATGTTTTGCTTTATCCTCTGCTGTTTGGAATTTGCACATCCTTTTTAAATCCATAGAGGCCAAGAAAAGAGCAGAGCTGTGAGGTGTGCGCTGTTGGCTAATAACCTGGAGCCATTTTGTCTCAGATGGCAAACTGATAACCACAGCTACCAGGGTGTTTATGCAGAGAACAAAATGAGAGAGGCAGAAGAGGTAAATGTAGCTCTGGTCTGAATGACGAATATTTTGATGTGGTGTGTCAACATGAGGTTTTGTCTTCTCTCTTTTTCATTTTTTTCACATGCAGTGTTCTCAACACATTGTTTAGTATAGGTTTACATGTTGCTGTCTGCCTGGTACCAATTTTCTCCCCCAAAAGGGAGAAACAATTCTTGCTAGAAGTTTCATTTTAAATTTGTTTTGTATACAGAAGCAGAGTCAGTCTAGCTTTACAGTTATGTAGTTGAATTTGATCTTACAGGCCAGCTCATCACAGAACAAAAGAAGAGTTTTCA
Source organism: Steatornis caripensis (assembly GCA_013398225.1). Lineage (NCBI taxonomy): Eukaryota > Metazoa > Chordata > Aves > Caprimulgiformes > Steatornithidae > Steatornis > Steatornis caripensis. The sequence continues at coordinate 17,038 of VZSC01003415.1, read as the reverse complement.
GACATCTTGGTTTTTCTTTGGGGGTATAAAAACTTTCATGTAATTCAGCCACATCTCGTTGCAAAGTTTTACAGCCAAACTTTGTGTGAACCATCTGATGAAGTTCATGGCACACTGATGGAAGTACCTCACTGGGAGAGGACTAAATGAATGTAGTGATTGAGAAAGAAGAATTTAAACCTTGTGTTTACCCACAACTTTTACAGGGGAGGGAGTGAAAAGAACTGAATTGAGAGTCACAACCATTAAAGAGTCAATAATAAAATAAGCAGATGGAACAAAAAGTGAAGTGTGACTATGTGTGCATAGTTCATTAAAGACGTATAAAGACATCAAGAATCTCATCAGCAGCGTTATCACAAAGCTCTGTAAACTTTTGGAAGTCTTTTCCCTATTTCTACATCAGAAAGAAAAGTTTTTGTAAAGTAGTAGAAAAAAAAGGCTCACATTTTAAAATATTTGGAAGAAAAGTGCTGACTTGTCGTTATCCTTCAACAACGTGTCTGTTTTTCACTCAGCTGTAAAAATAATAAAAGTTTGGGCTCTGTGTAAAAAGAACTGCTCTTAATGAATGACATTCGCAAATTGTGCATTTGGTCTCTTCTATAGTATTTTAAATTCTTAATGCAATTTTTGGTAACAAAAGGAGATAGTTATTATATGACAGTTATTTACTTCTACCAGAATGAGGATCACATATAAATTGTGTACAGATTGTATTTGTCTAATTACTAAATCATATATGAGACCTTATTTTCAACAGAGCAGAAGCAAATAACATCCTTACCCTTTAATCCAAATTGTTGTCCAGAAGGCAGTAAAATCTGCCTTCAACTGAATTTGTAACTCTTGCTTCATACTTTTTCATAAAATTCAGAGGTTGGCCTGTCTACTTACAATCAATGAAATACTTCAGCCTGTGCATGACCTAGCTGTGATCTGCTATCAGCCTTAGGCAGCTTCTCTGTTTGTAGCTGTCTTAAATATGTAAACCAGCGTAACTTGTTTCTTTCAGTGAATCTGAGTGTCGGAAAAGACCCAATACCTTCAGTAAACTCACTTTATCTTTGGATGGATTCATTTTGGGACAGTTTTGCTGCATAACAGTATTTGGAACAAAAAGCTTGAACTTCTCCAAATGTGAGCTGAGAGGCAGATGTTGAATGGTTGATTGGGATAGCAGCAGAGCTTCATCAGTCATCAGACCAAACCTCAGGCTAATTTGCAGGCTGAACAAGTTGTCCGTGCTGACTTAGCATAGGTAAGATTAATATACTGCTTCATATCCCCAGGACAGATAGTCTCACTTTTCTGCTCATTTTTCATCCATCTTCTTAATCCTTTAGAGCTTTGTTTTCTCCCGCTCCCCCCCCCCTTTTTGCATTATTGGTAAAGCTGTTATAGCTCACTATTTTTCTATTTTTAATTCAACAGAGGCTGACTTTCACCTCTGTCTGGGGGCTTGTTGATGTCTTATACAGCTCTTGAGACCTGCTGAACAAGCAATCACTACAGAACTTCAGGAGGAGATTCAGCCCTCTGCTGCTCTTAAGAAAACAGCTGAAATGTGCTGATCACTCATTCCTCTCTTCTCACATTGTGTGCTCAGATCTAGAGAGTCCTTTATATTCATGTTTTGAAATCTCTGCATAGGGGCCACTGGACCAATCCTGAAATTGCTGAAGTATTGCTAGTTGGGCCAGTTAGCTTTTTGTCCATAGTTACATGCAGGTAAAGAGAGATGTTTCAATGAATTTTTAGCTGAATAATATTAGTTAGTTGGGAAGATTTATGTGATCCAGAGTGGATTTGAGGTGGAGGGAGTTCGAGGGTCTTGGATGGGGAGACGAGAAATGCAGAAAAGAAGGGAGGAAGGGGTTACTCCCCTGAATTGCAGAAATCAGAAGTATTAAGTCCCGGGTCTGCAAGTTCAGAGATGAGCTTTAAACCTGAATCTTTCTTAACACAGCAGTGCTTGGATTTCATCTCTTTTTCCTCTCTCTGAATGAATATGGATTTACTGCTACAGAACAAATCAGTGCCCAAATCTACTAAGGCAGTTAAAATGAGCAGGGACCTCAAATTCCCACATTAACTGTGATGACCATAACCACCTCATGGAACATGGGCTGCTGAAGCTCTTGTCCTCAACATTTAAGACAGCAAAACATCTTTAGTCATTTATCCAGTAAGAATCAGTTAACAGTAGCTTTTACACTAATCAAGCAATACTATGTGTCTTACAGTCAGCTCCCCCAAAATCCTGCTGATTTCAATGCAAGAAAGATTGGTAGAGTGCGGTTTGTTTTAGACTACTAATTAGATAGCTGAAATCAGTTAAACAACTTTCATAGCTTACACCTGCTGTCTTTAGGCAAAACCCTACAGGGCTGGCTGTCCTATCTTATGGTGGTTGTTTGAATTTAAGTTTCTCTATAAAAGCCTGATTTCTCTACTGATTTAAAAGAACTGTGTCTGACTATATCAAACTAATTCATAACTCTTGGAAATTTCCAGCTCAATGCACTTCAGTCTAGCTCCTAAAGAAAGCAGCAAGTCTTAAAGCGACCTTTACAGGGTAAAGCTTTTGTGGCCACGTTACCAACCCATTACGCCCTGGACCAGCTGTAATCCAGAAAATTCAGAGAGGCTGGTTCTCCTCAGGGTTAACACCTGGGTGTGATGACAGATCTACATTACCAGAAAGGTACTGGCATGGAAAGAGGACTTTACGTCTTTGTTTCCTAACCACAGTCAAAAGAATTTGTTTCCTGTTTTTGGATTTTTCCTTCCCTACTTATTACTCCAGTCTGTTTCCATCATACTGCAGCAAAGATGTTGAAGCTTCATTGGGCAATATTGTATTAAAACAGCAGGAAAATGAAGTGGAACAGACCTCCCTCTACCCTGAAAATGAGCAACTACTGTTGCTTCTGCTAATAGATCTGACTGGTTACTCAGGGAAAAACTGTTATGATTTGCAAGGTCTCGTTGACAGAGATATTTGTTACCCAGCCCAAAGTTGTTGCAAGGCACTGCTTCTTGGCCTGGCAAAGCCTTCCTCCAGCAGATGGCATTCGTAGCTCATTTCTCCCTGATACACACCGAAATCACGCTGAGGATGCCTGTGCCCAGCCAAAGCTGTCTTGGTTCTGATCAGTGTGCGTGACTGGCTGTTTCAGCTATACACTAAAAATGGTAATCCAAGCATCAGTTTCTTATAAAATAAAAAGGCTATAAAAGGCAGTTGTTCTGAAAAATTTGAGCTTTTTGACTTAAAAGAAAAGCCTTAGGCTGCTATCACTTTTTTTCCCTCTCTATTAAGATGCCTGCCTGAATGGATTTTCAGGAAAATAAAAACAGGTCATGAAACTGGCATCTTTGTGTGCATGTGTGCTACTATAAAACAGATATACTTTGCCCTTTTTTTCATCTTTCTCTAATCTAGGGATCCTCTGCTGAATTTTACTTTCTGTAACACATGAGATCCCATGAGAATTCATTGCCTTTAAACGGATGGGCTATTAATCACAAGAAATAATAATAACAACACATAACAATAACAGTAATAATAATAAAAATATTAAATGTCAGGGATTATGCTACATTTACTCTTCTTACCCTAATAGATAATGGTAAAGTTCCTTTTGAGCTTCCATCAAGGCCTACTGTGTTGTATTTCTTTAAATAGCCTCCATGCTGACAGGATTGCACATACTAATTAAGGTCTTGCAACAGACAGAGTGAATATTACCACTTCCGTGGAACTTTGTTTTTCTATTCCAAGGACTCTGGAATTTGAAAACAAAGGACCAATTAGTGGCTACAACTCATGGCATATATGGAACTGTGTATGAAATCATTATCCTAAAATGTTTTGTGTCATTTATTCCTATTACCTTCTAATAAACATTAATTCAGCCTCCCAGTTTTGTGAGGAAAACAAACACTTATCACAGATATAATTTATCCACACATAGAGGCAAAAGTTTAGAACCCCTTAAGATTCAAATTAAAAACACTAGAAAGGATAATTTAACCACAATAACTACTGCACCAAGTGAATACACAGTGAGGGAAACATTATCCTGAGCTTTAATCCACCTACAATTTACTGCACCTTATTTAAAGATACAAGTATACACAAAGTATACTGTTAGTTACACATCTTCTTATCTACAGTCTCTCAAAGTGTTTTAGTGCTTCTGAATACTGGGCAAAAGAAGTTTCCAGATACGCTTGCATGAAAAAGTAGTGCAGCTAGGGAAAGCTGTACAGTATTGCAGAGCATGGTACTTTGGTGAAAGTAATGGCCGATTAAGGAAACTACTAATATAATACAGGGGCTTGCCATTGTCCAATATTGTTTTAAATCTATCCCTTTTTGGTACTAGCTGAGAACTATTGGCAGCTGCTGGCCATTTATGTGGTCTCTGTGAATCGAGTTGGCCTTAATTAAGTTTTTGATGCAGATGTCAGTGTTGCAGAGAACCGCAAAACAACGTGCAGTGGACAGCAATTTCCTGGCAGAAGCCTCAGAAAGAGAAGACTCGAGGAGTTAAAAGCTAGGCTGCTAGTCTTCTGCTTGAAAGAGCTGGATGTTGTTCCTTCATGTGCTGTGCCTTCTTCAGCTGACTGGGGAAAATTGATTTTATATTTATTTGCTTAGATTCCTGAGTTACAACTTGCCCACATTTATGTTTTTTTGCTTGAAAAGGATTCACTGACTGTTTTTCTCTTCCAAGCCACTGTAATACCCATTGTGAGAACCTCATCACATCTAGAAGGGAGAGTTCCCAGGTCAGGAGGAAATAATACACGTGATTATTATACTTAAGAAGAGAAAACCTTGGTTTCCAAGACCTTTCTGCAGTATCAGTTTGGCAAACCCAAAACAGGTGTCTATGTTCATGAAAAAATGGGATCAGGTTATTTTACATCCATTTTTGTTTACTACTTTCCCTTAATAATGAATACGATCAGAGGGTATATGAAATATTGGGAAACTAGAGGAAAATTTCAGTGATTTAGTTCTGGCCCAGAAGTCATTAACAGCTTTCAGCTGAATAATTCACTTGTCTTTTTGTGTCATTCTCTGTCTTACAAAAATGTAAATATGCACTAAATATTGTAGCTGGATATTAGTGGAACTACGCACACAGTAGTATTCTATCTGTGGCGATCTGTACTCATCTTGAAGGTCCACCTTAATCCTAACAGCCCCTGGAAGAAGTTGCCAGAGGTCAGAGTCATTTAACTGCTGAATCTTCAGAGTTTTGCCATTAAATTTAGTTCACATAATATCCAACCTTTTGTTAGCAGCTTTATGTGTTTTTTTTTTTCCTTTCCCCCCGGTGATAAAGAAGGTTACTACACACTAACAAAATCCTAGCTTAGGTGTCAGGCTGAGAATGACTGTCATGACAAACTGTATGTAAACTGGGCTATAAAAATCAAATGGCTCAGGAAACCTGGGAGCAACATCTCATTTATACCCTCCCTGTTACAGTTTCTGAGCTGTCAAAGAAAAGTTTTTGCAGCTGCTCTAGCATGTTCACTACCCACGATGAAAGGAAAAACATTCTAAGCCTTGTGAAAGACTTTCAGAGAGAAGTGAAAGAGATGCTTCTCCTCACCTGCTTTCGTTATGTCGCACAAATTACAGATTTAGATTTCCTGCAGTTATTTTCTATTTGTTGTGGATATGGAATATGTCTGATTCATATGATAATTGAAATGTTTAACTTTGAGAATTTTCTGGTTTTGCGATATTTAATATTCCAAAAAGAAGATCTAAGGAAGGCTGTCAAATCCTTTTTGGAGGTCATTATGCTTGAGGATGTGAAGAGACAGCTGTCTTCCACAATTCTGCTGTAATCTGGGGTGGATAACTGGCCTACCTGTGATCTGTATATACTCTAGCCTTCTCTTCTCAGCTTTGCATCTACCTTTTCCTCTTTTCTGTACAGTTTTGCTTTACAAAAGACTTTTTCCCTACAACACAGAGACATCTTTACAGTTGCTGCAGTAATTGCAAAGCTCCTGTTAAATATTCTGGGAATGATTTGAAGCTGGTACAAGTTGGGAGGAATTTCTTCTCCCTTACTTGCCTGACCAGCTTTTTCAGGGTAAGTGACGTGACACAGAGACTGTTTTATGCTACGTCTGCTGTTGATGTCTTGCTTTCTATTGCTTTTCTGTTTTCAGTAGTTCATTTGCAGTCTGTACTTCTGATTTCTTTTCTGGCTTTATGTTATCATTAAGTTAATTAGAGTGACTGTCCCTTATTTCCTCGGAGTCTGGTGCTGAGTGGCGTTTGTCGAGAGCTTCTCCAAAACTGTCTGCTTTATCTGTTTTTTTTTTTTTGTCAGGGTAAGGTTTGAGGCTTTTCAGTTGCCCCCATTTGTAAGCATTTTTCCTTCGCTGCTTTTGACTGATCTGTTTCTCCTTTTGTAATTTCCACCTGGAGTTTCACTCTTCCCATAATACTGTGCTTTCCTATTGTAGCAGTGTTCACGTGAATTTCTATTTCCAGTGTGACTTCATTTATCTTTTCTTCCATTGTCTCAACAAATTTGTTACTTGCTTATACTTCTGTTTTGTCTCATACTTGCCTGGTCTCAGCAGGGGATTCATCTTGTCACCACATTTCCTTCCCAGTAAGGTTTCTTGGCTTATCTAATTCTTGCTCTGCCTCTGCTGGTGTCCAGCCGTGACTGCAGCGGTTTGAGTCACAGTGGCTCCTCTCCATTTTTCTTTAGTTCCACTCTGTGTTTTACATTTCCCTGCTCTGTTGGAGTCTTGAATCTGTTCTTTCCAAAGGAGAAATCTCTCTGTACTCTTCTGCTACTACTCTTGCTTGCTTGTTTTTCTTGTTCTTATCTATTTTCAATTACATTCTTATTTCATTCTAGCTGCAAATTGTTTCCTGGCATTTTGCACATATGACCAGATTGGGGAAATAGTACAACTGTGGTTCATATGATCACACATTTTGGTATCTGTTAAATTCTGTGGTACTTATTTTTTTAATGGCAGGAAAGAGTACTTACAGCTCTACAGTTTGGGTACAAAGCCAGATTAGCAGTTCTTTAATTTCGGCAATTAATGATTCCTAGCCATTGTTACTTGTCGTGCCGTTAGTCGCCCTACTGGGTGTTAGCACAAGACTTATCTCAAGAAGATGTATTTTGTATGCCTGCCACTTCCATGCCAGAGGTGATTTAAAGACTTTTCTTTGTTCACACTTGGATATAATCCAGCATAGTATGTGTAATATTTAGGACCCTTGTTAGAAATCTTGTGTTTATCTTATAGATTTATAGGTTCACGTTTGATGAGTGACTTTTTCCACAGCCTGTTATGATGACAGCTACTCCAATTTACGCTGCTTGTCTCCGTGGGACAGGTTTAATGCAGTGCTTCCTCTTGCGTCTGACCCCAGCCCACCAGCATGGATTTCAGGTCACTGGTTGTCCATCTCCCTCACAAAGACTATAGTTTCTGAGTTTGTAAACCTCCTTTTCACCATCAGCAATTATCAGGGTATGCATTTCTTTCCCAGCCAGTACAAGAGTTTTCTGGGTCCTGATTTCTGGAATGGATATCTGCAAGGAGTATGACCTTGCAGTGGGACCACTCCTTTTTGCAAGAAAAATTACTGATACCGGGTGTGAGGCTAGGGGGGATGGTGAACCTCATGCCCACCTGCTTGCCATGTCCAACCTTGGCACCACAGCTGCAGGGTGTGCCCTAAGCAGGCCAGGTTGCCTGTTCTTCTGATGGTCCTGATGGTTTGCGTATACTGGGGTCAGATTGAGCACTGAGTTTCCCGTGTCACTCTCTTGTTGCTCAATATTTTAATGAGTGAAAGTATTTCCCTGCTAATAATAATAGCATGCATGTATTTGCCCTTTACATCTTCAAAGGATTAGAAAACTGGACTCAGACTTAAAGCACACATGCATTTTTGAGGACTTTCTTTTTTTAGGGAAAGGCCAGGCTGGGAAAAGTCTTGAAGTAAAGTTGATATTTCATTGCAGAGCTCTGACAATGTGAAGCAAGATTTGAAATGAAATGCGTTTGTGATGGTTACTCAAAAAGCTTGTTGCAAACACAATGATCTTGTAAATAGGTCGCCTAGGCATCTAGAGACATTTAGAATGGCATATTACCTTTTTTGTTCTTTTTTGTTTCAACCTTTTTGTAATGTTTTCTGTAGTCTGATTCATACCATACAGGAAAAAGAAATTAATGAATGTTGAATATACTTGTTTTTCCTGTCATGTAATCCTTACCCTTTTTCTGAACAAACACTAGTCAACCAATCGTGGTCAGTGATGTACAAATAGATTTCCCTCTATATAAAATTAATATAATATGCCATTATATTAATTTGAATTTTTGTTCACTCTCTTATTTTTTGGAAATGCTTAGAATCTGATTAAATAATAGGAATAAGAATAATAATTATATTCTCTAGGAAAGATGAATTATCTAAGAATTGTGCATTAGCCATGGCACTTACTGTCTTTGAGGTTTAGAAAGGAAAATGGAGACTTACAATTATTAGTTAAATTATTTATGTGGTTATAAATAAATAAATCAATAACATATCTACTCATTGGAGCAGTGCAGGATAAAAGAATTTCAAAAGCAAAATGGATCTGTCATAGCCATTTGGATGCTAATAACCAGCTTCAGCTAACACAGCTGTGTTGAATGGCTGGCTGTTTTACCGTATCTGAGCTTTGGGAGCTCACCAAATAATTGAACAATACATCGAACTTCTGTAATTTTTAATTGCTAGCTAACTGTTATTTGCACAGCCATTTCAATTGCTGGTATATATGAGGACAAGAAGCCGTAACACATATTTAATCCACAGCTTCCACTGCAAATCTGTCTAACTGAAACCTTCTGTTCTGGGAGAATGTAAATCTCCTGTGGGTATTTTCATGGCAAATGTGCTACTGTGAATATCTTTCTGTAAATGTCTTCTTAAAAATTAATTGACAAATCTAGATAGAAGGAGCTGAGAATAGTATGGGAGACTGACCTAGAAGAACAACTTTTTTACAAAGAGTTGCGATACAGACTGAAGCCTAAGCCTTGAGAAGACAGTGCTTATCCTCTAGTCTTCTCTGTGCACTATTAGTACAGTCATTCACAGACACTAATAGACACCGTTTTTCATTTGCATAATGCCTTATTGTAAGTGGGTAGGCAACAGATCCACACTAGTCTTGAATTCCTCCCTTGGTGTAGACACCAGTGAACTAAAAAAAAGCTGAGAAGAAAGTGAGAGCTGACACAATAGCAACTGCTTAGAAATTCATGAAACTGTGGGCAGAGGAGACTGCCTGAATGAGTATTAAAAGACTCCAGTGTTCTTCTTATTACTGAAATGCCAAAAATGAATTTAAGTGTTCCGATTCCCCTCATAACAAAGCAAGTCAATATCAAGTTTGCTTTTTGTTTTTCTAGTATCTAACACCACTCATTTGCTGCTGGTCTTTCCATTATGCTATTTTCTTTCTCTTCATTTTCCCTTATTCGCATCTACATTTCTAGGTCTGTCCTCTCAGAAATGCACTTTCCCCAGAGCCGGCTGATGCCTTACTTCTTCTGTAAGAAGTACAGTATTTTAAAGACAAAGTCCAACCAACCAACCAAAAATATCTAAATGCGTTAATTTCAAAAAATAATTTTTTGGAAGTTTTCTGCTGAATTTCCTCACCACTCCCAACTGTCTTAAATTTTCCCTTGTTCTTTTTCTTCATTCTTTCTTTAACTGATTTTCTTTTTTTCCCTTAGGTTGCTTGCACTTACCTTGAGTAGATATCTGGGAAAGTACAATGAAATTTATGCTGCTAAGGACAAATGCAGTTGAACCATTCATAAAGAGGGTCTCAGTAACAGTTTCTGACAAAGATTTCCTGTCTAATGCTACCAGACCTCATGCTTCAGAATCTGTGATGCTATTTTCCTTCCATGGTGTGTGCTCCATTCCATGTTCCCCTCAGTATTCACCAGTAGTCAGACATGATGCATCTGAAGAAGACTGCCTTTTGCATAGTGAGGTGTAAATTTTGTGAGTATTAGACCTTAAATGCATCTTTTCTAAATAATGTCCCATAACATATCTATGAATAATAATTAGAAAACAAAACCATCCAGAAATTGTGAGATTGTATATTAAGTCATAGTATAGTCCTTCCCAGGGCTGTTCTTTTTGCCAGCAGATTTAGCTGCAAATTTATACAGCGCTACCGCTACATTTTTTTGCTTTGTAAATCTTGCTAACTGGTAACAGGGATTGTAAGCTCCTGAGAAACCACAAGAGGTAAATTTAGGGCCCAGCAAAAACCCCAGATATATATCAGTGAAAGCACTTGCTGAGTGGGTATACTATTCCCATTGATACCAAAAAGGCACCAGTCAAACAGAAGATTTTTCCTTCAAAACTCAGTATTTGGGCCAGAAGCAAGAAAAAACCAAACTATTTTAAGGGAATGTTTTAATTACAAAAACCGTTGCAATGACAACAATGAGTTAGGGTATTGCTAAGTGACTTGGTCTAGGTTAATGAAGTCTAAATAGGTGGGATTCCTCTGTTCTGTGTACATTAAATAAAACAAAAAAAATAGAGATATACAAATCCTGGAACCTGGCATCTGTATCTGGAGAACATTAATAGGTGAAACATTCTGAACACATATCTCAGAGAGCAGGTGCTAATTAAGTAAGAGCCTCAAGAAGATACAGCTGTGTATCCCCTGCTGCTAGATTATTTTGTGTTAATCTCTCTGTCTCTCTCTTTGTCTCTTACATGCTATAAAAACAATAAGCAGGTTTTAGGTACCATAGCAAGTCACATCAGCTAATGGTATTAATTGCCATTTTTTAAAAGTTTCTACAAAAATTATGTCAAAACATACATACAAAAAACCCAATGAGACTTTCAGAGAAACAGGGAAAGATTAAGTTACTAAGTTTTCATTGCTTGCCTAAATGGTTTACACAAAAGTTAAGAGCACCTGGTTGTTGCTCAGCAACTTTGAAAATACAGCAGATAATGAGATACTTGTGCACATGCTTAGAGAATTAAATTTAGGCAGCCATATATTAAAGACATTTGCTCATACTCTCTCCAGTTAAGGTTTCTGCATTTATGGATGATAAACTATTAATGTGTAATGGACTTTATTGTGCATGTTTTTCAACCTCTTGTTCAGATAGGAAAAGCTAGTTCAAAACAATGGTTTTAGCTGCTTACTGAAGCCTGACAGAACCCTTCAAGTTAAACACTAAGCTGTTTCTTTTGTGATGGCGTATTTCTTTTTGCTTTTAATGGTGATAACATTTAAATATCTCTGCTTAGAGTTTCAGCAGAACCTTGGAAATGCAGTGGTAGATGAAATGAAACAAAATATAAGAAGGGGAAAAAAGTGGTTTCCAACAGCTTTGCAATTCTTACACCCTGGGATAAATCCATATATCCTTATCTCCACAACAGAGTTGTTGTAGTTTAATAGTCTGTTTCTGCTAATGACTGGAACTAAATATTTTATAGGAAGTTTATGAAATTATAATGTGTAGGCACTCTAGAATCCACCACCCACTTTAAAAATCCTTTACTAGTCTCTTTATTTAATGGTACACCTCTGTAACAACGTGTGTTCTGAACTTCGGAGTAGTGCAAACAAGGGTCAGACACTTACTGAAGGTAATTCCCCTTCCTATCTCCAAAATTCTTTTATAATTTGAAGTTATCTCAGTCTACCTTCATAAGCACAGGTGAGGGAAGTCTATCTAGGAGAAAAAATACAAGTTTTTTCACCTGAATGCTCAAGGTTGCACGCAAATTCATAGTGGCTGTAGATCTGGCAGGCAAATTCAGAAAAGAGTTGTGTAACAAGGTGAAGAGACACTTTCATGCAGTGGCTGTGCTTCAAAATTACTGTGCTATTCTATTAAAGTTATGTGAAGCTATCATAGCAGGAAAGAGAAATTTTTACCAATCAAGGCCTTAATTAAGGTACGAAGCTGAAGTCCAAATAAACAGCAATACTTTTTTCATGGTGACCCTGGATGTTGCTTCTTATCCTCTACAGAATTTTCTAAAGCATATATTACATGTTAAATTTCACAGAATATTCTTTCATCTCGATCTCCTTTTGCATCGAGTTTCTCTCTGTTGTCTGCTACTGCTTTTTCTGCCTTTTCCTCCTCCCTGCTTCTTAACAAAGGGACTGCTGTTTAGAGACTATACAATCCTCTTTTGGAGACATGAATTTAAAACATTTTTCTAAGTGCTTCTATTTGTCTGAATTAGATTGTGTTTAATATTTTTTTTTAACCATAACTTCTTACACACTCTAAATCTATGTTTGGTTTCAAGTTATCTGGTCTTGTTGCCAGTGAAGGGCACAGTGCTGGTACCTGCTCTTAGACCATTGGCAAATTTTGAAATTGCTTCAGATTTGTGCTTGTTACAGTTGGCCATTGATATCTGGCAAATTAATATTCATTATCCAACTGACATTGACTAATAATTGTGTGGGTTTTGACTGGGATACTCTGGTGGGCAATTTTATCTTTGGAATATGGCATTTGTGGAAGAAGATTGTGGCACTATAGACTCTGGTGCCTCTGGTAGGTATTTTCTCTTTGTGTTTACAACATTTACAGTGTGACGTAGGAAAGATGTTTTGGTGAGTAATTGTGAAAATCACATTGCTAAGAGAAATTTCTTCTCCTTCTTACAAAGAATGGGGAAATTGCAGTTGTTTCCAGCTGGGGTGGATGCAACTTTCCCACTCACTCACAGGGCACAGAACTAGTCTGTGGGATGCAGCAACAGCACAAGACATTTTAAAAATTAAGCCAGTATACAGCTGATGCCTATTCTGGCAATACAGAGCCAGGCAATTTTACACATGCTTATACTGTTTTTCCCCTGCATGGCAGTCTGAGATGTGGCCCAGGGAGCATTCTTTAATATCCTAAAGACACACTCCCTTTTCTACCACGTGTTACTCATCCTCTGGAGTTATGGGTTGATCTTTCAGCAAATCCAGCTTTAGGATGCCAAAACTACACGAAATGCGCAATGCAAAAGGCTGATACAGCACAAGCTGATATAGCACAAAGTAATACAGATTTATTTCCCCTCTTTCTCTTTGCTCCAATCTCCTTACCCACTCTGAAGCAAACAATAAAGCCACACCATCCAAAGAAAACCAGTAAGAGCAGCAAAAGCCTAGTGTGCTGTATTCCCACAGGTTTTCTGCCAGATCAGCTGTCATCTGTCCTCCTGCACCCAGCAGAAACTCCATACCGCATTTTCGTGCTAATTTGTCACAAAAGCAGTTTTGTCTTCATGCCTGACCTGGATTAAATTTGTATTGCTGAAAAACCCGCAGTTGTGCTGATCCAATATTAATGACTGTGAAACTGCCGCCTTGGGTAGCTTCTGCTATGCATGCTCTCTCTTTTCTTTACATTTCAGTTCCAACTGTCAAACTTCCTTACAGCTGTGGAAACCTTTCCATGGTGGAATTGCTTCATAGAAACCTGACCTCTGAATGACTACATGGTGTTATTCTCCACTCAGTACAAATTTCGAATAGCCATGCTTGTATCAATAGAAACATACGTAGAATGAACTGCTCATATACCACGAAACCTGAACAACTCCTGGTTCTGTACTTAGAAATGGTAGATGAAAATACCACTAGTTTTATCTTACTGTTGGGAAATGGATTATTCAAATTTCCTTACTCATGCAGGACCTATTTTGTCAAGATAAGGTTGATCCCAAAAGTAGGAAATTCTGGGATGGTATTATGAATTTTGATTTTTGAAGTCAATTTAAGAAAGTAAAACATTGTGTTTCACACACAGTTCTCTACCAAACAAGACAATGAATGAAATATACCTGTTGAAAGCTGGGTTTCAGGATAAGGGGTGCCTTATCTCCCTGAGCGTGGTCTGGCAATCTTTCATCATCAGGGTCAAAATAAGCATTTTTCTCTACTTTAAATTTTCAGCCACTGGTCTTCACCTTGCTCCTTTCATTTTATTACGAGCAGCTTATCTGAACATATCACAACTGCATGCAAAAAGAATGACATAATGATACTGTGGTGATGGTTTTGCCAAGCCAGGAAAGAATAGCCAGCAGGTGAGAAATATTTACCTGAGCTCAAACTGCACTGCCAACCCCTGCTGCTGTCAGCCCACATCTTACTACAATCAGTTCCTGTTTCCTGACAGCCTCGTCACTGTTGAACAGCAGTGATTGCTAAAGACCTTGTAACACAGCAGGACAGAATGCAAGTAAACAAAAAGTCTATATTAAAACAAGTGGTAAGTGCAAACAGCAAGTGTGGAACTGGTGGCCGAAAGCATGAAACTATGGGTAATCATGGCCAACATTCACCTAACCTGTCTTATTTGAGGATGGACCCAGACAAGATGGCTGGAACAGACCTAATAGCTCACATGCTGGAGACTACCACTTCCTCTGTGAGCCTACTCACTAATGCGTATGAACAGCCAATAAATTTTGGTGGATAATAATTTCCTGCCATGTCAGTGAGCTGAAATGACTCGTGAAAAGTCTGATGAACACCAAAACTGGTGGAAAAGAACAGGCAGGGAGAGGAAGTGAAATCTTCACGGTAGTAGTGAGCATCTGTGAAACTCTGCCCAAAAGGACATGAAGTGCAAGATCTGCATGGATTAAGAAAATCTGGTAGAAGCTCAGGAGAATGTAATTCACTCTTTTAACTTAGAAAATAATGACAGAAAGAGATGGCAAAAAAAAATCCCCAAACAAATAAAAACTTTCAACCAGAAGTCACCACTAGGACCATCAGTGAACCAGAAATACTTCGTGGAAAACAATGGGTAGAAGTCCAGCTTGACAGTCTATTGAAGCTTTGAGAGAGCAGTTTCCATAGAAAAGAGTATTTAATAAATCCTTCTCATATCCTGCCTTTCCTTCCTGACCCATCCTTAGGTGTCCCAGGCTATAATTTTGTGGGGCTGTGCTGCAAACTGCATCGTGGGAAATGTTTCCAGAAACATCTCCCCCAGGAAAGTAATCTGTTGTGGAATCACCTCCTGAGATGGCTCTCAGATTATCTAAGTCATATTTCCCAGCACTTAATAACTTCTGAAAAGAAGAGTAAGTGTTTTTCTCAGAATCAGTAATTAAACAAAAAAATTCCCATCATGACCTTCACTATGAAGATCTAAGCATGTCAGTGTTATGATGATGATGATGATTATTGCTGTTTCTAAAACCTTCTTCAGGTTTAGAAGGTCAGCTAGGGCAATGTTTTAGTGCAATAAAGGGAGATCATGAATGACAAGATTGCATCTTGTGAAGGGTTTTTAGGCTTTGGTCTTACTGTGGAATGCCTTGAAGGCAACAGGTCAGCAACTATTCAGATATTGGATGGTCTCCAGGCATGGATCAAGAAACAGCTTTATATTTCAAATGAAATATATTTAGGTAAATCATGGAACACATTGAGACATAGGCAAAAGGATCAGCAGTGGTGAACAGGACCCCTGGAGGCTGTTTAAAAGCAGGTCCAGGTACAGAAGGATGCTCAGGCCTGTGTCCATTTGAGTTCTGAATAACTCCAAGGGTCGACATCCCCAACCTCTCTGGGCAAGTTGCTCCAGTGTTTGACAACTCTCATGCTAAAAATGTTTTTCTTGATGTCTAGTGAAGTTTCCTGTGTCTCAACTTGTGTTTGTTGCATTTTCTTCTGCCCTCATGCACCTCCACCTTCTTTGTAATCTGCCATTGGGTAGTTGAAAACAGCAGTAAGATCTCCCCTTCACTTTCTCTTCCCCAGGATGAGACAGACCATCTGCCTCAGGTTCTCCTCGTATGTTTCAACCCCCAGCCATCCTGGTGGCCCTATTCCCAACACATTCATCAAATCATAGAATGGTTTGTGTTGGAAGGGACTTTAAAGATTATCTCGTCACAGCCTTCCTGCCGTGGACAGGAACATCTTCCACTAGACCAGATTGATCAAAGCCCCATCCAACCTGGCCTTGAACACTTTCAAGGAGGGGGCATCCACAATTTCTCTGGGCAACCTGTCTCACTGCTCCAGTGTCCCACTACTCTCACCGTAAAGAATTTCTTCCTCATATCTAGTCTAAATCTACCCTCTTTTAGTTTAAAACCGTTACCTCTCATCCTATTACCACATGCCCTTCTAAAAGACCCTCGCCACATTTCTTCTAGGCCCGTTCAGGTACTGGAAGGCTGCTATTAGGTCTCCCTGGAGACTTCTCTTCTCCCTACTGAACAACCACAACTCTCTCAGCCTGTCTTCATAGCAGAGGTGCTCCACCCTTATGATCATCCTGTCCCTTGTTACAGTTACTGTGTAACTATAACAGAGGGGCAGAGCCACCTCCCTCTACCTGCTGGTCATGCTTCTTTTGATGCAGCCCAGGATATGGTTGGCTTTCTGTGCTGCAAGTGCACATTGACAGATCATGTAAAGTTTCTCATCAGCCAGCACCCCCAAGTCCTCCTCACAGCTGCTCTCAACCCAGTCTTTACCCAGCAGGTATTTGTGCTTGGGATTGCCTTGGTCCACACAGGATCTTACACCTGACCTTGTTGAACTTCATGTGGTTTGTATGGACCCACCTCTCAAGCCTGTCAGGGTCCCTCTGGATGGCATCCCTTCTTTCCAACGTGTCACAGAATCACAGAATCACAGAGTGGTAGGGGTTGGAAGGGACACCTGGAGACGATCTAGTCCAACACCCTGCTAAAGCAGGTTTGCCTAGAGCAGGTTGCACAGGAACTTGTCCAGGGAGGTTTTGAATATCTCCAGAGAAGGAGACTCCACAACATCTTTGGGCAGCCTGTTCCAGTGCTCTTTCACCCTCACATTAAAAAGGTTTTTCCTCATGTTCAGATGAAACCTCCTGTGTTCCAATTTGTGCCTGTTGGTCCTTGTCCTGTCACTGGCCACCACTGAAAAGAGTC